>KQ435828.1:1338210-1388629 GCA_001276565.1 Melipona quadrifasciata | reverse complement strand
AATGTAAATAATTTTTGTTTCAGATGAAAATACTTCCAAAATAGTTTTAAATTTGAAAAGACACTTCTTTCTTCTTCTTTTTTTTTTTTTTTTTTTTTTTTTTTTTTTTTTTTTTTTTTGATACTTTGAAACATCAAAGAATGTCCGAATGTCGATTATTTTTTACGTTTCAAATCTAGACTGAGATTCTTTGCTTAAACACGTGTCAAATTCCCCATTCTAAATTTCAAACAAGGGCTGCAGAGACACCGAGAACGAAAATGAATCGACCAAACATCTTTCTCGAAAATAACTCACTGTGAAATCTTCTCAACAAATTGCTCAGTTTGCTAAGGATCAAAATCATTTCACTGTCGTTCTCAATCGTCACGACGATTAGCTCGCTCGAGGGAAAAGGTCATCGAGAAACGTCGAGCACCGAACGTCGCGCAGAAAGCACTGTACGAAAGCACCGGATATGTACACGGGACACTCGCGTACCACGACGGTGAGATTAATCACGGGGAAATGGGTCGAGCTTATCTCCAGAACAGTCGGAGACACGTACCGTTCAGTCTCCCGGGGACAGCTTCCAAGGATCCGACGAACAGCAACGGAACGAGCAGGAACAGCCACGACATCATGCCCTCGATCTCTTCGACTCGTCGTTCCGGCTAGATTTACCCCCGCAGGACCATAAGTCCCGATCCAGCAGTCCTCCGGTCGCTTCTGAACAAGATGGGCCACATGTAATCGTTCGATCCGGCTATCTGTCTCGGGACGGTGTAACGCGCGCGTGCAAGGATCGGGGATCGACACGCTCGATGTTGCGGCTCCCGCTGCCAGAAAGTGAATGGAGAGCTCGCACGTGCGTTCGGTTCCCTGGCAGCCTGTTCGCCGAGTTACCGAGCGAACGAATCCGCTCGTGGAATGTCGCGGGGATCGGCGATCGGCCGATTCCAGCCGATTTCCCCGTCGTTTCGCGCCGCGTAGGCTCTCCTCGACGCTCGAAAACTCGCCAGCTATTCGACGAACGCCAGCCTTCCAGTCGCGATGTACCGATGACTGACAGATCTCGATCTTCTGGCGGATCTGGGAGAAATTCGCGGATCCAAGCGATTCGGCCAGTGAGTCGCGCAGAAATGAGTTAGAAGTTGTCAGATCGGATAGACAAGGGAAAGAATTTTCGTTGAGAGTTTCGTGAAAGAAGTGGATAGAGTGGGTTTTTTCGTAATTATTATCGTGGAAGAGACACACTATAAGAAAAGATCTTAGATCAAGCCAGGCGATTACTGGTGAGTCGTGAAAGTAAATATTAATTAATAGAGGTTGGCGACGTTCATATATAGGAAGAAGATTTTATTGGAAAATGATAATATTATTGTTCCATTGTATATAAATGGCCAAGTTGGAGAAATGCTTAAACTATTGATTGGAGATTTCTGGCGAGTCACAGTATATTAGAGAGTACTGACAGAGATTTAATGACGTTAGTATAGATGGATAGACACGTTGGAAAGTGAAAACTTTTCTAACTCGTCAGAGAGATTATCATTTCATCACTGCTGAGTCAAAATTTGCTGTCGTTACTTATACTATGACGCAAGTGGCGAAATAGTGGAGAAATTGGTAAAAATTCGTTTCTACCTGACATCATGCAACCAATGTTTCCTGATGAAATGAGATACAGCTTCGATCTTGATAATTCCCTTCGTATCTCGAAATTCTACCACAGAAAGCTGGTTCTATGGGAGCTCAGAAATTCAAGATGCCAAGTTATGCCGGCCCCGATACGTAGAAGTAGTTACGAGTCAATTGGCGAATTATAGTAATAGAAGCAGAACAGGAAAGTCTAAGCCCGGAAGCTTACCATTTGCTTGAAATCAATTGGCCGCTCAATACTATTCAACACTGATCCTTGCTATTCAATTACATTATCACTTCATCCCTTGTCTTTTCACTCTATTGTCTCGATCCGCAGACAGGATCGCTATTGGTCAATGGATTTCGAACAATTACCAGCTTAGCCAGCAGTATCGGTGACTGTGTCGGAGTACTCCAACTTGGCACAAAGCAAACTTCGTTTGTAAGATCTAGCAAATCTCTCGGAACGAATTTTCCAAACGAAATTCACGCAAACAATAATTTGCAGAACGCCTCTGTTGAAAACGTTGAAAAGAAATTTGAGAAGTTCAGAAGAGACGCGGAAACACTGTATCCTTTCGAGAGAAATTCGACAAAATTAATTTAAGTAATAACATAACTTCTGCAGAAACGCTCGAGAAAAGATATTCTTCGGAAGAACTTACGCGCTGCAAAGTTAATGTTACTAATGCACTGATCCTTCCGTCAACGTGAACGACAGCCTTTTCCTTCAAAGAACTACTCTTAACGGATACCATCTCTCTAAAATCTCCCTTGCAATCTTCTTAATACAAATAAACGTCTCCTCGTCTTCTCCCGTGGAGATACTTTCAACAACGACTCTCCACCGCAACCAAAAAGTTAGTCCGCGCGCGCAAACCTCTGTGTCACAAAGCTTGAGTCTAGCGAGCGACTAGCGAAAGCAGGCGGCCGTCGCTTCGCACAACGAGCGAGCGTGGAGAGGATTTTCGGAGAAGGTACCTCAGTGAGCGGAGAAGGCACAAGAGCCACAGCTGTGGTAAAGCCCGTTGGCCAAACAACGACGAACTGAACGGCAACCGGTGTCTACGTTCGCTTTTCAATCGGATTCCACGACAGACGGCCTTCACCGGTCGCCGCTGGTCTCGGATGGGCGCGAGACCACCGCCACGGATTACCACGGGGGAACCGGTGCCCGCGTGCCGGACGACGGTACGTGTCGTAAAGCAACCGATCCGTCGCTTCGATCGAGGGTCCTCCAACCTCGAAGGAATTTCAAAGCGGTGCTCTAAGCACGTCGAACGTCGAGGACGAAAGGACCGCCAGCCGTCTGCGAACAATAGCGGCCGGACATCGTTTCCAGCCCAAACAGGCTCTTCGCGGGGGCGTAAAAACGGATCCAAGTGAAAGGAACATTTGCGTCAGCGAATATCCAGGCGACGATCAAAACGATCTGGCGACTCGAATAATCCGGAGATTGTTTTCATAGTTTTAATACTTTTCTTTTCTTTTCTGTGGGTTCAAATGTCGCGTCGTATTCACATTTTGTGGTGTACATGTACATTGTGGGCGTTTTCTTCAGACGATTTTGGAAAGTCAGGACAAAGTTTGTGAATTTATATAAGATGTTTTCTTTTTTTTAGAGATTTCTAGATTTGATTGGATGGAAAAGTGAAATGTTTCTTGTACGCAGAGGCTGTTTTTTAATACTTTCTTCTGAATAGTCTGTTGCGCTGATTAATATAAAATACTAATAAGAGTTTTATTCCAAAAAAAGAGACTTTATTCTTGCACTCTACAATTTTTGATAATCTTTGCGAGTCGAATGAGATTGATTGTGAGAATTGTTGATGGAAATTTCGTGAAATTGTTCCAAGTTATTGTACAAAATATAATACATTGCTTGTTGAATAACACTTAGTTTCGTGAATAATTTGGAAATTGTTCGAACAATTTTTAGAATTAATTAGAATAATTTTTCTGAATCATCGTGCAAGTTAAATAACACGATTTTTTTTTTTCTTTTTGCATAATAAATCTTAATGCGCAAACTACACGAAAGTCAAAGCGATCAAGAGTCAATTGGAATTGATCGCTCTATGTTTTTCTAAATTACATACCAATCTCACGTTCTGACATTACGAGACATACGAGAAACCTTTAAGAAATAGAAGTGATTAGTTTCGCTTCAATGATGATCAGTTCAATGGATACTGATTTCAAATTTATGAGATACAAATTTATGAGCGGTGGAAAGTGAGAACTAATTTTAAAACGAGCAAACGAGACGAGGCATGGAGAAGAATTTCATTAAAATCCCTAGCGTGAAAATTTCTTTTTTCTCAGATATCGCTGGAATCTAAGAAAAGCCACGTCGGATTATGCAATAACAGGTTGCAACTCGCGATGAAAAATCGAGAAAAATGTCTTTGAATCGTAAGACGTGCCGTGTTTACTTGAAACCGAAGGAAAATATCCGTCTCCAAACCTCCGTTAAACTTTCTTTCGTGCCTGTAATTTCCCAAAATTCGTTCAAAACGAGTGGGCTGTTTTCTCAATTCATAATTGAATATTTTAAATCGCACTTTAGTACAACTGAATATTTCACAGTTGAGTGTTTTATATACTTCAAAAGTGGTTCCTTTCGCTGGATCGAATTTTTCTGAGCCAAATGAAATATTCAACGAAACAGACGAAGAGGAGCGCTTGCTTCGAAAACAATGCAGCCGGAGGACATAAATATCGAGCGAACTCTCTCGGACCGTAATAACTAAAATTTTCAACGAGACGAACGAAACATACATCGTCTTAGTTCCCAATATTTGTCACTCGCGTGATCGCAAAGGAATCGCGAGAAAAGTGTCTAATGAGGTTGTGCCATTCTTGCGGGAGATCCAGCAACTTGCTCGCAACTTGCTCGGTCTCTGAACTTTGAAATTTCACAAATCCCTCGCCCGAACGAACTTGATACGCGATGCCGCGTCCCCGGCATCACAGTTTCCGCACATTTGCCGGAAGATCCTCGGCTAACGGTGAACTTTGGGGAAGGAGGAACCGCGGCAACGAGAATTCGAGTCAGTTTTCCAGGTAGTCGTGGCGCGTACGCCGCGAAATTACTCGTTCGCGTGCGATCGTTCGAGCGCGAAAGATTCCGCGGTCTGCGGAAGGATCGACGGCTCTGATATTACAATATGTTAAAGCGCCACGTTCTGGAAAACCCTCTTTCTCTCTTTCTCCTGTCCTGTTAATTCCACCGTGTAACGACAGCGAGGATCCGCGGCGCGAGTCGTGCGTACAACTTTCGAAATTGCTCGACAAGCTGTCCCCGCTGTTCTCAAGTTCAGTCCCCGCGTGTTAAGAACTTGGAGCGCGGTTAAGCCGAACGAAACGTCGGGGACGAGGTTGGATAGATCTCGTAGACACGTCTGTTGACAGATTATTCTCGAAACGAACTGGTCCTTCGTCTGGATTGGATGGTCGATCGTTTGTTAATGCTATAATTACAGAAATGATCAATTCGTACGTAATTTTTGTTGGAGATTTTGTAGATTTTTGAATGTATTTTTAGAGATTCAAATGGACTTCTCTGGATTTTTTTACTTCAACGTCTCTGCTGGAAATTTTATGCTCGATGCTTTTATGATCTTTGTGGGTGGACGTTTTAACTCGTGTTATTTACGTCGTGCATGTTAAACAGAAAGGAAGCTGCACGAATTTCTTATTCATTCAAATGTTACGAATATGTTGTAGAATGGAAATTAAGTCGTCTATAGATGGATAACTTTGTCGATAAATTCTGGATACAAAACAAATTTTATATGTATATTATCTCATATAAAATATTTTGAAACTTTATTGACACTGCAATGAACTACAATTGTCACGCTTATATCAATTTGAGAATCTTTATAGGAATTATAGAGTACTTAATAAAAAAATTAATGTACAAGATGAACAGCCATCAACAACTATAACAAGTGTAATTAATTATTGTTGTATATTTTGATGACATTTGCAAAGTATACGCTTGTATTAAAAAACTGCACGACTCGTCTCACTGGAAGGCGCAGAAGCAACTGTTCTGACTAGGAAATGAAGACGACCCTTTTTGCCATAAAATTTTATCGATACGCAAACATTTGAAGCGATAAAAAACAAATTACAGGCGCTATCGCTCAGTACCAGACAACGCCACTCCTACTCGAGGTCTACCCCACGCCCCCTCGCGAATCACGTCACCCAAATCGACCAATCGCTAATTTTCGTTGCATCAGCGTTGCACCTGACGAGGCCCAATTTTCTGGATTACCCCCGATAAAGTCACTTACAATGATAATATCTTGTAATTTCCACGTAGAAATTGATAAACACTGTAACACTATAAATGAGAAACACAAAAATATTTCTACAAAGGAGAAACTGTAAAATTCTATTGTAAGAGTGACACGATTAAATGAAAAGGTCTTCAGATAATAGTATAAACGTCGGGAACTAAAATTTTAAATGCTCGCGATGTACGGATCTTTTGCATTGTTAAAAGGGGCAAGCACTATATCACGGCCCCGGCTTATTAAAATATCTGGCACGCGTATACGTATACGTACCGCTCGTGCAAGCCAAGCCTGACTTGAAACTTTTTAATAAAAGCACCTGTCTCGTAAACGAAAGAAAACGCGTCTAGCCTTTTACACTCAACTCGTTGCGTTACATATGTAACCGACAAAAGTCCAAGTATGAAACATTCTGGGACAACGTGGAGCAAGTATCCAGCGGTCATAAAAAAGCAGATCAAGCAGCAACCTAAATTCAGAAAGTCAGAAAGGAAGAAGGAAGAGATACTAACTAAGGCTTTCATAAGAGAACCACTCTTCCATAATAATTCTTCAGAGTCTGTACAAAACGCTGTTCGTTTCTTCACAAAATTCCTTTGAAGTTCAAGCACTGGTAAAATTCAAAAATTCCTTTCTTTATTCATCGGGTATTTCTATTGCGAGCGATATCACTGGAATTGAAATCGAAATTCTTTTTCTACGACTGAGAGAATTACAAACGTGACTCGAAAGTATCCCTTTAAGCTTCATGGAGGTTATTCATCTCGCGCGAATTTCGTTTTAATATTACCATGTATAATACCATTACACTGTCTGTGATAACACAGTATTATTATTGCAATATTATACGATGTTATTGTTATTCGCAACCACTGTTAAACAACAGTTTCTTTACTCTTCCTCCTCATATTGATCATAGTATCCAATATTAATACAAACAGCAATAATATTGATAATAACAACAGTAAAACATTTGATTATTTAATTCAACAATTAAATTGAGAACGCGTGAGAAAGCGTCGAATTAAATTAAATCGAAAGAATTAGTCAAATTAAAATAGTATTTAGTTGCTCGTTTTATCACGATCGATAGCAGTCAACGCCAATCCAGAAGCAAACTCTCTTTCTCTCTCTCGCTAAGCAAAACCAGCTCGCCAAGAATATCCCGTACGGGATACCGATCGATTGTTTCTCGCAAGGTACGCGACAGGAACATCCGGGATGAAAGTGCCCGACGTATCTGAAGCGTGACGAACGTTTCGTTGGAAAATGGAGCGGAGGGGCTGCGAACTCGTCGCGACGACGCGACGACGATATTTACAGAAGGCGATCGTTTCGAGTCGCGCGCGATTGCGACGAGCAAACACGCGAGTATCGACGCGCGCGCGAATTATTCATGAGAGAGATTTCTAGCGAGATTATTCGACGACGTTCGACGTTCGAGTCGTGAATCGATTGAGAATCCAATTCCCCGCGCTTTCGATCGGGACACGACGAGGCGTCACCGTGCCAATACGATAAATCACCCCCGCCAATGTCACAGAAACGTCGAAATAAAATACGAGACGCCCGGGCGGAGACTGATGCGCGCATTGTCCCGCGTTTCGCGCGATCGATCGACAACGTGCTGGTAACGCGCGAAATCCTTGTTCGAGCGTCGTTCACACGCGGGCCGCGAAAGGACCGATTGCGAGGGACGCTTTTAGCGACACGCGTATTGTTCGCATCTCTCGCGAGTCGAATAAATAACCCGGTTGATTGCGATTCGTATCGTCGATTGTTAAGATTTGTCGCGCCCGGCCGAATCTGCGACTGCGATCGATAGGAACGTGAACGATTGCTCGTTTGTTCCTCGCGATTAAATCGTCTCGCGTGCACGCGATCATCCGACCGAAGAATGTTCGCGTGTTAACGCGACGTAACGATCGATTATCCTCTGGCGGAACTTTCACCGAGAGCAAGTAAATTTCGTTGAATATTTGCGAAGTGTGATCGCGAAGGAATAGTTGGTAACTGTCAATTTGCAGTGACGACAGAAACTGTCTGATTAGAGATGAATACAGAGAAGGGAAAAAACTGCACGACTTGTACCCCAATACGATTCGTCCCACTGAAAGGCCCAGGAGTAACTGTTCTGACTAGGAAACGAAGACAACTTTTTTGATATGCAAACATTTGAATCAATACAAAGCAAATTACAGGCGCGATCGCTCAGTACCAGACGACGCCACTCCTACTCGAGGTCTACGCCACGCCCCCTCGCGAATCACGTGACCCAAATCAGCCAATCGCTAATTTTCGTTGCATTAGCGTTGCATTTGAGAGTGCACCGCTAAAATCACTTTCAGTGATAATAGTAAAAGAATAAAATTGATCAAGTTGTAGCAACAGCCTTGAAGGTTTTGAATCAATATGGATGAAACGTTTTCTATATTTTTCAAATTATTGATTAGAGTGATTAATATTGAATGTATATTAGAACTAATAGTGACACTAGAAATTCTGAAGAAAATACAGGATCAATTCTATAGAAAATAAGTACATTTCTCGTTTAACTCACTCAAATATACTGTGTGTATAAATAATATCAGAAATAAAATATTTCTAGTTACTAATCAAGAGGAATTCGTAAGATTTCATTATAAATCGGATATATATATATACATACGAAGAAATTGCACATTTTAATCGACCATGCACGTTGCTCGAAGAAAATTACTCGCACAACAAAGAATTTCTGCGTGCGTTCCACTTCCTTTTGTAACGAAATCATTTCACAGGGATTAACTGCAGTGTACGATATCCCGATGTCGTCAGAACGGAAACTATGCACGAGATAATTAAGGAACCCGAGAAAGGCGCGACTGACATTAGCCAACGAACGTTGCGCCGTTGGTAAATCGACAGACACCGACACTGACTAATGGTAAAGAGCGTTATTGAACGTTACAATCGAGATGGAAAAATAGATCTTCGAACGCTATTCCGTGTTTTGCTCAAGTTCTAGTTTCCGACGCTGCAATATAATTGCAGCAAGTTGCTAGATTTATACACGTGCTCAATTTCTCGGGTACCGTCGCGGAACTGAACTGAACCGAGCGATCATTCACAACTTTAGAAAGAAAGAAAAAAAAAGGGAAAAAATGCAAATTAAACCGCATCGCGAATGCAACTCTGATTTCGTTTCGGAACAGAACTCGACATCGCGAAAAGCAATAAATTAACCTCCTCCATCTCTATTTCATGGTTGTGATTGTTCGACCGACACGGTATCTATTCAAACTTCCACGTCGCAACAGAATTTTACGCAACTTTTCCAAATGTGAAATATCATTTTCGTTGTATATTACAACTTTCGTGAAATGCAAGTCTGTTACGAGGCAAGCCGCGGTTCGCGAACTTTTACAGAGGGCGAAACTCTCGCTGAGAAAACAAAGGTTCTTTTACCGTATCGTATTATTTATTTATTACTTGTTATCACGTTTGAGTGAAATCGTTGCATCGAGGTATTGGAAACACTTGATAAATATTCCCAATGTTTTCCGTTCAAATTCGAAACTTCTACTTTCCCTTCTCTTCTTTTATCGAACGAGTAAATTCTATTTTCTGTTACATCGTCCGAATAAATCATTTTAAATGGAAGAAAGAATTGAAATACTGAGAATTCATGTTAAATACTTAAACGTTCTTCGTCCAGATTTAGAGTTATATCAAAATTGTTACTATCTCTTTTTCTTTTTTTCTTTTTTTGATACAAAACTTTTATTGAGCAAATATATTTTCTATTATATCGTTCGAGTAAATCATCTTAAATGGAAGAGAGAAAGAAGAAATATATATATATATACTCGCGCAAAATATTTAAACATTCTCCATTCAAATTTACCAGGTCTTCCACTTCTTACAAAATTTCTTACAAAGCACACGTGCAATCTATCATATTGTTCGAATAAGTTATCGCAAATGCGAGAAAAATATTTTGATTTATCATCTTTCAATTGCAAGCAAACGAAACGAAATAAATTGTCATCAGTGCAAGAAGAACACTTCGATCGAATATATTTCAACTGCTTTAAAGTTACTCGCAAGAATTACATTGTAGCGAGATTCGAATGTGAATTGCCACGACTCGATAAACTCTCACGTTCGGACCGAAATTATTAACTGGGCAAAGTGAAGAAACTGTTCCCTCCTTCTTTCTCCATTTCGACGTATCAATCCCTTTGGCTATTACAAATCAACGTTTTCATAGATCGACGTTAATGAGATGCGCGAATATTGTTACACCATGTTATGTTGGATCTACGTGCACAGCGATCAACAGAATGAAGCGGCTGAATTCTTTCGCAACGCCTTTTACCAGTGAACACACGTCGCAGGAATGTAGGCCTCGGTCAGGATCAGGTCAGCGTGGTTTGAAAACAAATTCCAGAGGACTGGAGGAAGGCAGCGACCTTCGAAAAGAAGAGAATCCGCCAATTTGTTTTTCTGAAATATAGACTCCAGCTGAAACTCCCTGTCACTTTTATCTGTTTACTCGAGAACCAGCGGCTCCTCCGCATACAAATTTACATTTCGGCTATCGTCGTGTTACGGTCATCAAAATTTGGCAGACGAAAGCTTGGATTTGCGAGAGTGCAGAATTGAATTTTTAATAAAAGTATTTGCAGTTCCCTTGTATTTCGATTCATCGAAATTGGTTGACAGGTTTAGGTTAGGTTTAGGTTAGGTTAAGTTTAAGTTTAAGTTTAAGTTAGGTTCGGTTAGGTTTAGGTTAGGTTTAGGTTAGGCAGTGTTGAAATTGTTAATTAGATTGATTCAAATCTCTGATCGATTACTTTTCGAATCATTCTTCACGTTGGTGTTTCATCCTCCGAACTAAATTCTTCGTTGCTTCTTTTGATGTTACTTTTACGTCATTGGACGTAAAGTCGAAATTCTAAGCATTGTGAAAAGCTGCTTGGTCACGGCGAGGACTCGACCTTTAAAATTAAATTCTGAATGACTGAAATCAGTCATTCCGTGCCTAGCAGTCGGAATGAAAATTATTACGAAATGAATTTTACGTTTGCTGAAGAGTCTGTGAAGAATCTCCTCGCCGTGCTAATGCGAGGTAAACATACTTTTGAAACGCTTCGACACACACCGGCAAGAGAAAAAAAGGGAAAGGGAATTCGTCTTAAACGCTTGCGTCATCCTTGCCCTCCAAACTCCCTCGTTATTTCCATATATGATAATTTAACATTTGCTAACATCACCTCCGATCGTTTCACCACCAACGCCTCGTAAATCGCTCGCCGTGCAATCTACTTCCTTAAATGCCAACCTCCAACGTGCTCAACATTATCACGCTATCACGCATGAGTTCTATGAAAATTAACGGGTCACACAGATAACTTTCATTGAGTGTTGGACAGAATGACGTCTACAGGCTGACTTTCGGAACTTGAACCATCTCCCAGGGTAAATGTCACGGGTGTTTGTGGGTTTTGAAATGGTTTAAACAGACCGTGGATTTTTATCTGTCTACAAGACGAGAATCAGAGACAGGATATAAATCAATTTCGAGAGACACTTGCATACTATCTTGAAAGTATTAGAAGAAGTTACGTTTGTTTTTAAACGGAGGAGATTTGACAATATTTTATGCAACAAATTTGTACCGATTTGAACATTAGATATTGACATTAGAGCTGCTGGCGATTGAAATACAAAACTTTCGTCGGAAAGTGAAAAGATGTAAAAGTGAAAGATAGAAAAGACTGATAACGAAGAAAATTGCACAAGCGTTTACAATGACTTAAAAATCATTCAAATCTTTAGAAATATACTGTTTCGTAGCTATGGGATTTCTAAAATTATAAATTGGTCACTTCGGTAGTTCTAATATTAACGATTACAAGACACGCGTGTAATTTCAATTCTGTATACTAGGTGTCCTAATTTGGCGAATGATAAAAATATTACAAATTCTCGAAAGAAAGAGAGAGAGAGAGAGTTCTAAGCTAGAATTCACCACGACAGAGGAATCGACGACATTCCAATAACGCATTCCTGGAATATAGGTGAAAAAGAGAAAAGATTCTCTCGCCTTTCGAATAGCCTTTTTATGTACTCTTCCTTAATGGTCCTGCTTATGCAGTTTCCACGCATGGACACACGCTCGTATACACGTGCACCGGCGGCGCGTGCCACGTGCAGCAGCATGCGCCAAGCACGCCGTGAAGAGGTACGAGCGTGGAAAATGAAAGTTAAGATTCCACGGTGGCTCGTTTCGTAACCAGGGTCACGCTTGGAAAGGCATGCGAGGCGTACACAGCCCACCGGCTGTTTACGAGCTCTAAAATGGTACGTGGCCAACGCGGGAGAAGATGCCGATCAACTGTCAATTATTGTACGTACTGTCGTGGGTGTTGCTGGTGTACAACAATATTTGGAAAATCAGAAATGTGTACCCAGAAATCGCAAATTTAAATGATTTTGGAGAAAATCGCGAAAAAGGAAACAAAGATGTTTATTTATATTTATTAGTTATCTTATTATTTATATTATAGTCTTTCGTACTGGTCTTTCGTAAAAATGCAAGGATTACAACATTGACTGTTCTGCAGCTAGACATTGTTCCAACTACGGTTTGGTTCCTCAGTTGCTCTCTTGAGTAGACAGACATCAAACAGACCTACCGAATAAGTGAGAAAATGAAATTTTTCTTCCTTTTCCCGCAATTTTCTCTAAAATGGAGCGAAAACGAACAAGTCTCCAAAGGAGACTTTCTTTCTCCACTTTATCGACTTTCTACACATTCCCGACATTTTTAACATTTAAATTCGCGGCATCATATAATTAATAATACCTACATAACATGATAATCAATAATAACATATAAACAATAATTTTTGTAAAAATATCTAATTAACTAATTGTACTATTGCACCGTGCTGTAAAATATAAAGTAAATATATAATAACTAAAAAGGAAATAAAAAGATAACAGTAACTATTTAATTGCATTAAGATCCCGTTTGATCAAGATCTTCGCTAAACTCTCTCTCAACACTCTCACTCTCACCTGCTCGCTTTCGACGGCCATTTTTCCCTGCACTTATGCACACATTCGCTCGTTACTGACACTTTTAGAAAACATTCCAACACACCCAAGCATACCAAATCTTGATAATTCGTCGAGGGAACAAGTTTTGTTGAACGTGAAATGATTCATAGATCAACGCCTATTAAGCACAATCGTTGGATCACGTCCATCTGGACCATTTAATCACATGTTGTGTTTCAAATTATCCGTGACAGAGATTAGTAACAAAATTTAACCAAAGACTCTAAATCTACGTCAATTCGAAATTGTTTCAGTTGCTTCATTCGTCAAAACATGATTATTTATCTGACATTCTTTACATCGATTCATTCAGAACCAGTCGGAATATTAAGACGCATTCAGGGAAATTCACGAAAATTTCTTTTATAGAACATAGAACCTTAAATTCAACCTCACGCTCCACGTAACAACATTCTCGACTGAGTCGCTTTTCGCTGAAATATTTATCCCTTCGATCCAATCATTTTCCATTCATTCGACGTATATAATTCTGCCTATCTCCAAATGTGGACGGTCCTTCAGAGATATTCACACCAAGATAGCAAGTCCTTGCTTAATCATACTATTCATACGAGTGAAAGTCCTTTAACTTGACTCGCTTCCCCGGTCTGCTAAGACACCGGCCTGCTAGAAAGCCTTGAAATGAGTTCATTAGCAGACACCAGACGAAATCCATCTCCCCTTTCTTTTTTTTTTTTCTGTCCTTCGTTAGATCATTGTGCTGCTGGTTGGAATTTTGGTGGAATCAGTTACGAAATTTAGAAATGCGAATATACTATTTTTTTCTTAGAAGAATTTCATAATGGTTCTCATATTGTCAGAGGAAAGTGATTTAAGTGTCCTTTTAAATTCTCTAAAAAGTCGACATTCTGTCACAGATTTACAAACAAAATTAAAAACTGAATGTTTGAAGAGAGCCCATTTTGTTCTAATCCCTCCTTTCTTTATAAATCAAATCATAGTCAAATTGTAGTCATCAGCAATTTATAGAAGATTTAAAGATACAAAATTATGCAGAATATATTCCAACTACAGCCAAGTGTAATATATTCTGTTCTTTTAATTGTATTTTTTTCAAAAATATGAATTTGCCTATAAATCCACCGCAGTCTGATTAGTTAATGATGAAGCTCTAATTACTATCAATTTATAAAAGAATATCTCGATAGCTTAATCTTCCTTTCGACCAAAGAAAGAAATTCTCTCTAGAAAATTTCCTCAAACATTCCAAAACCTGAGTGATCTTTCAACAAGATATAAACCCTTTCCAGTATCAAAATCTCCTAATTTCCTTTCAATGTGAGAAATTTATGAAACACTGATTATCAATTTGCGAGAAAGGATTTTTCCAAGGAAGAATTTCCCAAAATATTCCAAAATAATTCTCCTCTCGACGAAATCTCCCCGCAAAAGTCCGAATTCCATCTCGGCGATTTCCACTTCGATTGATGCACACGCATCGCTGCAAATCGTTCGAGAACTTGTCAAAATTCGCGACAACCCGATGGTTTTATCGTTCAGCGCATTCGGAAGACGTTTCTAAAACCTTTGTCGGTGGAGTGGTCGTTCAATCGATCGGAAAATCCAGGATCCTCGGATTACGAGATCACGATCTTGACAAGGACGAGACGCAACAATCGAAACAGCACGCGACGCGCTCGCCGATTCAAGGTTGCACAACTCGATCGGCCGTGGCGAGAACTCGATCGTTTCGCTGTTTAAATATGGAATGAAAGTCGTCCAGTTTCTGGTGACATGGCGGCTGTTGAGCTGGACAGAGCTGGACTAAAAACGAGATTGAGCGGAATAATTGAAGTGTGACGAAATCACGCCTGCGTCCGACTGCGTCGAACTTGCGTCGCCTGCAATTGCGGTGTCGCGTGGAGCCAATGAACTCCAAGTGTGGAGAAAAGAAGACTTCAGGGAAAAAGGGAGAGGCTCTGGTTGGACGATAGATTGTTAATTGGATCTAGCTGTACAATACCTATAAGAATACACACACGTGTATTTTAATAATTTATTGGAGGTTTAGTGCAAGATTATTCAAATATTACTGTAGATCCCAAAAACTGTATATCATACACCATTCATATACTGCAATAAATATACATTAGGTACACTATATGTATATATAAGACACTATATATACAAAGATGTACAAAACAGTTTGTACATTTATTCTATCATTAGGTATATATAATGAGATAAAGTAAGATTTGTGATAAATATAAATCCAATGTACAAATAAAATAAATGAATAAAAAAATCAATCAAGTTCAATGGAAGTTTAGGTAAATTTTCGAAGGAACTGATTTTTCATAATTAGACTGGAGATATTTATGTAATAAATACATATTGAACACGAGTATTATACGTATCTTTTGTTCGATTAAAGCAACAGAGTCTATGTGAAAATTGCACGATTTGTACCCCAGTACGATTCGTCTCACTGAAAGGCCCAGAAGCAACTGTTCCGACTAGGAAATGAAGACGACTTTTTTGCCATAAAATTTTATCGATATGCAAACATTTGAATCGATATACAAATTACAGGCAATGCCACTCCTACTCGAGGTCTATCCCACGCCCCCTCGCGAATCACGTGACCCAAATCAACCAATCGCTAATTTTCGTTGCATCAGCGTTGAAGAGGCTCAATTTTCTGGATTACCCCCGCTAAAGTCACTTTCACTAATAAAACGTAGTTCATCCATTGAACATTGTCTACATTCTATTTTTAATCCTTCAATTCTATGAAAGTTTCGTGTAACATCGCTATAAAGATCTATATATTTTGTTATTGCGTATTAATTAAATCAGTTGAGAAATAGAATCAGTCCAGAATAACATACAAATTACAAATATTTATGTCTAACATCAACTTCCATTCCTAAAAATTACTTGAAATTTCAGCCAAATATTCAATAAAACTTTGATGATTTATTAAAGTGCATTTGCTATCGACGACTAAAAATTTTCTGTAAGATTATACTGATACGAAAGGATCCAATATTCTTAGAAGAGATTCAACAAATTTTGAAGTTCAAGTAACTGTTAAAAAAGAAGAAACAATCCAATTTAACTACTCTCACTAGAGGAGTGAAAAATTTTAATTCTTCGCCTGCGAAAGTCCATAATAATAAAACAGAATTGCGTTTACGAGTCAAAGCATTAATTGCGAAGTCAAAGGATGAAAGAGCCAATTATCCTGAAATTCTCGAGAGATTCGTTTCAAAATTTGACATTAAAAATTTAAATTTGCACATTTCGCAAAGCATCGCGCCTTGCAATTGTCAACGATCGCGTTCTCGAGTTCTTCCAACGGGTAGATTCGTCACTCTCTCCGTATCTTGATTAATTTGTTGTTTCCACCCGGCGTAATTTCGTAATTAAACAATAACTCAACGTCTTAACGACGTTCAGACAGCGGGAAAGGTAGAAGCGGAGCATTTACGTGACGACCGTGACGTACCGAGCCGCAATTGAACGCAACACGGTGCTTACGTCATTTCTAACAATTAGCGCTTCTTCATTAAATTCAAGCGTCTCTCTTAGACCCGCCGGGTCGAAGACAAACGTGCCACTTCCCCCTCGGAATAAATGAAAACACACAGAATATAATTCACCTGGGTTCTCGTCCCATTGTTACGCAAGTAAAAACTCGCCGAAAGAAATGTTGCGCGCACGTACAGTGTTGAATGACCACGGTGGAACAAAAAATGAATATGTCACGCGACGTTGTTTGCAAATAATTTAAACATTTATAAATTTAAAAAATTGAATTTTTTAATTATTAAAATTTCAAATGTATTAAATTCAATTATACGTATAATAAATTTACTCTTAAATCACTGATATATTTGAACGTAGAATCTTTAATCTTTTGATTGTTCATTAAAAATTTTGAACGTGGAAATTTAGAAATTAGACATTACAAAAAGATCTTTCACGCGACGAATTTGCGGGCGTACGCAAATGTCGGAGATATAGCTTGTAATATTTTTAACAGTTCTTCTTTGGAATTCTCTTGCAGTTTAATGAGCAAGTTTTACGTAACTCGAAGAAAATTCATTTGATGCATAAAATTTTATATAACCACCGCTACATGATTTTTGACATCGGTCTTTGCGATTTGTTAAATATTGCAAGCGAAAACTCGAAGTTTTTAGGAATATGTAAGATCTATAAAATATATCGAAAAGATACATGAAATACCTAAAATATCTGTGTCAAATAGTTTTACAGCTCTTGTTTTTTAAATTCCATTCGTACAAATGTGAATTTGCATAAATACACGCACGCGTTAAAAATAACGACGATTATGAAACTATGAATTAAATAAAATCACAGTCACAAAGTCGTCTAATTAGGTACCAGACTATGCGTAAAAAGTACCCAATGCAGGTAATGCATAAAATATTCAAAGTATCATTATATTTGCCTTATTATATTTGGCGTATAAAATAATTATCTATGTGGTTTCATTTTATCAATCGCCTTCACTTCATAGGATTTTTAATATTTCATTTATAACCGACGTATCTATATATAACTTTTAATAAAATTCTTCGACGACGAAATATATTGATTTACGTTAGGGAGATTCTACGAAACAAAATATTGATCTTGGCTCTCTTAGAACATTTATCGACGCAGAGTGCCTGGTTCCCCTCTGCCCTTTCGGAAAATTAGGGTCAATCGATTTCCTAATTAAAATTATTGACGTCCCGTGTCACCGGTGCCGTGTACCCGGAAGCGAAAATATCGATATTCAATTTAATTATCGACCCATTAATGAACTATGCCTCGCTTCTTGTTATCGTCGATCAAATTTCCCAACGACGATCGGTTATTGACAGTTAATTAACCGATTCGTACCAAGAGTTTCGCGATCTTCAACGATATCGACGACGAGATCTTCGATGATAATCTAGAAATGTCGTTCAAGTCTAATCCAGATGGCTTTTTCATTTCCACTTGAAGACAGAGATCGACGGAATGTTGAAAGCAGATATTGATAGGGAAAAATCTGGCTCGTGTTTTTAGAGATAAATGTCAATTGCGCGTTAATTAATCAGAGATAAATGTTCATTACGAGTGGTATTTCTTCTTTCAATTGGAAAGACTTCCTTTAAGTTTAACCTTTTACATTTGAAAACTTTCCATATTAAATTTTTCTTGCTTTCATTATTTGTTTAATTTACATCGTAGCCTTTCGAGTAACCATTCGAACATTTGTAACTAAAGAGGAAAATACATTTACAAATATTACTGATTTTGCTAACAATTACTTTAAACAGTAATTGTACGATTATTCTCCCTTTACGTTCAAACCCTACCTCGTTATCGTCACTGCAGAATTAAAATCACGTTATTTGCGAATAACGAATTAAATTTACTTCAGAAATTGAAGGGCATTAATTGCAAATATATTCGTATTGTGACAGGGAATATCAAACGATTTGAGCTATAGGATTTTTTAGAAAAAAAAAAAAAAAATGTCACCAAATGTCGTTGGTGCTTGCAAAATCTCGATTACAACGTAGACATCGAGGCAACAGCAATTGATTATGGCAAGCTTTTAAAGCATGGTTTTTTTTTCGAAATATCTACATGTTCTTCTAAACGAAGTTGGCAATTAGGAGAAAGTGGACGTTCGCAATATTAAAAAATTCACTTTATCAGCGCAGTTTTGTAATGTAGTTTTTACTAGGCTATTAATAAAGCTATGCAGTCTTTTTCTATTTCCTTTCTGAAAAAGCCATCATTTCTTGAAATTTAGAAATTAACCCTCCCGAATTTAAAATAACATTACATGTGTTTAGAAAGAAGAATATATATATATATAACAAATTTTATACTATAAAATAGTATAAAAATAATACGTAATATATATATATATTATATTTCCACATTTTTATCAAATAAAAGTATCGAGAAAAAATAATGAACAGACGATTATTGCTACTAACGCTGACGTTGAATTTAAAGCTTTAACAAACCATTAACAAATACACAGAGAGAATTAAAAATTTTCTTCCATTTATAACAGCCTGAACTTTCATTACCACTGCCATATATCAAGTTCATCGTATACACAAACCTCCATGTACCAAAACTGTCGTACTCAAACCCACTCTCGCACTGTACCCAAACCTATCTCAAACTACCTTCGCTCTCCGTCAGAACGTTCAAGATCAGAGGTACAAAATGAAGCAAACACTCACACGAACGATGTCGCGCGAAATGCAGCATGGTCTACGTATATCGACCATCGAACGGGGTACTAGTCACGAAGTGACTTTCTCCAAAGTGGACCGGCCTTGGCAGAGCGAGCTGGGCAACACATCGCGATACATTTCTCTCGATCGAACGCGTGCACACTGCCGGCTCGTGGCCGGTTCAATTACAACGAAACCTGTCGTCTTACGTAAACGTAACGTTCGTTACGAGCTGCAACTGTAGCTTTCGCGAACGATTGGAAATTCCAATGGCGGCGGCTACGGTTCTCCGCGAGCTCGTCACTCGGTGACCTCGACCTGACGCCAATTAAGTCAAATATAATTAATCAAGGAACGCGAAACTGTTGCCGATGGCCCCGACAAACTTCTCCGATCGTCGCCGATAATTCGATTCTACCCACGAGTCCAATCTTGTATCGATTTCTCGCGCGCTTGTAAATCCACGTATCTACACCGCGTATCTACTTTCTAGCCTATCTTTGAATTCAAATGAACTCTATAGTTTGTCTTACGAGCACTGCTTTCAAGCTGCTAACGACCAATTATAATTTAATTTAACTCTGAGTGTACAATAAATAATCGTAATTGATAATAAAACAATTGGTTCAAATTGTTGGACGTTTATAAACATAATTAATATACCGAATACATATGTCAGAAAGTATCTTGAGAGTGCAGACTTCCGTTTGTCACAGATAATTTTATAATCGACAATAGAATAATTGGTTTATTTGTTATACGTTTGAAAATGATGAAGCATCACAATAAAACGTGTCAAAAGGTATGTAAGTATGGTTAAAGATGTTTTTGCATTTTTAACTTGTTTGTAATTGCTCATAGACTTTCGATCATTTTTAACAGTCAAAGGACTATCGTAGAATCCAGCTGGAAGACGTAGCGATGAAAAAGTATCGAGCGAAGCATTGGAATTTACTCGTAGTGTCAATAGTCAGATAAAAAAATGAGTTGATAACATAAAGTATTAAATAATTAGAAAAATTAAAATATAAAACTTGACAATTGAAAGGTTTAATTTTAAACGAAGAATTACAAGCGTACGTGCGATCTTCGATAGATTAATAAAAAAAGTAAATAAGTCGGTAAATTAATAAAGAAAGTAATAAATGGTAATAAAAGTACTAAATTTAAAGTAATAAATAGATTTTAGTCTCTCGGCGCAAGGGACATTGAAAAATCTGCAAATTTCGCGTTACGAAAATTATGAAATATGTAATGAAATTCTTGTTGAAATTATAATCTGATACTAATGATTCTATAGCAATGGCGTGTATTGATAACAACTGGTAAAATTTCTGCCACAATAATCAACTGATTATTGATGAAAGTTTCGACGAAAAGAAATTAAACGGTCGAGGGTTTGAATCAGGTCAACGGCGAGTCAAACTCTTGGAAAGTGGCGATTCTTCAGATTTCGCAGCAGAGCCAAGCAGGATTGTAAAAAACGTACGTCGATAAAAATGACAGCGAAACCGCGATAGTACATGCGGGAGCGAGGCTATCGAAATTTGGAAGTACAATGAGACCGGTATGTTGCCACAGCGGCGAAGACATTCGCTGTCGACTTCTTCTAGCGTGAGCGAAATCCGTTTCGAAGTTTATAGCTTCGAGAAGTCTTACTTTAGGCAACTTTAGCAATTTACAACAAATAATTTTCAACCCATTAAATTCACCGTACGAGAAATCCAATGGACGATCGTACGTTTCGACTTCGATCTGTTTTCGAAGTAACAATTTTTCCAGGCACGCTACAAATCTCCGCTACAAAATCTATCAATATTTCACAATCCCCACATTTCGTTCCAACCAGTCTGACTGTGATTTTCCTATATTTCCAAGCGAATTTACTAAAAATTCCATGCTCTTTGCATTAGTATCTTTAATCTCGTTTTAACCTCGTTTTCATCCTCTGCGAGATTTATCAAGATTTTATAATCTTCGCACAATCGTCACCTGGTATTCCTACGCTTCCATCGAAACTGCTGAAATTCTACACTTTCGGTACCAGTGTCTCTAATTTTCCAAACTATTTCCATCGAAATGATCAAAATCCTACGATCGTTACATTTCTTAATTATTTTAAATTATTCTGAAAAAAAATCAAGTATTCTATATGCCCAGCGAACTATTTTCAGCAAAATTATCAAAATTCTATTTCTGATCCTTCATCATCGTTCGAATACAGAACACCGCGAGTATTTTACATTTCCAAACAATTTTCATCGAAATCGCAAAAATTCTACGATCTTCGCATTTCGCGTCTTCCCAAAAGCTTTCGAAATTTTCAATCCTTTCCCGACCCTTGCATTTCAAAACCACAATCCTTTGGTTTCGCAGAGACCTCGAAGCCGCCCCGGACGATTTCCGAAATCTTCAAACTTCCTCCGCCGAATTTACCTCGGCAAGTTCGACGACGATAATCGCGTTTTTGTCGCGTTTCCGAAAGTTTCGTTGCCACTACAACTCCCGAGCATTAAACGCGAGGGATGTTTAATTAAGGGACAGAATTCGAGGCAACGGAGCAGACTGGAAGCCCCGGCTTCGAAGCATAATGCCGAGAAAGCGGGCCCTCCTCGAGGAGGCTCGATCTACAGGCTTGCAGACTCGGAAACGATAGCGCAATAATGCCTCGTTCTGTCTGCAGCTGCTTATCAACGTCGCGCAGATCCTCATAACCTTCCGCCCCGGCCTTCCAAGAACGCCCGCCTCTCCTCGAAACACCGTGTAATAGCTCGCTCTTAACGCAGGTGCTGGCTGTTCTCTCTGAGAGATCGCCAACAGAATCTCTGCCGAACACTGCAGCGATCGTGAAAAATCGGGAAATTGGAGAGTGAACACACGGAAGGAAAAATTTAGCGACAACAGGTGCATCGATATTGGCGTCACGGAAAACATATACAGGGTGTCCTAGTGGGAATTGAGTGGAAAGGGTAAATCGAAGAGATAAATATTTTTCACTCGCAAGGCTCCGTTTTTGAAAAGGAGAAAATGATGTTTGTGAAAATGAACCAACTTGAATTCGACGAATTCTGACAATTGAACAAATAATCGACTCTGTTGTACATGTTTCACGTTTGATTTGTAAAAACTTTTCCAAAAATTTTTCTTCTTCTACATAATTAGTTTTGAAGTGACAAACCGTCCAGTTGCAAATTGCGCTGTAAATAAGAGGAAAGTTCTGTCAAATAAAAAATCGAACGAAAAATACAAGAAAACCTCTCTGAAACACTGATGAAATTATTTAACAATTAATAAACAATGCTGTCGCAAACGTCCAATATTTATCTCGTTTCTACACGTGTAATTATTTTTCTTATTAATTATTTTTCGACTTAAAAATTTCTTCTTCCTACTTGCGTGTCATCTGAATACAAAATATGTTGGCCACTATCGACAGTTAGCTACTGTCGACGTCGTAATTGTTTAACAAGAAATAACTGCCACTAACTCGCGCGTCGCATTTTCGCTTTTATCCAGTCGAACGAAGAAGAAGAAGAAGAAAAAGGGACAAACAGCGAACGTGCAAAAATTTGCAACAACGAAAAAAAAAAAATAGTGTCGTCCGTGCGACAAAGTCGCAAGGCTGACACGGACAGGCTCATTCTACTTCGTGCCCGATAGCCGCGTTCAGTTTTTCTTCGCGGACGAAGATAAAATTTTTATAAGCGCGCGCCGGTTTTTGTTGGTTTTCCGGCGGGGAACGCTAGGCAAACGTTGAATGCAGCTACCGGTGGCAGGTTTTAGCCAGACGCCGGTGAAAGCGAACGTTTTTTCGTGATTTTTAAACGATCGGCGCGAGCTTGGACGTTGCTTTTTTTTTTCTTTCCTTTTTTTTTTTTCCAGCGACGCTGATTTCACTCCTGGGAAGAGGAACAGATACAAATGCGAAGAGATTGTAAATTTAAAGCGCGTAATCGAGGAACGCGTCGTTCGTTGAGTCGACCAAATTCAGAGAAAAGTTTCCAACGATGCGTTTCATCGAATACTGGTGAAGTTTCCACGCAGTTTCTCTCAATTAACTACGTTAATTGGAAATATTTTTCCGGATAGAGCGCACATCGGATTGGAATTTTTATAGTCTTTGTAGAACTTTTGATCTTTGGCTGTATATTTTGAAGATATATAAAATATCTCGATCTCTTCGTTTCCCATTGATGAATCGTTAAAATTTCGTAGTCGTATTTACCATTCTCCGAAACTTGATATTTCACGTATATACTTCGAAACTATTTCCATTTCGAAATATTTTTATGCGATATTCAATCATTGTCTCGTTGTATATAACAATTCGAATTCTACAGTCTCTGTGTTTTCGATTTTTTGAAGGAATTCCGACGTATCGAAACGTCAAAAGAAAGGTAATAAATTGAATGTCAAAGCGTTGCTATAATTCAAAATTAAAATTTTTAATGCACGTTTCACGGGAAAAGCGTGAAACGAAGCAAAGTCCGCGTAGAGAAAGCAAATAATTTAATATTAAATTAATATAATTTATTGTTTGAATTCACTCGCAGTGCAAACATTGTAACATAAACAAAACAGAGTGAAAATCCATTCTCCGAAGAAAGATGCCAATGGCCGACAGAATACGGGACGATATCACTCGCAAGAACTGCGAAGCATCTGGTTGGCAAAATGGTCCCCGCGGACGTCGTCGAAATGGCAGAAGTTGAAATATATTCGGAGGGGAGGAAAAAAAGAGCGGAGTAGACAGAAGGAGTGCGCGAGGGAACCGCGTTACCCTAAACAAACTCGAGGCACGTTGCGTAACAAAATTTCCATACTTCGGTTTTTTGCCGCGAAACTACGCGTAAAACTCGCAACTTTGCACCGCCTTTGGAAATATCGAAATGCTTTCACATGCGAACAAAGAGCCAAGCCGAACGGGTGAAACACGAATCTCACCGGAGGAAAGAACGACTTTATTTATTATTACGTTTCATTGAAACGAGGCTTTCGAGAGAGTGCTTCCCAGCGAGAAACGCGTCGCCCTTCGAATTTTCGAAATTTTTCGCTTTTCCCTCTCCCGCCTGCACCGCGAAAGTTCTCTGTCGGAGCAAACGAAACTCGAAGTAATCATCGGTGGAGTTTTTAGAAGGGCGGGCGGATGGCCGAACGTTCGAAAAAACCGGAAGCCAGTTCCAAGAAAAGTGGTCGCGATTTTCTTTAAATTTAATCTCCACCGTTGACCGAAGTTTTAATTAAACTTCTCGAAAAGGGCGGAGCGGGGCGAGCGGTTAAAATTGAGAGCCTCGAAAGAAATAAAACCAGAGTTACTTCTCGTTGAATGTTATTAATTTTGGAAGCTCAATGGAACTTTTGTGAACTGGCAATTGAATATAATATTTAAAATTTAATCCGAGAATCTATCTCGTTCTTTTTTTTTTGTAAACTACAAGTCCGACAGGTGCGATTAAATCGTTTCTCGCAAAAGAAACACTCGTTTCAACGAATTCAACTGATACGAATGATATTAAATTCCAAGGTAAATTTTGGAAAATGATATTTGTAACACCGTTGCTCTTTCCAATTTATACTGAAACTGATCAATGTTCTTTCGACCGACTCAATCGTCAATTCGCGCTCACGCTTGATTTAACGTTCCGTTTAAGAAACAAAAATCACAAATTATAAATTTCACGCTACAAGCGATATGTAATTTTTCCAAAATCGAAAGGAAGCAACAATTTAAGGATATTCTAACATTTCCTAATCGACGTACCAACTACTAACGTTCTCGTTAGTCACTCGAGCCGATGGAATCTGGCAAACGTTGAGCACACTTATCCGAAACAGAGGATACGCTAATGGAAGCGATAGGGATCACTGTGTGCAACGTTTGCGCTTTGGCATGAATTATCATCGGGAGAAACACGTCGAGCGCGAGGAAGACGGCGCAACAGTCGAATTATGTTACCCGTGCATAGGTGCGGGAGCAAAAAGCGCAATTAAGAACGGATCTGGCTGGCGTGTTCCTTGTTTTGCCGTCTGCCGCTCGTAAAATCCGAGTTAACTGCGAGACGTAAATACCAGCCGCTATAAATCGCAAGTCCCGCAAGCTAGAATCGCCGATAGAGCGAACGTTGGACATAGAACGCGATTCGTGACGTTCGATTCTGTTTCGCACCACTCCCGGCTTTTCACTGCCATCAATGGAATCTATTGTTCGGTGTGAAATAGCTCTCCGGCTTCCCGAAGGTGTCGAAGAAGCTGTGAATTTGACGGATCGCTGCGGGCGAGTTTCCTTGGGAATTTCATTCGTTGGGACGATCACGGATTACGAGAATTGTTTTCGCGGGTGAATTGTGAAAAACACCAAGATGCAGGGATGATCTCAAAGTAATTCGACAACGTGCAAAAACATAAAAGGAGAGTAGTGATTGTGAATTGCTGAAAGGGAGAGAAGTGACAACACGTGGAAGAAGAGAATTTCAAAACCCGCAGTCTAGTAACTACTGAATGAAAAGTTCGAATTACTTTGAGGTGTACAAATGTGATTTTTACTTTTGTATTTTAATTGTTTTCAGGTTATTAACAACTATGATTATCGACCATCTTTGTTACAATAAATGTAAGAAATATGTAAACACCTAAGAAAATAAATAAAAGACTATTATTGATTTACAAATAGAAATATCATTATTTTTACGTAATAATTATTTTCAATTCTTTTTTTTTTAGAAGAGAAATTTTTGGACGATTCAAACGGATTTAAAAGATCGGAAATTCATTCGTACGTCATACCGTACTACGAAGTATTTCGTGAAATAAAGTTACAATACTGAAAATGATTTCTGTCACTTTCCATCGAAAATCGTAAGTACGGTGTCAATACGTGACAAAGGAAGAGGCAATGTCGATGTTGACAGTCATAAAAAACTTCACGACTTGTACGATTCGTTTCACTGAAAGGCCCAGAAGCAACTGTTCTAACTAGGAAATGAAGACGACCTTTTTGCCATATGTAAATATTTGAATCGATACAAAACAAATTACAGGCGCGATCGCTCAGTATCAGACAACGCCACTCCTACTCGAGGTCTACGCCACGCCCCCTCGCGAATCACGTGACCCAAATCAACCAATCGCTAATTTTCGTTGCATCAGCGTTGCACCTAAAATACGCGCGCGATTTAACAATTTTATTTTCCGCGATAAACTTTGTCGTAATAACCGAAACGCAGATCTACTTTGTGACGTAACGTTCTCGCTAATACGAAGTGTCGTAATTTTAATATTATAATAACGCGTCAGTTCCGCGGGTTTTTGTGCACGGCGTGAGCCGCGCTAATTTTCGACAGGCAAACCACTAATTAAAGCCGGTGCCGTTTAAATTCCGCGATTGCGGCGCAAAAGCGACAGGCGCGCGCCGACACAATGCATCCTAGCCTGGTGAAACGGCTTAATTAGCGTTTATAGCGGCCCGTGGGAACTTAGTCTCCCTCCCCGAAATCGTACGAACTGATTAAAAGTTCGAAACAGCCGCGGCCGGATGTCAAGAACTCACCCCCTAAGGGGGGACGCTTTGGAGCGACGCTCGTCAACTGGCAATCGAGCGATCGAATCGCAACCACGTGATTTCAGTTGCGCGTTTATTACAAAAATTCTGAATCCATTATTCCAAAAATTTCAATGTACATAATTCATGGGCGATTGTCGAAGCTTCTTTGTCATTAATTTTAGCTTCAATTATTAACTTAAATTAAAAAGTTATGGAATTTCAATTTAATTTCTAATTTTAAATTCTATATTTGTTTGATAATAATTAATTTATTTGGAATTTCAATTCTTAAGAACAACAATTGTGTATGTCAATTAGCTATTCTTTTCTATTATTCATAGAGGAATTGTATGTTGTTTGAGATATGTTTGATGTAGTACATAATAAAATATTGAATATAACCTATATATATAGAAATTCTAGTGTATTAAGGATAGGCATTAAATATTACGTTTCAGAAAACTACGAAATCAGAAATTGTAAGATTTGAAAGATTCGTGGAGAGTTCCAAATAATGTTAAAAATTGAACATCAAGAATATTAACGTTATAAATATTGATGTTATAACACTAAAAATTACAATAATTTTTCGATATAGAATAAATCACGGAAATGTTATCATACACTTTAAACGTTTCTATTTTAAAAATTTTCAAATTCTAAGACCTTCATCAACGATAACATACAGATTGTTTTCTTCAATCTACAAATCGAAAAAAAAAGAGTAGAAAAATTGTTCACTTCCATCAAGTGGAATAAATAATTTTTCTGTACACGTCAAAGTGTTTAAACTTGCTTTATTCATGATATGATGGCATTTGATACGATTCCGCGTAATATAATATCACAAACAAGGTCTAAGGAAGTCAGATCAGCCACACGTCTGTTCATATTCCTTCAGTTTTGATTAAATATCCCTCGTACAGAAATAACACCAGTATCGTAGCTAATTCATAAACGTTTTGACTCTTGTGATAACGGGTAAGCTCCTTTATAGATATAATTTACACAATTTATGACGTTGTACTTCACGTTATTACCACATCAAGCGTGAAATCGTTGTATTCGTCGTGAGATGTTAAATAAAATGTTAAAACACCCCGCTGTTTCGGGGCAATAAGGTTTAATCGATCGTCGATAAGAATTTTGAAAATTTTCCGCGCGTCGCCTAAGAGAAACGACGTGAATTATTCGCTCGTGCAAACTGCACGTTCGGATGTTCGAAGCGCAACAGGAACTTAACGAGCGTGCATATTCAATCGTAGCCTGAGTACGAGTTGCCTAGCGCGGCACCGTTTTGCACTAAATAATTCGCCGAGGCATTTACAATGCCCAGGGGATTAACCGTGGAAATAGAAACTCGATCGAATTTCATTGCGTCGCGTTTGGATAAATAATCGGTTGTCACGGATCGGTGTAGCGCGTTTCGATCTCGAAAAGCGCCGGTCGGCCAAAGCTCTGCGCGCTTTCGTCGGGAAGTTGGCGAGTGTAAGAAACGACAAATGCGCGATTTCTATCTCAATATCGCACGCGGAGGCCTGTAAACAGCCGATCAACGAATTTCACCTCGTTCCATTTCCTCTCTCTCTTTCTCCTTTTCCACGTCTCTCTCTCTCTCTCTCTCTTTCTTTCTTCCTCTCTTCTTTTAGCTCGGTCTGAACCTCGAAAACTCGCAAGGTTTGGTCATTTCCTCGAAGAACGCCGAAGAAACCTTTTTCAACTTTCGAGATCTCAAGTATTTTGGAAACCTTTCGCAATCTCGGATTTCACCGAGAAACTTCTTACTTCTCGCTTTCGAAGCCCTGCTGGAAAGGGTATCCATCGGTGAAACGTTCCTGTTACTTCGTCGTAGGCAAAAATCACGTTGAACTCGGTTACGACCAGTTCACTTTGTTTTCGAGAGTGAACGTCGTAGAACGTTCGTGGTTTTTAATTGCAATGTGTAGGACATTTCGTTTCTTCTTCTCTCTTTGTTGTATTTTCATCTCCTTCTTTTTAATTTCGTTGTGATTATCAGCATTTCTGGTTCCATCTGGTTTGTACAAATCTTGCGTTGAATGTGCTTTATAAGGGTCGATGAAAGCACAGTTGAAAACAAAATTAAAAGATACATTCACAAATGAGAATTACGTTATATTTATATTATCATTTCGTTCCCTTCTTTTTCATATTTCTTCTCTTTTTCTTGTATTCCTATCTTCTCCTTTTTTAATTACGTTGTAATTAACTCTCGACATTTCTGGTTCCATCCGGTTTGCACAACAGGCACGTTTTGTGTGACAAAGTTTGCGTTGGATGTAGTAAAAGGAGTCGAAAAAGATATTCGAGAAAGTAATGAGAATTATGTTATATTTAAAAATTATATTTATAATTGTATTATAATTATATGAGAGGTACACAGATATATATATATATATGAGATTTATGTACGAACGAAACTATTACTGAAAGAATAAAATTTTTCTCCGCAGTACAACGCACAAAAATGACGTCACTACAATTTAAAAACCGCCTGCTGCAAATCATCCGAGTTTGAAAAGAGTTGAACATATCCCAGCGAAATATCACGGAGAGTAGCAAAACGAAACAGCACAGCGCCGTGATAAATAAATTTCTTCGTACCGGCGATAATCAAACAAACTGATACGACTAAATCTGATCGAACGTGTTGTCGTCGAAATATCTCGCAGTGTAAATTGGATCAGACGGCGAACGATATACTGGGACAACAGAAAATGGCTATTATTTGGGACAGGTGAATGGCGAACGAGCGCATCGGAGCGCATTATGCGCGCGAATGGACAATTATTAATCCCTGCCAAGTGTCGAGGAAACGACGAAACGATATGGTAGCTCTGCCGGCTTGACAGGTGATGAGCAGATATCGGCTCTATTCGCAATTTCATCGCTATTTTACGCGATCGGATTGCCCAGGGCGGTATGCGTGCCGCGTGCATGGCTAAATGTAATTCAACTCGACTCGCGAAATTGCGCCGTAGCTTCGTAAATGGCCGTGCCAGTTACGCAAATGCATCTTCAATAAAGTTATTTACTGGCCGCTCGTTTCGAGGTTATTTACGCCGATTTTCATATTAACGCCGGGGTATGAAACGACAATGGTGTGCAAATATGAGCAAAGAAACGCGAGGGAGAGACAAAGAACAAGCTGCACTCCCTCAGGACATTCTGTGTATCAACTCTCGGCCATTTTATAACCTAACCTAAACCCAGAAAATCGGGCCTCTTCACCTCTTCAGGTGCAACGCTAATGCAACGAAAATTAGCGATTGGTTGATTTGGGTCACGTGATTCGCGAGGGGGCGTGGCGTAGACCTCGAGTAGGAGTGGCGTTGTCTGGTACTGAACGATCGCGTCTGTAATTTGTTTTTCTATCGATTCAAATGTCTGCATATCAATAAAATTTTATGGCAAAAAAGTCGTCTTCATTTCCTAGTCAGAAAAATTGCTTCTGGGCCTTTCCGTGAGACGAATCGTACTTAGATACAAATCGTGCAATTTTTCTCTCTATTTTTATCCAACGTTATTACAGCAACTATGTTACAACTATATCCGAAACAACAAGCAAGAGTCAATAATTACAAGATAATATACTGTCTGTCAGCCTGAGATTATTTTGGTGGCGTATTTTGTTATCTAGTCTGAATATTATTTGATGATATATGCTCTGGTGGCACATTTCACAGAAATGTCAAAAATATATGTTAGAAAAATAAATGTCACAGAATCCCATTTATGTACCTGTACCTATTTATATGTTACAAAATAATATCATATTTTGTAAAAAAAAATGTGTCAAATTGACACAGGGGACGAATCAAAATTAAAGATATCTTGGTAAAACTTGAAGGCAACAATTTTGACGCCTATTTCTATTTTAAATTATTTACACTATTATCTCTGCAGAATATATGTAAAATTTAAAATGTAAAAATTTAAATTATATTACAATTATATTAAAATTAATTTGTTGCAGCTCGAGCTGCAATTAAATCACACGTAGAAAACGATCCCTCCACATGGCACGAAAAATATCTTTGAAACTTTCGATATTAATCTTCGCAATCGTGACGGATGCAAATTGAAAATAACGCTCAGATAGTCGTGTAATGTTTCGTTGAAGATTTCGGAGAAATATTATCCTGAATATGTTATTTGAAAATAGACGAGAAAGAAAGAACGAAATGAAACGAAAGCAAAGGATCAAATTTTACTAAATTGGACGAATGGAAATTACATAATTTAACGTTACATTCACGAAACTATACTATTGTTCTGTTACTCTGTATTACAATTGGGACCTCTCAAAAATTTTTTAAACTATTCGATTTCATTCCTGCCACTTTGATCGAACAATAAGCAACATATCAACGAGACACGACAATGAAAACACATTGTCGTTGATGCGTCGATCGAGATGGAGTTTCGCGGTGATAACAACGAGCTACTTGTTCCGCGATGTTATCCAAGCGAAGTACCGTGAACGGTACATTAATTTTATGCTCCATTACGCAACATATTATCTCACATATAATAAACAGTGAAATGTCATTTTATAAATACGCAATTTCCGCGATGCTCTGGCGTATACGTAATTAATGCGACGCGATAATGCGACAAACAGCAGCGTTTTGTCGGATGACAACGAGTATCTTCGACGTGCTTATGAACCAAGCTGTTCCAAAGATAGTGTCAGTCGTTTAGGTTAAACGTTATACATGTATCAGCTGTTTCATCAACAATGCAGTCACGATGCACCCGTGACGTGACGAAGAAATACTGCAAAATGCAATGATTAACGAAACACTGACGTTGTTCCGTTTAATCGGATCTACGAATAATTTAATAATATATTAATTAATTCAGGGAGTAATTTAATAATTTTAATATATGTATATTACATTAATTAATATAGAAAGTAAAATTAATTGATTGAAATTGTGAAAATTGTTATTAATAGTGTTAGATGTGAAATTACTTTCGCAACGCCATAGCATCGTGGAAATATGCAAGATTGAAACGAAAATTCCGAGAAAAAATCCTGAAAGATCCTTCTAATTTGGAAAGATGTGAATAAAATTCAACTTTAATAGATAGGTCTGTACGTTTCGAAATTAAAACGACACTTTAAAAAGAAGAGATACGATTAAAAATTCGCAACAAAATCTAAATAAATACATACGGTTTGTTGTTTATTACGTGTATGTTGTATATCACGTGCCACAGAATTCAATTTCCTGAGAATCGAACCGATATATGTACAATTCACACGATCTTAATATTAAGGGGAGATCAAACATTAAGGAGATGCAGCATCTGTAATGATTAGTGTACAAGCGCATCTACGGTTTAGAATTGGAAATCAATAGACGCTATATGTAAACAAGAACTGCAGACACGTACTCCCATATGTACTTGTGCACGTTGTTAAAGAATAATCGACTCGAACGCAAATGGTACTCAAAGCATCTGATAAATAATTCAATTAATTTCCAACTCGATTCCATTGGTTATCAAATATCTGAATTTGCAACCGTGTTACGAGTTATTTGGTCGAGTATTCAGCGGTGTCAGATTAGAAATCTAACAATGGCAACTTTAGGTGGAATGGAGTTGTCGAAACTTTGATGCGATACGCGCGAACTGTGCATACATATTCGATCGGAAATACCGATTGCGAAGTTTGCCGAGGAGCTTGTTTCAAACATGATCAAAGAGAAAAAACTGCACGACTTGTACCCCAGTACGATTCGTCTCACTGAAAGGCTCAGAAGTAACTGTTCTGACTAGGAAATGAAGACGACTTTTTTTGCCATACAATTTTATCGACGTGCAAACATTTGAATCGATGGAAAACAAATTACAGGCGCGATCGCTCAGTACCAGACAACGCCACTCCTACTCGAGGTCAACGCCACGCCCCCTCGCGAATCACGTGACCCAAATCAACCAATCGCTAATTTTCGTTGCATTAGCGTTGCACCTGAAGCGGTTTTCTGGGTTACCCCCACTGAAATCACTTTCAGTGATAAAAGGAAATTGTCAGTTTCCTTCAAAAATCGTCCCGTATAAACGATCATATTCTTTTCGAAAATATTTACAAGATATAATAATGTATTCGAAATATACACTTACGAATAAAAATATATACTAAAATGTGTATCTCACGGACATATATTCAAAATTAAAAATTTTATTTATGACATCAACATACGAAATTGTATGACAGAAACGATAAAATATTACGGTGTTTGTGTTTTCTCAAAAAAACGGTATGAAAGAAATTAATTTCGTCGAGAGAGTAAATAGTGCTCCAAACATTCGAGAAAATATAGTGGAACTGCAAATTGTTAAAGTCTAGATGAGAATTATTTCTTTTAGATTTCGTCCCTCAATATTGTTTGAAGATGTTTGCTCGAGCTGGAAGTGCCTTTGCCAGAAATTCTAAGATCTAAGTTGAGTAGATGTCAACGCAAGCCTCCAATCATTCCCCGAAAGTAGAGGTTAAACGTTCTTTGAAATTTCATCCTTCCTCCGCGCGTTTCGTCGTCGCGACTTTTACCCGCTCGAACCTCGGCAAACACGCCTACATATCTGTTAATTTCCAAGCCGCCGCGGGCCAAAGGAAACTTTCAAAGGAGAATGAAATGCAGCAAACACTTTTGACACACTTCTTTTGCCCGCCGCCGAGAAAACGAAGAATTTGCAATCCGCCAGTGAATTTTTTTTTTTACCTTTCGTTTAGCCTCTGTGCAGGATAGTCTCCGCGTTCTGTTAAAATTGCATTTTCAAAAATTACATCGTCGGCTTCGAATCTCGTTAACAGGGATTAATTTGATTGAGAAATGCTCTCATTATTTTCTGTTGGAAATTCTCACATAGATTTTTGTGAGATACGACAGATACATTGTCCGGGCGTCGACTTTAAACGAAGGGGAAATTATTTTTTTAATAAAGGAGAGGAATTTACCGATATCTCCCTTGAAGAATTTATCAATTAACGTAACGAAATTAAAAGACACTTTCCTAGAACCTCAATACGTTCAGAAAACCAAATTTCCCAAAGAGGTTCTGTCGTCAGAATTGATTGTTTCTCGTTTATCTCTGTACCTACGTCTTCCATTGCTTAACTCTCATAAAATTCCAAAATATTTGTTGAATAAAATAATTTCTCTCGACGCACACGAGATTCATGCGGTATTTTATATGCACAGGGTGTCCCATTTTAATCTATAAATGCAATTATCTCCGAAACTGTCAAATAAACTACATTTTCTCTGTTTTGAGATGGCAGTAATTTGGTACACTTAGTTTGTCTCTAGATAGACTACTATTTCTTCAAATATAATTATCAATCGACGCAGCAAATCGTTTTGATCTCAGTCTTGCGAATATATATATATACCAATATCTCCCATTACTTAACTTTTATGAAATTCAATGAAATTCTAAAATTTCACAAATCTAACGCAACGTAATCTTAAATCTCGTCAATGAATCCCACATTATCGTAAAACACGATTTTTGAATTTGTTTCCAGATCGATTGTTTGACACATCGTTAACCGGCAATTTGTGCACAAACTAACGCCTATTGGTGGGTACACCTCTAAAAACGTGTAATATACGTCTTCGTCAACGATCGATAACCAGAATACGTATTAATACGTATTAATCCCATTAACAAACGTCCGGGCGTGATTGAACTATTTGTCGCAGTGAACTCGACAAACAAATCGCGACACGATAGTTCACGAGCGGGAAGCAGTTCGCGAACGTTTGATCGAACGGACGTGGAATCGGAGCCCAATTGGAAGACGAGGTGCAAAGGAAAAGGGGGTGGGGGTGGGAGGAAAGAGCGTGGACAAGAGAGGTGACAAGCAACAAATAAAACTTATCAACAAGTCGATGCAATCGACGGCCAGCGACCATTCGATTGGACGGCTCGCTCGATTGCATATTGCATCGGACGAATATCGAAATCCCTTGCGCTCAATTAAAAGCACGACAAGGCTTTCGGCCTCGGAATATCGAGCTCGCGGACTTTGAATCGCTCGACAGGAGTCGAGGGTGAGGGGCGACCGTAGAAAAAACGTTTTCGTTAATAGAAAAATAAAACACAGAGAGAGAGAGAGAGAGAGAGAGAGAGAGAGAGAGACGTCACGTGTGCACGCGTGTCAATCTGTGTTGTGGAATTCTTGTTTCTACACTGTTTCTGTACACCGATTATTCGATCAACTCTCGCAGCTTTTCGACGGGTGGCGCCGAATCGAGTTTTCATCCGAAAAGATTTTTATTCATGCAATTAGGATTGCCGTAGGTTTCTTTTTCTTTCGTTTTCTGTAGAGTTTCTAACTAGCTAATTTGCGCCATTCAGCTCGCTGCTATTGAGCTTTCATTGGAGAGGGGTCTTTTTCTTTCGTGGAATTAGAATTATTGGATACTTTTCTCTCCTTTTTTTTCTGTTTTCAGAGATTCTACGGTTAACTGACTAATCAGTTTCGCGCGATTCAAAAGTCTTACGGGCCGTGGAATTTTTGTTTCTGGATTTTTTCCTGGACACTGACTGTTCGATCAGATCACTGCGCTCGGTTATACGATGAAGTCTAGCCTTCACTGGAAAACATTTTCCTGCGATTACAACGACTGGATCGTTTCGCTTTCGAAAGTTCGACAATTGCTGGATCGTTGAAAATTTTCAAAAGTTCACACCTTCTTCATGAAATTACTCCTCTCGTTTCTATAATACAATTGACAAGCACGAGCGAAGTGATATTTTACTAACGCGCGCAACATGTTATTACATAAATGTATTCTTTTCCTTGTCTTGATTTCCCAAGTCCTTCAATTTTTCATAAACGCTACCATACCACGTGGTTCATCGACTTTTCAATTTTCCTCTTCAAATCAGGCAATACAACAATCAAAGATACATGCACAAACAGCTTCATACATTCTCAAACATCGGCGAATTGCTTGGATTACAAAAAAGATAACAAAAATCCGATGAAAAAGATCTAACTCAATGATGCAGTGTCCAATAAATTAATCACACGTGAATTTCTGTACAGAAAATTATCTTGCAATTTTCACTTGTTTCGAAAGCAACGACGATTGAGCATCAAGTGGTTTCCACCAAGTAGAACGCGTCTAATAAAAATCATCGTTTAAAGTTCTCGCAGTAAAATTCCAAGTTCTACGAGATTCAAGACGCGACGTGAGTTTCGACGCGGAGTTCAGCAAACTTTCGAACCAGTCTGAGATTTGAAAGACAAACAGGAATTTTCAATCCTCATTTTATGACGGCGGAGTGCGTCGCACGCCTCGACGAGAACTTCGAAGGGCGCCTTGTGAAAACTGAACGAGAACAGTGGCTGACAAAATGCTGCTGGAATTAACCTCTTATCTGTGGTGCCGTTTTGAAAATCACGTATACAGATTGTGTCACTGGAACGACGCGATGACGATTATACTCGTCAAACGCAGAACACATGCAGCTGTTGTAAAATTGAATTAAATTATAAGATTTCTTTTTTTTTTTTTAAATCAATAATTTTATCAATATTAATAGCAAAAGAAAATATGTAGAAATGGTGTAAAAAGAACTAGTCAAGTCTAGCCTCAAAATATTCTAATATGCCTAAAATTTACAAATATGCTTCATTAAAAGTGTGACTACTTTCTTCTCGCGTGACGAGTACACTCGTCATTACACAACGGCCATTTCTTCGTGACGAATATACTCGTCATTCACAGCTAACAATAAGAGTAATTAACGCGCAACACGAATGAATATCGTGCAATTTGTCGAGCTTGTAAACAATGATGGTAATTGTACAATTTTGCTTCTAACACGCACGTAAAATCGAGTACGATATTTTAAACGTTTCTGCAAATTACAATTTACCTCCTCGAAATGGAATGCAAATTAAAGGAACAGTCGATTAACTTCACGGTGCGTGACATTATACTGCTGCATATAAACATGCTCCGTACACGTTCTGTTACTCGTATTATCATTATTGTTATCACTGTTTGTCGCAATGTTATAGAGATGTGTGTAACATTTTGTTACTATTCTGCTGTTGGAATTTTAATTAATTAATCTATTGGAGAAGATAAACCTATCATTCGAAGTTGAAACATAAGAACGGATATCAAAGAAACAAAATCCTAAATATATTTCGCGTTTCTACTTAAAAAAACTTTTACTCGTGTCAGTACAAATTTCATTTCAATTGCTAGTGTTCCAAGTAAATTGAAAGAAATATTGTAGTACAGATATATTTGAGAGAAAACGCATTTTGTATATCGTAAAATGTATATTTAATTATCAAAAAGTTGTGTAATTTATGACAGATCATGCTAGATTTAATTTACATCCCCCGCAACAGTCTTTTTTTTTTGAGTTACCTATTTTTGATTAAAGTATCTTCGATTTATGTAATGTAATTTATGATAGATTTCATTTTGCTTTACAAGTGGAGTGATTTAATCCTAAATTTTTAATAACCAGTTGAAGCTTGATACTAAGTATTAAGCAAATTATTCACTGGAATGTTTCGGATAATATCATATTACAGATCGAAAACATAAAGTTTTCAGATACAGCCATATCTCGCTGTCTCGAATTTCAAACGCTGCTCACTTTGGAAATTCGTGAGATTCGCGAGGTAGAGGTTCAATCCGTGTGCGAATCGAGATCGTGATCCGACGGAAAATCCGATCTGCTCGCCAGACGGATACGTCGCGAGACGAAGAACAAACCCGTGACGGACGAGTGCATCGAGACGACACGTCATATCCGAAGCGTGTGCAACTAACAGAACAAACGGACGTGTTTCAACGATCGTACGATTCGACACGACCTAAAGTAGTAGTTCGAGACAGAAACGCGCGACGTCGCAAGCTCTTCTCTAGACTTATCCACGTGTTATGTTGCAGCAAGTGCATAATTTCGAGACGGTGGACAGCGAACATCTCGCTTCCTCTTTCATAATAAAATATTGCCAAAATTTCGCGCTGAATAATTTTACAAAGCAACCATAAAGAGGAGAGAAAAGAAAGTACGTGCATGTAGAATAAACCAATAGAAGTGACATGGAATGAATTCATTGTAGAAAATTTGTCTGTGTCCCATAAGAATAATTTTTTCTCTTCTTTTTTCCGCGATAAGAAAAAGCAATCGCGAAGAAGAGAAGAAAGAAAGTACGTACGCGATCGCCAGACAACGCCACTCCTACTCAAGGTCTAAGCCACGCCCCCTCACGAATCACGTGACCCGAATCAGCCAATCGCTAATTTCCGTTGCATCAGCGTTGCACTTGAAGAGGCCCGATTTTCTAGGTTGCCCCCGCTAAAATCACTTTCAGTGATAAAATTCGATCGTTCGTGAAACTGTGTTTGGCCACGGTCGACACTCTTTTCAAAGTCCCCGTTTTCAGTAGTCAAAATTTCTTTCTACCGATGCAAGTGGACAAGTCAATTTTGTTTCAATCGAATAAGCCCGTTTCCAGAATGGAACAGACGAATATAGATGAGTCGTTTGAAGCGAAAGCGATCGGTCATGCTAGGCAATCGGAAAGAGTTACTCGGCAGGCTAGTAACAGGCCTACTGGCTACTAATATCGTGATTATTAACAGCGGCGGTGTCTGCGTCGTTGGATCGATACCGACCGCGTTATCTTCGATTGTCCGATTAGCCGTCGTTTTATTTGATTAGCCGTGCTGCATGGCCACGCCGCCACTCGTCCGATAATCCGTCCGTCCTTGTATTTTACGTGTAATAACACGAATGGCTGGCTAAATAACGGGATAACCGGATTAGACCGTGGTAATTGCAGAAGAGTAATCACGCTGCCGTGCAGGGAAACTTGGCGCACACGGATCCGTGAATGAATCCGCAATAACTCCAAGCAACCTGGCAAGGTTGGCATTTATCGACGGGAACTCGTAGACGGATAACAGAGAAGGTTGAGAAGCACGAATTGCACGATCCTGTCTCTCACGAGTGATTTCTACGCGTTTTTACACAGTGTGATCCATTTAACCGAGGTCACCTAAATATCTCTTCCACTTGTAAAAAATATTTTTCGCCCAACAACGAATGGCAAGGCCAATCTGTAATTGATAAAAAGACCGATAGAAAGGCCAATGTAAAACTGGCAAAGTCATTCTTTTTTTGAATTTTCAAGGTTATTGATGTTTCCTTTTTCACAGAACTATATATATATATATTTTTTTTTATTGTGTCGTGTAGTTGATAAAAAAATACATTCAAGTATATAAAGAACATGACCTTGAACTGACACTGATGTTCAAAAATTTAAATGTTTCTGAATACACGTAGCTAAAGAAATAATCTGGGTATACAGAGAAATTCGTTTCATCTACTGAATATGTATACTCCCCATTTTTGGTACTTTATGCATTTTTCTGCGAATTTCTGCACTTTCACATTGACAGTGAATGCACGAAAATCTGCAGTTGATACGAAATCATTAAATTGTGAATTTTCGTGGAAATGTTTCATCTGCTAAAAATTATACGAGAGTCTCATCTTTAGATGCTTTGTGTGAATATTTTGCACGAGTTTATAAATATCAGTCTGATTATCGTAGCAATTGTACGATTAACTTACATTAATTGTTATTGGTTAACAGTTGAATTAATAAGAAGTTTGAACAAAGAAATAAAATTCTGCTGATTATGAATATTTACAAGTGTGTGTTTCTACATGAAAAATTTGGAGGCCAGTCACTTTCGGGGTTTCTTGCAGGTATTGATCCGCTAATGGATCTCTGTTAACGCAGACAATTAGCAGAAATTTAGGTCGCGAAAAACTAAAAGCTCTCTAACGACCATTTTACTGCACGTTATTCTCCACGAGTGCCGACTACTGACTTTCTATTCGAAGTTCCACGTTCACGTGCAAACCGAGTTTCTTCTCATTCAAGTGCTAATGTGGTTATGCCCCTTCAACTAAATGCTACGAAATACACAGAAAACCTTCCTTTCGACTTTCAGCTCTTATTTTCCGTGTATTCTCTGTAAATTATTAACACTACAACTAACTACATGCTACAGAGAAATGATTGTAGTTAATTAACAGACTGTAGGTTTCTGTTGGAAATTTTAAAGTTCAAGATTATGGGGAATTTGCTCATCAAACGTGTTCAAAGTACAAGTTTTTATAAAATTTACTGGATAGGAGAATTTCCGATTGAAAACAAGGACATGAGAATTACACGTAACTGAACAAATCTCCAATTTTGCCAAAGGCACTTTTACCAATCCCAAAAGAATTACCAATTCAAATCATCGGAATAGAAATTCCTTCCTTCAACCGTCAAATTTACCGATTTATCATCGAGACGCGACAAACGTCGACAAACTTTTTCAATTACTCTCCATCAGCAAAAAGCCACTGCAATAGTTTGTTTGGAGATCGAAAACGACAAAAGACACGATCGAACGGCAAAAAGATCGACGCGGAAGACGAAATATGAGCGAGGTTGAAGGATTTACCGGCGAAGAGATCGAATCTGGTCCTGCTCCTCTCACTGTCCTCGAAGCTCTCAAGGTCGTCCTCGTAATCCTCGTAATCCTCCACGCGCTCCCTCCCCTCTTTCTCGCTGACATTCCTCGGCAACGCATTGCTAGTGGCCCTCTGCGCTTGCCTCGCTCTGGCCTGGTTATTACTACTGAAGAGGACAGCCGGCGGAGGCGGCGTCGACAGCTGCGAGCCCTGAAGACGCCTCTGAAGGTATCTGGCCAAGATCGCCTGTACCGCGTCTGTCTCCGCGCCGCCTGCAAGACAGAAATCACGTTGCTCTCGTAATCAGGCCGATAATTTGTGTGTGTGTGTGTGTTTTTTTTTTTTTTTTTTTTCTTCGTTTTGTTGTTTTTTTTTTTTTTTTTTTTTTTTATACAAGACAATTCTCGCTACTGTTCTTTCCAGATTTAGTAATTTCCACTGGATCAGCGTCTAAGACAGGGATTCGTTAGGTTGGTTGTTCGTCGAGTTGCGTGGTTCCTTTGCTCTCTTCCTTTTTCTTTCGTCACGCTGTTTTTCGCCACAGCTGTACTTTTACTTCGACTTACGTCGAAGTTTGTACCGAAGGTAGTTGAAGGAAGATTGATTCGCTCCAACGTTTGTACTGGAAGTCGTGATATCTGCCAATTATAAGTTTCGTCGAACGAAACTTCGTAGCAACTTTCTACCATCCCTCCGCGTTCCGTGTATATTTTTGTTAAAATTTTATCGAACGACAGAGAGCGAATGGTAAAAGAGATAACACTTGGTGACAATATTATATGTTATATTACGACGTTACTTCAACTTCTTTCCTTCTTCTCTTCCATTTATCTCAATTCTCTCTTTCTCTCTTTCTCTCCGTCTGCCATTAATTCCCGTCATGAAACGCCGTGCATCCAAAGTTTCTCGCACGTTCGTATGCATGAAACTTTTCGTACCACCGGCTAAAAGCTCCTAAGAGGGCCACGAAACAGCAGAAATACGCTGTTGCGCGCCTTCTTTCTTTATTTCACGCCAGGTTTTTGACCAGCTGAGGGAACCATTCTGAGAAAATGTCGTCACTCGGAGAACGCTTTTCCCTCGTCGGTCGTTTGGTTCGTGTATTGTTCCTCGTTTCGTGGTACCTTCTTCTTCTCTCGGTGCAATCAGTAGGAAGATGACGAAGAACGATCGTAGTCTTATCATGCAGAGTCGAAGCGAAGGAACAGTTATCGTGCGTTTCACAATAGTTCGTTTGTTTTCTAGTTATGTGCAAGTCGCCGAATGGACTGTTTGCGACAGAATCAGAGAAAGCTATTCTAAATTACGATGTGACTTGCCTCCCCCTTCCAGAAAGGGAGAGCAAAGAAGTGCATTTTGAGAGAAATGCAAAAGGGAACTTGAAAAGGTCAATTCGGGAAGGACAGAATACAGTAGATTAGAGTCGGAATCTTGCAGTCGGTCCAAGAGTCAGAGAATCCCTCGGTTCTACAAATGTTCTACAGGAGTTTAGAGACGATTAATCCGTCCGTTGTGGACCGAGTATTATAAAATCTGTCGGAAGAAAGGCACAAGTTTCTTTTTTTCGAAGTATTTATTTCGTCCAGCACTTTGTCGTTGGATTGGTACGAGAATCGGCGACTGAATTATTCGTTCTCTACATTTTTACAAATGCCGAAATGCGGGACAGTCACTGAAAGACTGAATGATATAAAACAGAAATTTAACTTTTACAAGCCATGTTTCTTCAATTTTTTATTATCTCATTTGGAAATATAATTGATGGACTCTTTTCAGTATTGTGCGAATTTTTATTAGTTAAAATTTTTTTTCATGAATTTTTCAATCTCTTCAGTTTTCCAGCGGCCACCCAATACTTTGTGAAGACGCGAGTGACGCGAGAGTTCTCGCGAATTTTATCATGTCCTAATTAAACAATCTAATCTAATGTCTGTTAGGACTCTCTCTGGGTGACCGCGTGGGATAAATTATACACGAAAATGGCCGACAAATCACTCAATCGCTCAGATAGATCATACTGGATCGTAAGAAAGTAGATGAATCACGTTACGCAGACACACACGCGCGCACTGGTCGATAAACAAGCTTCGTTCAGCAATCAAAATCCGTAGTTTTCCGCTTGGTCTCGAGCCATATTTGGGCGGTCCATTGTGCAATGGCCAGGGTCAACGAGGCAACACCCAAACTGGTTTCTCGACTCGTACAAACATAAAATTTATCGAAGTTGAAGTGGTACGTATCAAATGGACGTCCGTTGCGCCATCATCTTTTCCTTGGTCATCTTGAAATCGCTCGTCGTCCAGTTCGAGACAATAATGCTTCTTCTCCGAGTGGAAACCAGCAGGCGCTTACAGAAGCCTCGACGTAAGGAGCTTACGTAAGCAGCGACCTTTTCGACGTTAGGGTAAAAGGATGTTGTTAAGTGGAGCATGAAAGCACTCGAGAAAATACACGGTCGTCCGGTACTGGCTTCAAAACCGTGTTCGATTTGATCCTGCAGACTCGTCTGTCTGCCTCGTTAACGTATCGTTTTGATATTTTCAATCTCTAAGTGTCACTTAAAGAGTGGTCGCTCACTGTAATCGTACCCGACTCAACTTCGTTACGGCAGCCACGCGATTTCTATTTGCATTATAAACAATCTACGCGGCGTGTCGTTCCGTGGAAAGCGCGATTCTACCTGAAGAGGATATTTCAAGCTACTGTTGACCTATTACGACGACAGTTATGAGCGACGTTATACAAATAGACTTATTTAATTTAACTTTTCTTACGACAACGTCAAAGATCCTCAAACGTCAAACTAGGCATGACTTTCACCAAGTTTCCCAGATACGTCGTCGTCCAAAAGGAAAGCACCGCGTGACTCGATCCCGATCTGAGTGTGATAAAAGTTTTCGGACGCGTGAGTAACTTCACTTTCATACAAAGACAAATTTCCGATTGCTTACTAATATCGCCAATTTTTCAACAAATTTTTAACTATTGTTTCCTCTATCTCCCACGGAAATCTTCAGTTTCATTTACATCGAACGAATCGAGTTCCTTTGAACTTTCCTTTCGTCGACCAATTGTGCGTTGTGCGCACAATCTGCAAAGATATAATTCGCAGTTCTTGTGACAATATTCAACACCGCAAACAAGTCTCTGTTTCGTTACGAGTATTTCTTAAATAATTTTCCAAATATTAGTACCGTTAATAACAACAATGATAATTGTAGAAACTGTCAGTTTCAATTTCATCGACTGAACTTTCTCTCAATTTTTTACCAAGCAATTAGATGGCGCTTAACAGTTACGAAAGGATACACGGAATATGTCCGCAATCTGCGAAAATATATACACGACGTTCGAAATCCAAAGTTCTTGTTATAACGTTTCTTCCGTAGATATCCTCAGTCTGATCAAAGACGCTCGCAACGAATTGAAGAGCTCGTTGACGAATAGGTCGCTACGAAAGCTATCGACAGTCTGGTAACGTTACGAGCGTAAATCTGGCCGAGTCGAATGACGGCGAGATCGACTGGCAACGGAGCATAAAATCGTCGGCGACTTTATTTATGGAGGATCCCGCGGGGATGAACGTGGCATTAAGCCGGGTGACTTACGAGCCGCGTTGCGTCCCAGGGTGGGATTCCTCGAAATCTAGCCGGAGTAACCGTCAGGATCACGTGGTTAAAAGCATCGACGTTATGCCAAGTGTGTAGCCCGCGTTTGCTCGTAAAGGTAAATGATATGCAACGGAGCCACTCGACCCGGCAGGACACTCCATTAGAGAGTCCTCGCAGCGTGGGCATGCGTTTGACGTTCAACAGCGTCCTCGTATCGTCAACGTCCCGTGTATACGTGCGATGCGTGCGAATTAAAGGGTGCGCCGGATACTCGATACACGCCACTCGTGGATGGGAAGCGGGTGAAAAACCAGTGCTCGAACGCTGGTCACCAGGTTTCATTCAGAGGATTCTCGGCCCGCGAGAGAAGGAACGATGACGTTTGATCGATGAACAAACGCGATATTAAACACGTTGCGGCTCCACTCGCTTTCAATTACTTCCAACCTTCGCCGATGGATACATTATTTTTTTCAAACGTGTTTGAAACGTCCAACGTGACGTTGAAATGTCGGCACTGGAATGCTTTGTTTAACTCTCTCGGGTAATGAAACAGGAGATTGTGGCTGAGATTGCTGATAGATGATATAAACGTAGATTTATCATTTTGGTAGTATTGTAGATGAATATTTTAATTTTAATTTGTCAAGAGGTTCCCTTTCGATCTGTATATACTCTGCATTTAGTTGCAACCAGACGTGAGAACACGGAGCTACCTCTCTGTTCAGAGTCATAAATGGATGTTGTTGACTATACCCTCAGGTTCTCAGCTTAATTTGTTTGCCCCATCCCACTCCATTCCAGGTTTCCTTTTTTTCCTCCCGTATTCCGCGTCCTATTTAATCACACTAACACAATCGTACGCCACCCGTGTAACACTAATACCTGTGCGTTACAATAAAATTAACCGAATTTATTGCTTGAAAAGAGAGACGTATAAAGCCCTGATCAGCATAATTTATCCCCCTTATCCCCTGTCACACTTTATTGCATTTATATACTGTATTTATTTTACCAATCTAATTCCAATCCGATGTTTCTATCTGCGTTAAGTCTTCGTCTGTTACTGCAACTACTACATTTATTATTTGTTACTATCTTATCTCATCACCGTAATTTTATTTCGTCGTCATTTCATCGTATTTTTATCTCTGCATTGTAACACTGTCCTCGATCTTGTTTTCCTTGTTCCTTTTCCTTTTTCATATACGTGTCTTCGTTTTCACCTTGACGCTTGCTCTCGTCACTTTCTCTTTTTTTCCCCCTTGCATGACAAGAGATCTTTCCCGTTTATTGGAATAAATTATTGTCACCTTCAAAATAATTGAGGAGAAATATCAAAGTGATTGAAATGGTTATGCGACAGGTTTTATTCAACTTTCTCAGATCTTCATTGAAATTATGTAAAATATAATTTCATGCGAGCAAGAGACTCTCACGTAAGACAGTGTATTTTTAGGAATTTAAAATTTATAATCTATCGTAAAGTTTCCTTTCATTTTATTTTATTTTCTTTTATTTTTTTTACTTTAATGAGAATCTTATGCTTCGACAATCGGTGGTTCTAGAGTTAGCAGAGAGAACGATGCAAGTTCATGACCTCGAGACTTTTAACATTGAGCCCATTAATACGTCGCGGTTGCCGGCAATGGATCAGGTTGGTCACGATCCGATCGTATCTGCCGTAAAATCATCGGGACACGACATATTAAATTCCACGGTGCCATACATATTAATCGTCGCGCGCGATTTGCAATTCCAAAGACTCGCTCGGTTTAATATCTGAGGCGAGACACCGTTTGCATAAAACTTTATCTCGCGATTTATCGAACGCGTTCGGAATTCGTCTTTCTGGATGCACGCGTTCGAACATTCGCGTGCACACTCGTCGAAAAAATATATTCGCGCCGAGAGTGCATCTGCAATGGTTCGGTTTGGAAATTCAAGTTTGGAAGCGAAAGTTTGGAGCGTCCTTCATTTCATTTGATTTTGTTTAAAGTTTCATCGACTTCGCCGTAAGCGATTTACAGCTTATAATTCATGGTTTTAGTACTATAGTAATTATAGCACAGTTATCATAATGTCAGGTAGACTTACACAATTTAAACGTGGTTTCGAATAACTGATAAACTTTCATAGATCTTTCAGTTCAAGTGGCAATTTATGTTTGTCTCTAAATAGTTCCAGTAAAATATAATTAATTGCAAAAATATTTGTAATATTGTTGTTATTATTATTATTATATCAATTTCAATACTACGACTTTGATCCTTAAATTGATGAAAAATCTCGGTATTGTAAAGACATAATTTTTTTGTATCGAAAGAGACAGATATTTATTCTTGACTTGAGGAGACACACATCTTGAAATTTAACTAGAACTATCAATATAAAGTCCTATAAATTATATCAATATAAAGTCCTCCATAATTCCTATAAAAAGCATCATAAAATTTCCATCACTTCAATTCTTCATTTACACAGTCGATATTATTTATTAAAACTGTTATTATTTAATAAAACTTTCTAGTAAAGCTTATAAGACACGCAACAAACTGGTTAGCAGAGAAAGACAGTCGCAGTAAGACGAGATCGAAAGAAGAAAGGAAATAAATTTTGATTTAAAAATTTTTCTTCGCTTAATAATAAAAATATCTAACTATCAATGTAAAGTCAAAATGACCAATTTGTAATTCTTCGTAGAAATTTCGCAGAATCGTTAGAATATATTTTTATATATTTGAATAATTTTCAAAACTTCTCCTTGTTCCTTACACCTGATTTTCACTGACGTAAATTTCATAGTTTTCAAGGATCTCGAAATTTTTTACAAACGATCTCGTACACATTCGGGTTGTTGCATTTGCCAAAAGTGGAAAAACACCGAACGATCGGGAAAGTTCGAAATTAACGACAACTTCGCGTGTATCCAGATCGAAACGACACGGGGCAAACAAGCGAAAACAGTAGCAAATCGTCGGTCACGTTCGCAAAATTCGGATCTCCCCCCTTTCCTGGATTAACCTAAATCCTCCAGTGAGAAAAATTACGCGTATCTAAAGAGAAAGAGAAAGAAAACGTAAGGAAAGCCTGCAACCAAGGATCGACATGGACGGACTCTCGCGTTCGTGATCGCGATGATCTTCTACCGTGCAAGTGTCAGGTGCCCCGGGAGAAGTGAGCACGACATTGATCCGCGTCAGTTTGCTCGCGGTTCTCGCGTGGAACCTTCTTCGCGTCGCGTCGTCGCGTTTCGAGACTGCTGTCGAGTCACCGATCGAGAAGGAGTTGGGAAAAGTCGAACGCGGGCAGCGTCCCGCGGCTCGTGGCAAATCAATTTCCGGCCCATCTGCCGAGGACGAGCGTAATTACGCCGATTTCGTCCAGTAAGCTTGTCCGTACGCGCGGCTTCCTCGTAATTGGATTTAATTGATTGTATCGCGCCGACTGCGCCCTCCCTCTCTCCCCCATGGCCGCCTCTCGCCGTCTCCCAATGAATTTTCGTACGCGAAATCCGTTGCCGTTACTTTCGCAATCGTGGTAAAAAGAGAGAAAAAGAGAGAGAGAGAGAGAGTAATTAAATCGCGGTCCGTCAAATCGAATAATCGCAAACGGTTGATCGATTCGATTCAATTTCCCGAGTTCGACGTTGACTTTCGCTCTCGACGTACGTCGGACATCCACGCACCGTCCGCGAGTTATCGCTTTGTCGGCGAATCCGACGGGCGAATCGGTGACTTTTGCTGAACGATCTGTCTTCTGATCCGATGGTTTTTAATTATACGATTGGATGCACGTGTTTCTCTTCTTTTTTTGTTTTCGATCGTTGGTATCGGTAAGATTGGATCGAATGATCTTTGGATAGCGTAACGAGAGAATTGTTGTATCTTTTTTCTCTCTCTCTTTTTCATTGTTTTAAGCGAACGCTGGTTTTGATGGATGGTGGATATTGGATTGAATGGTCTTTGGATAGTGCAACGCGACTATCACTGGATTGTCTCCTTTTTTTTTTCTTCTTTTCGATTGATCTAAGCGAACGCTGGTTTCGATAGATCAATGGTCTCTGTATAGATACGTATGGAGAATAATTTTGATCTATCTCCATTTTCACTAGATTAGAAACTTCGTAGAAAATTCATTTTTTTGAAGTTGCGAGATGCTCCTCTTTTTTCTATTAATTTAAAAGGCAATTCTCGAAAACGTGACTTCGACTTAAATATCAAATGTTTGTCTACGGTTACTTTATTAAAGTTCTTTGCTTTATTAAAGATTACGTTATTTTGTTACATTTACTTCTGTACTGACGTGAAAGGAATAAATTCGACTCTTAAATATTACACGTACAACGTCCAATGTGCTCGTTTTTCTTTTTCTTTTTTTTTATTACTTTAAAAGACAACTAACCTTTTTCTCATTACTTTGAAAGACAATTAACTGTAATAAAAATATTATAGCGTGACTTTTTCAAAGATCTGCTTTCAGCGTGTAGAGACGTTGCTTCGCGTTCTCAAGCAACGTTCGCACGTATCTCTTCAGCAATAAAACAAAAACTCACCTCGAACGCTCTCGTAGAAGCGTCGCGATGATCATTGCCAATAAAAATCGCCAAACCTGAGACAAACGTCGACGACGAAATGAACGAGCGCCCGAACGAAACTTTCGGCTAGGCGACGAAAGTGAACGCAGACGAATCGGAAGACGTCGTATCGTTTTCGAACGGAGAAACGATTCTGAGATACGACACGACGTTCCGAGAAGCCGGCGCGGCGTGTCCGACGAAATTTATGGATTGGTCCGAAGGAGAAATTCGCCGACGACGCCGTGATAAAGAGGGTTCCCGCGGGCCCACGAGTGGAAAGACACGCGGAGGACGACGCGCTCGCTCGTGAAAACGAGGCTCGAGCGTCGCGCGAATTCGAGGCGCATTTAGAGATTGAACGAGACGGCGGACGTTCGCGGGAAACGGGGAATTTCGAAATGAGAGCCGAGGAACCATCGCCGGAGACATTTCTGATCTCAATTTTGCAGGGGGGCGCTGTGAAAAATTCGACGGGACGTTTCGTCGAGATGGAAGACCTCGCGTCTTCGAAAGAGAAACGCACGGTGGTGGATCGGGAAGAGAGTCGAAATCCTTCGAGCGTGAATGATACGCTCGAGGAGTCTTCGGTTTCGAGGGAAACGCAGATGGACGAGAGTTTTGGAACGGTCTCAAAAATTCGGGCAAATTCCACGGGAGGAGGACTCGAGACGCGATCTCGACGCGAAGAGACAAAGAAGGACGTTGGACTGTCTCCGGAGAAAGATTCAACGCGAAGTAGCGGCGGAGTCGGGGCAACGATTTTCCTGACGAGATCGTAAGTTGATCGAGTTACTTTTGCTAAGACTTGGCGGATATTCTGTGGCGATCGAATTGCAGAAATTTTGATCGAAACTTTTGGTCTTTTCGGATGGAAGTTGTTTGCAGATGAATGAACTTGTTTGAAGAAGTCGATCTTGTGAAAGAACTTGTTATTCCAGCAATCAGACTTGAAATTATATTGACGAAATTTAGAATCAATTTGAAAACGTACTTAAACGTCAAAATATATTTATCGTGGAGATCCTGGTTCTGAATGCGCACTGAAATGACACATAACCAAAGATTCATGTTCTTATTATATATAACACGTGAATCGTGTGTACTAAATATCATTAAATGATTTTTATATAATCCATTTTATATCACATGTATCGTACGTATATGTACATTTGTCGATTTACATCGTGTGATTTTAATCGAGCTCGGGACTTCTTTATTTCCAACGAGCTGTCGAGTCCTGATACGCGGTTATAAACGTACACTCAAGCATATGTGAACACGTTTCGTCAACCGAGGAAGTTGTTAATTTCAATTAGAACGTTGCGTTATCGATTGTTATTAAATCTTGTGACGTTTCATTAACTTCAAATTTTAACACGACAGAACGAATCGCGTTAAAACTCCGTAATTCGTTCGTCACACGTGTATCGCGCGTAAAATAAGGATCTCTAATTTCTGCTGTCGCGCGGCACCTTCACGTACGATTGGATTGTAACTTCGGTTCCAACCTTTCGATGATTTAACCTGGAACTGTCACGAACATGGGACGGCCATTGCCACTCCCCGTCCTCGTGTATTATTTAACGCTTTCTAGTCCGTCGGATTGATTCCGATCGGGTAGTAATTCAGTGACCCTGCGTTTTCTCGAAAGGGAAAAGCTAATTGTGCGAGTGTCGTCGACCTCTGCCATTAAATTTCTAAGAACACTACGCTCTCGTTCGTCCCCTCTTGCCCCGTATGTTGCAATCACACGCGTCACAACGCGTTCACCTATTTGTGAAAGTTTCTTATGAAAAACAGACGCACTACGAGCTACGGCAAGGAGGAGGAGGAATTAAACAGGATCATTCGACGTATGATAATTATGGAGC
>KQ435828.1:1305119-1319641 GCA_001276565.1 Melipona quadrifasciata | reverse complement strand
CTTTTGAACCAAAGATTTCAACAGTATTTCACAGATTTCATTCATTAATTTCAATTTTTTCATTGTTCCAATTCAGAGATACCACATTTCGTTCGTAAACAATTTCCAAACTGAAACATCTCGATTTTCAAACTGTCCCGAGAAAATTTCCAATGGCCATGAATCTTTGATGTTTGAAGTTATCTGTTTAGAAATTTCCAATCAAACGTGTATCGATTTTTAAGCTATCTTGAACAAATCTATGATCACATTTGAGTTTGTCAGATTTTTCGTTTTATTTTCGGAACAATTCAGAAAATTTGTACGTCGAATGAGTACGATCGCGCACAGAGACTCGGTGACCATTTTTCTTGGACGTGAACTGTCACGTCGGAGGGAGTCAGGAAACGTAACAAGAAATTGAGGGAACCGCGTTGTTATGATCACTTCGCCATTTGTCTTTGCCAAACAATTGGAGCTTCTTGCGATGGCCAGCAACGGAAGGAGGATCTTTATAAAGTTGTACACAGCTGTCGACAACCGTGATAAATTCCAGTTACCGTTTTTATCTCCTGGCGAGCCATTTTTCTTGCGGTCTCAAAACTGTCAAACCACTCGCGTTGCAAGTTCACCGCTTGTGCCGCATAATGTCTGTGTACGAATCGCGTTACCGTTTAAGAACACAAAGATCAGACGAAATAACTGAATCTTCTTCAAAGCGACGTTTTATTCGGACAATATGATTTCGCTCGAAAGATTTTTGTCTCTGTGGTGAATTTTCTGTGGAAAGAATGACACCAGATGTAAGAAGGAAACTTGACTGACGCAATGTGGGGATAATCTTCGAGTTTTGAGAGTTTTCAATAAATTTGCTTCTTTTTTGTTAATTGCTTACAATCTTCGCGAGACAATAAAAATTTTTCAATCGACGCAAAACAAATTACAGGCGCGATCGCTCAGTACCAGGCAACGCCACTCCTACTCGAGGTCTACGCCACGCCCCCTCGCGAATCACGTGACCCAAATCAACCAATCGCTAATTTTCGTTGCATCGGCGTTGCACCTGAAAAGGCCCCCTAAAATCACTTTCAGTGATAACAAGCAACTTGTTTCGAAAGTGAAAGTTAGCCAAGTTCATCGATTTTGCACGGTCTGCTTTTAAAAAAATTACAACAGTTTCGATACTCAGTGCCCGAATGTTAATCTCTCTTCCAGCGTGCAACGATGATAACATCGGAGGGAAGATATTGAAAGGATTGTTTCGCGGCGAAGGGGAGGGGAGAAACGACGACGGTGCACGGCGAAGGAAAATTTCGCCCCACCATCGGTCCGAAACTTTTCTCCAATTCTCCGAGCAATTATCTAAAGTTTCGCCGGCCGACGCTTTTCATTCTTATTCGGAGATATTTGCTACGTTGAACTTCTCTCTGTACAATGATCTCCGGCGACCTCGTTCCGTTTATTGCTCGCATCGCAAATCGACGGGGCGGAGAGTTTCGCGGAAAGTTTCATTTAAAACCCGGCCGGCCTTTAACCCGCGACTGCACGGCGATACCGAGAGAGAGAGAAAGAACGAACAATCTGTCCATTCTGTCTTCCGGGCGAAGAACGATAATAAATTACGAGTCTCGCGTTGAAATCATCGGACCGAACCCGGCGGAATCAATTCCATTCTACGCTGCTTTGCCTCTCCGCGAATTCATCAACGCGCGCGGATCGTTCGTGGATTTTAAAGTGCGAACGAGAGACTCGCTTCAACACCGAATTTCATTCTGCTTAAGTAGAGTGTATTCTTATTATTCTTTCGTTTATTGGCTAATTAGATCAGTTTAGTCGCGATTTACGATTTTCTTCAGTCGTTGTTTCGACGAGTATAATGTTATTTTATGGAGTGACGTCGAGTAGGGTAACTAGTTAGTTAAATTGCAACAGTTTAAAAAATTATTTTAATTATTTTCAGTGCAGTTAACTGCAGTTTCTAGAATTTCATTCGCTATAATGGTACACGAATGGGGGAAGAGGAAGAAAGTTAAAGAAGCCAGGGTGTTCTAATGAAAATTCCGAGCTTCAGGCGGATATGACGCTAACGAAGCTGAAGTTCACGAAAGAAGGAAAGTCTTGTTGAAAAGTGATCAACTTCGGTTCAAAATTCTGTCAAAACATCCACGAATTCATCGGACACCCTTCTCACCGCTGAACGACGTTAAAAATAAATGAGTCACTGAATTCTGGAGTCTTGAACATTTATTGAAAAAATACGAACCGGAAAAACATTTATCGAGGATATAAGAAAGTGACTCCTATTAATATTCAAGTACTAGATACTGAAACTGTTGCAATTTTGTTAAAAAAAAAAGAAAGAAAGAAAGAAATCGCACAGCAATAACTTTGAGCTCGTCTTCAAGCTTGAAGCCTATAATTTCAAAACGTGTCGTTCATTTTATTCTAAAATTTTGTTCTTTCTCGCGCTATATAGCAGATGACAAAGTGAAAATTGATGACTTTTCTTCTTGAAAATACTGCAATCGTAGCACGTGAAAAATACAATTTCATACTACATAGTAAAATGATAATTTCGTGGTAGATTGAAAAATGTTTTTCATTACTTAATTCACAATGGACCTGAATATTGAACCCTCCCCTTTGCAACGAAATGCTTACAAAACTTACTGTACAATTATTCTTTGCCAATTTATTGAATTTTTAATATCAAGCGAAAACGAATACAAACGATTTCTTGAATTTCACGCACAAAGTTTTCGAATCTCTTCACTGTACGATACGATACCTTCGATATTCATTAATTATTCATTCTTGTTCAAATTACAGATCCAACGACGAAATTATAGAAATTACAACTATAGAAATTATACGTAGATGCAGTCGTGAAATAAATTTCCCAATGCTTTAACACCTCCGTTCCACTTCCAGTTTCCAGTCGCTTCCAGTCCGCGAAGATTTGGAAACGCGTAAAAATCCGCGTCTCTCCTCTTATCTCGAGCTGTAACGAACGAACGAGGCAAATTCCATCCGACACCACATCTGAGTTGTGCAGACTCCGCGCGACTCTAATTGCACGATCAACGCGAAAGAAGTGGAACGCGCCGGTCGGAGGATACGCAGCCATCCGGGCAAAATCCGAGATATCGCGGCGTCGCGCGGTATTTGCATACAATGCGCCGCGATGCGTCGGCCAGACAATGCTGGATCGCTCCTTCTTTCTTTTTTTCTCGCTCCTTTTTTTGGTTTTTCTCCCCCACTCCCTACTGTTCGGTTCGAACGAGAAAACAAGAAAGGCAGACAGAGAGCGGAGGGCGGCGTGTGTTCGCGATGGCGTGACGTAAATCATATCTGGAAATAGATTCGGATCCGGTCCAGTGGTGGAGTCGACTGGAGGCCGCCATAAACGGCAGAACGGATCCAATCTGACCTGGAATCTTATCTGGACGAGCGACACGGGATCGCGCGTGCCGTGTCGGCCAATTTTGCAACATAATTACACCGATCCTCGATCCGTGGCGACTCTTTCCACCTGCGATCGCTCTCCATTTCTCTGATCTCCGAGTCCGTGTCAACTTGAACTTTTACTTTTATTTTATCAGTCTAAAAGCAACTGCGTTTTCTTTTCTTTCTTTTTTTTTCTTTTTGTACACGTGCAAATGAATTTTTCGTGAGAAGAAAAATTTTATTATACAATGTCTATATATCGTCAATCTTGTTCGATTATGGAATCTTTGGAATCTTTCAGGCAACTTCCTAATTTTCGTTGCATCAGCGTTGCACCAAAATCACTTTCAGTGACAAAATTTCATCAAAATCGATGTGTCTCCTTGTAAGAAACAAACGAGCCACTACAGAGGTTAATCGACCGACCGAAACTAACAAAACTAAATATGCTAATCGATTAATTCCCTGCCGTCGGTGGGACGCGATTTAATTTACCAAAAGTGTCCCGAAAATGTATTCGATTAGGCGTCGACGATCGCGTAAATTCGTTCACAATTCTATCGATGGCAATGGAATTCGCTGCTACGGCACCGAACGTTCAATCGGGGGCGGAACGTGGACGAACAGAGAAGGAGAAGCGACAGACAGCGGAGCGAGTGGAGGCTAATTTTTATTCGAGCAAAAAGCTTAATCGACGTGTGCAGGATGGCCCAATAAAATCGCAATCACGGCGCGCCGTTCGTTTGCCGGTGGAACGCTTGGTAATCATTGCAATTGCGATTCGTTTGTTGAACGAATTTGGAAAGAGAATACACCGGGACCAATTGTTCGCCGCTGCTCACGTTAAATACGCCAGCTAATTACCAATTAAGCGCTGTACACAAAGCACCGTGGCGCGCGGCAGATGTTGCTGCTTCCCGGGATCGATTCATTTACTCTGTATGCGCATAAATTACGGAAAAACGTAATTCCGCGATCGCCACGCGATCGATCCCAATCGTTTTGTCGAATCTCGAATCTCAGTTCCGACAACGCTGATTTTTCACAGCCCGTCTTGAGACTCGAAATTTTCCTGGTGAATATTCTCCGTTTGTTTGATGCTGTTTGACGTCGTTCGATGGTCAACGTAAATCGTGAAATCTCGATTTTAACTGCGAGTTTTCTGCGATTATTTAACCTTTGCGTGAAATTTTGCGAACATTAGTATTTTCGTTCCACATTGAGAATGTTTGAGAATGTTTGACAATGTTTAAGAATGAAACAATTGTTGTGGAAAAGAAACATACGATACTGTGAGAGGTAACGATACTCGAAGAAACGTGACATTTGTGTCGTTCATTCGATAGCTAGATAAGAGCACTTTAATTTCGTATCGGTATAGTTTTTAATCAGGCTTTAGTGGTAATGAAATTATCGCGAGATGATAACATTGCGGAAAACAAGCGACGATGTTAGTCGAAAACAAACCATTTTCTGCTGAAGCAAGAAAAATACAGAGATGAGGGAACTGAGATTCGAGAAAATCAGAAAAATTTGAGCAAATGACGAAATAAGATTTAGAGGAAATCGCTTCAAGGCAGAAGAGTGAAATTGAAAAGAATACTCGCGTTTGAATACTATACGACAATTTTCTGAAGCGTGTTCATCAATAGCTATATGCATCATTTAGAAACAGGTACAGGATTTTGGTTCTGGCATAAGAGACATTTGTTATGAACTTGCTCTACAATTCTTGTTGATGGCAAAATGCTACAAAAATGACGAATTGATCTCATTGGACAAGCTTAGAACAAGCTTGAGGAACATGGAGATTGAAATGTGTTTTTAAACTAACAGTATTCACACCAATTGCAGTTGACTTCAAAGTCCATTATTATTGTTACGATATTTGTTGCTAGTATTTATGCCATTCGTGAAATTAAATCTACATCAGATACTTGATCTTTAAATCATTTATTGTCTACAGTATCAAGTTACGCTCGTGTTATGATTGAAAGGAAAGCCAAATCGCGGACCTACGGAATTTGAACTCGAAATTTTCAGTTGGAGATCAATAAGATGGACAAGCACGTACAATGTTTCGATACTGCGCATCTGGCACGATCTAACAAATTAAAATAATTGATAGTTCTTTGAAAAGATTGAAACAAAATAAGGGTATTTAACACGACCTTTCAATTCTACTTCTGTCATCAAAATAGCCCATCAATATCTAGCTAAATCGAACGTAGAGTCAAAAGTAGACGCATTGGAACGACTGAAAACTTAAAATAGCAGCATGAATTCACATTTCCACGATTCGGTCGCGATTTAATGGTATTAAATTTGTCTTGACATCAGAAGCGGAATCAAGAATCGAATTGAGAGTCGCATACCCTACATTTAATTTCGCAAGAGCCGAAGACGCCAAACGTCGAAACTATTTCGAGAACAACCAAATTCCCGGAAGAGTCCCCGGAAGAGCTGGCCTGGAAAATTTTCAGACCACCGGAGATATGTCGGAGACGGTACGAATGTTTTTGGAATTCAGCTGTCTTGGACGTCTAGCGGATTCTAGATGATCTCAAGAATTTGGCCAATGCGAGCAGCCAGAGGAGAAGATTCCGAGGATCTTTGCGATGACCCCAAATATCTCTGGGAACAGTACGATCTTGAGGTTTGAGGGTTCCTTGGGTTCCCGGGCGGTTATCGGATTTTCAGAGGTTTAGATAGAACTGGAGTTATCTACATCGGATTACGCGGACGTGCAAGCATTTATATTGTATAGCACGTGCTTCTGCGCCGAGTTGCACGAGTCTCAGAAACGTGGAAACCGCTCCGTTGCCTCGCAAACGTTTCGAAAACATTTATGACAAATCTCTAAAGGCGAAGAACGTAGGATTTCCGTGGTGATTTGCGTACATCGAGCGAGTTTAAATCGGAAATTAAATTAAAACTTGCGTTGGTGCACGAGTCGTAAACGAAAGCAAGTTTTACAATAGAAGTGTTGCGTCAGATTTTTACGAAACGGAGTTGTGTTTGACGAGAGCAACGAATGAATGTAAAATGTGCCTCGGAGTAGATTTTTGTCGTTAACGCGATGTCGAGAGTAAAATAATTTTAAAATGAAAATAAAAGATGCAACATTGACGTGGCAAATGAATGTGATATTGATTTTCACATTTTGTTAGCTTCTACAATTTCACCATCCATCTGAAACAGTCGTTCCTGCATACGTCAAAATACAACAGGAAAACTAATTTTATTAAGTTTTTTAGGTTCGAACACGTACTTTAATCTGTAAAAACAAAAAGAAAATTGAAGGAAAACATAGTTAAATAATTACGGACTTATTTCAGTGGAAAGTGATTTTTAACCCACTGTTGAAATAAATTGAAAAGAAAAAGAGTTGTTAACAACGTCAGTTAATTCATTCTGTCCGTGTATGAAAATTCGTTTGTTTTCTGTACGACGCCGCGGAATATTTCAAAAACACCATAAAACGCGGTCTCCCCGCAAACTGCCGCTTTCTTTTTGCGCCAGTAAAACGCGATTTAACGCCGGGAAGAATTTCCCGTTGGACTCTCGAAGTAGACGCGTCCATGGTGGCGCCAAGTCTCCTGACGAGACTCGTTTACGAGACGGCCTCATCGGTACGCAGCGTGACAAATACTCGAGGCGAGTGAAAAAAAAAGAAAAAAGCGGCAGCCTAAAGTCTTTTTCGGGAATTGAATTTCGCCAGGAGCGCGCGAACCGAGCAGGCTGGGACAGTTTCAAGGGAAACGGGTTTCGAGATTTTTTACGAGTTTCTCTCCGACGCTGAAACTCCCCGGGAATTCTTTTGTTACGACTTGATGCATTATCGACCCTTTCCTTCGTGTAAATTTAAGAGCGGGGAATTTATTAAACCGAGGGTACTTCACCGAGGATGAAAAACTGCAATTGTTCGTTCGGCGATATTTTCAATAGAAAAGAAATTCCGTGTGCTTTCGAAATTCTGAGTTTCTGTATCAGGTATCGTGGAATTGAAATTTTACATTCTCTTTTATTTACAATCTGTCTCAGAAAATTATTATTTTTGTAATTTGTTTAAAATTATCTATTCGAATTCTGACTAAAATAATTGAAAAGCAAATGGAAAATCTAGAACATCGCCATGTAGGAAACATTTCGCAACAAATTCAAACGGTTATAACAATTGTTATAACCTCTATAATATATACCTAAATTGAAATTTTACATTCTCTTTTTACAATCTGTCTAAGAAAAAAAATAGTTTTGTAGTCTATCTATTGACTAAAATAATTGGAAAACAAATAGAAGATCTAGCATTATCATTTAGAAAACATCGTATAATTAACATTCGTAATTAACATTATCATTTAGAAAATATCGTATAATTAACATTGGAAAACAAATAGCAAATCTGACATTATCATTTAGAAAATATCGTGCATAATTAACATTCAAACAGTTACAACAATACGTGGCTATGTAGAATCCACTGATACTTTGACGAAACAGTTCATTGATTATTACTTGGTAGTTTATATTCTAATCTCTAACGTTTGTCAACTTGCGTTGTGTTTGAATTGTTATTAATTTTATTACTTTTAAACGTATAGGAACACGAGAGACGAAACGGAACGTGGTGTTCGTTTGCCGGGATTGTAACATTAATGACCCCTATTAAAATACTTTATTGATCGTGCGGGATATCGTTTTATTATTTCTGTCAGCGGGTAATAAAATTTCACGCAGCTTATGGCAAATTACCTTAATGGTCGTAATTCCGATTACCAACGATGAAAATATCGGGCCCGATGGAACCCTCTTTATCGCGGACAAAACGGCGCGATCCCCGATATATCGCGAAAATTGTGCGAAAGTAAAATCGATGAAAGGACGCTTGAAATTACGCTTCAATTACTTTTTCTAGCAATTATATACTTATTTACGTTTCGATGCTCCACTTTCGCGGGAAATTTACATTTATACATTTCCAATTACAGTTGGAACTCGAATGGCAATAAATGAGCAACAAACACGAGTATTACAAATTATACGCGTAATTGAGGAAATGGTTCCGATTGCTCAGAGAACTTGGAAGGGCAAGTTTCAAAGTTTAGTCGCCGGACTCTCGTCAGCAAAAATGATTGGCGTAACTTTTTATTTCCACACGTCACAAGTAAAATATTTAGAAACGCAAACGAAACAAGAAGTTTTATTTACATTAGTAAAATTTGTTTCATCGGTTAAATATCTTACATTGAACATTCTCTAAATTTTCAATTTTCTATATTTATCGCAAATAAAGAATCCGCGATCTACTAAAATCAAACGGAATTAAAATGAAGATCGAATGAATATGTCCAACTTACTACGACCTACTCTCAATCATTGTCAAACACGATCGATCAACATCAAATATCGCTCTAACAAAATTCGTACACAAATATAAATCTATATACCCAACAATACAACTCTAAGGGTTCAAGAGTACTCGGAGATTACTCATCTCGAGAAAAATTTCAATCTCTCTCCACGCGACAATCTCGCAAAGTAGTTGATAACGTCATTGCTCGTTCGGCAAAGTAACGCGACACTAAACATCAAAAGTAGTACGATTGTTCCGTGTCTGGCCAGGGCATCGAGATTTTCATTTCAATAAAAGGATTATGCAGTTGTACTGCTGATTAAATAAAGCAGTACGAATGAATTAAGTCGAGCTATTTTCGTGAAACAATCGAAGGTCTAAACGTAGACGATAGTCCAAAGAGAATCTGCCTTGGAATCAACTTTGTTACCGTTTCACTTTGATTGACCATAATGTGGCATTGTGAAACAAATTCCAGGAGATTATTTGGAGAGAAAATACTTCGTTCCTGATCGAAATCAGCTTGTTCTGCTTCACTGGAGAATAAAAGATATCGGAGAAGGAATTTTCTCGAGAACCTTGTACTTGGATTGATGCTTTCTTTGGGCAAGGAAATATGTTTGCTGCTCGTTTTATTTTCTTTGAATCTGATGACGTTTCGAAACGTCGAAAGCTACTTTTCTTCAAGTGACACTTTCATAATTGCTTCAGAAATAGAATTAGATTTTTGAAGACTTTTGATCAAAAATGAATGTTTAGTTACTTACAAATCAAATTAATTTTGGTTTCGAAACACAAGTTTCAATAACATTTTCTCGATTGATATTTCACCGTCGACGAATTTCACAATTGTTTCAAAAATAAAATTTAATTTCTGAATATTTCAATAATCGAAGAAGGGTGTTTGGTTGTTTGAAAATCAAATTAATCTTTGACTGGTTATTTGATAGATTAAAGTCCAAACACAAGTTTCGATAATATTTCTTTCGATTAATATTGTACTATCGACGAATGATTCGATATAGATTTAAAACTCCTCGTTTTCGGGCTTATTTCAACCAAACTTTCCAGACGAAACCAAAATTTATAACTTCACACGTGGCACAATACGTGTATACCTTTTCAAACCTCTTTAAACCTGGTGTCAATCATGAAAACATGTGGAATGTATATTCATAAAAAAAAGTCTTTGTCGAGCGTAAAAAGTGAAATTTCCTTATATTCAAACACCATTTAGCATAAAACTTGCCAAAAGCTGCAAATTACAAATCATGGATCATCATCTACAAATTGTTGCACAACCGACTCTCCCAGAAATCGAAAGAAAATCCAAATCATTCTCTCTCTTCACACCCTGGACTTCCACTAAAACCGTACGTAGGTGTCCCGAACAACCCTTTGGCCCTTTTCTAATTTAACGTACGACCCGACACAAATCGAAAATGGTAATCCGTACCAGCGGTGCTTAACCTCGTTCCACTGTCATCTCGGTGCGATGTTTCAAAAGTGAAAAAAGGAAAAACGAAGGGAAAAAGTGCTCCGAAAATAGAAGAAAAGGAGAGGGAGGGGGGACGCGGAGTGAAAATAAAAAAGGGGAAAGGAAGGGGAAAATAGAGACTCGCTTTGAGGGCGACCGGCTGGTTTTTCCGCTTACGTGGGCACACTTAATTTGCCCTTTTTACTATCCGACCGTCTTGTCCGCGGTAAAAGCCGCCACCGGAATCGGGAGTGAACTTTTCAATCTCGCGGCGAATTCTTGGCTTCCAATCTGCTCCCAATATCACCGGGTATTCGTCGAGCTTTTGAGTTCCGCCGAGTGAATTCCAAAGCCCCCCTCCCCCCTCCGGCCCCCCCTTGATTTCGATGCGTTCGTCGAGTTTATCGAGCGGATAGAGAATCTCGTCCCCCATATGCGTTCCCTTCTCTCCCTCGTACTATCTCTCTCACTCTCTTTCTCCGTTTGTCCTCTCTCCTCATATACCTGTATTGAAGTACATCACGTAAAGTTGGCGAGTGCTGTGTGAATTAGACATTCGATTGACCTGTATCGACAATGCGCGAATGTTATTCGAGATGTATGAATTAATTCTCGGACAGTGGTATAATTGTACAACAGTAAAATGGATGAAATCGGAGAGTGTTCTGGAACTTGCAATTATTACGAGAAATCGACACTTGGAAAGGCAGCAACGACGTGTTCTGTGGACGTCGATGACCTTGAAACTTGACGAGAGGATATTTAATCAGAAGAAAGTCGATCCAAGTCCGCGTTAAATCGCGAGCGCGTTAAGTGGAATTATGAAATCAAACGAAATTTAAAAGCAGAGTCGTACGACGATAAAAAATAAATATATGCAGAAAGTTTAGAAAGCAAACGGCACGAGTGGATTACAAATTTCGCTATCGATTGTACATTATGCGAAATATGAGTTATTTATTCAAAACTCGATGAACCGCGTGTATTAAAACTACGTTAGAAAACGTCTGAAAGTTTTAACGAAATTAAACACGTTGGCTGTCACGTTATATTTGCCTGGGAACTAGACAAATTAATATATACTACAACGGAGCACCTAATTTTTGTGAAATATTACACTACATTTGCCTGTATTATCCTTTCGATCGACAATACTATCCACAATGTTGAGTATCGATAAAATTTATTTCATGTCGCATTCTAAAAAAAAACTCTTACCGATACCAATCTTCTTTATTACCTGCTAACTTTCGAAAAGTTAGCACTTTATCAGGCTACGGTATTTTATGATAATTTCTACCTCCAATTTCCTGCTTTTCCTATTTATAATTTTAAAAGATACGTTGTTGATAAATTGCAACACGAAAAAGTTGTCTTCAACGGCGCCTATTCTTCCCGTTTGTAATTTTACAAATGTGTCAAACATCCGCAAACGTGCGATATATATTTCTGGATGATGTGAAAAGAGAAAAAATACAACTCACGTTGAATACAGGCCTTATCGCCGGCCATCGACGAGCGAAAATTTCACGGTGAAACTTTGCTCGTCGAGCATTCGATCGTACAGCGGTTGTAAATTCATTTATACACTCTGGCCGAGCAGTCGAGGAAGGATAACTTTCTGACAGTGTATTGTGATTGGCAAGCATGGCCCGTGCTATCGAGCTGCGGTGATCTCCTCGAATTTTTTTCAGAACGTTCGTTTCCAACGGATTTATAGTTATGACACTGCGCGATAGGGATACGCTATCTCCATTTTCCTATCTTTCTTTCTTTTTTTCTTTTTTCTCTCTCTCTGCCCTAGTGGTTTCGATATACTAGAAGGAAATATGCTTCGCAAAGAGAAATATGACGTAGGATTTTTCGCCATAGATTTCTCGTTGTCGCGGCACTTCGTACGTTTCCGAAGAGAATTTTTTACCTCCCGATTGATACAACGTTGATCGTGATTGTTTAGATTTAATCGGCCCGCGATGGAAACACCTCGTTTCGGTGTGATTTTAATTTCCAACGTATCGAATCTCGCTCGACACGACGTGCAAATCATTGATCGATCATTTCGTCGCGCGTAAACCCCGAGGTAGAATACAAATCGAAATTAAACGACCCGTTCTAAATTATTGCGATCGCTCGCGATCCAATTTCCTTCCTGACGATTCAAGAACGTAACAAATGACAAGTGGGAGACTCGGACGCGTTGAAACACACGCGGCGCTTAACCTCCGCCTCGACCAATTTCCTCTCATCTCGCGGAAAATACTCTCGCTCTGAATCATTTATAAGACACCTGTATCCCGTATCTTCATTAAAGAAACATCAGTTACACGCACGAACACGATGAATAATTCACCGGGCGAGATAACCTCGCAAACGCCCGCGCTATCGAATAAAAATTTAAATTAGGAAATTCCATTAGCGCGCGCGAGCGCGCGGATAAACGGCGAGCGGCAAGCCGATTCGATCGGAGGCGAGATTGGAGACTGCGACCGATTAACGAGATTAAGAATTGAATTCGACGATCCTCGATCTAACCTAATTTTTGGTAACGACTCGGCCGCAGGAAAGGGAAGAGCTTGAACGTGCGAGATGGGGAACGTTGTAACTCTTATTGGCGGGGAGACACACGTGGTTCTAATTGACTCGGCACCGTCCCCGGAGATTTAATCCCGCGGAGGATCGTTCCACCGACCGAGCGGTAGAAAACGTCGAGAGTCTGCATCTTTCGCCGCGACGTCGTCGAGCAAAATTGAAGCTGCTCGAAACGAATCAACTCGTGGGAAAAAAACCGGTTCTCTCCTCTCTTAGACAGGCCGTGTATTGGCTTTTACTTTAAAATACCATAAAATTGCTACAAATTACTGCAAAAGGTACAGAAGTTTAGTTTTCTTATATTGTTAAATGCGGATAACATTTTTTCTTTTTTTTTTTTTTTTTTTTGGAATTATTTGGTTGATTTAAAAATTTATTAAAAAGCTGGATTGCTGAAAGTCGGTGTAAATATTTTAACACGTTCACTGGTCGTTAAATTTCAATCTCAGTTTCAATTTAATGCGAGTCAGAATAATACTAGTTATTCGTATTCGCAAAAATAATACGCAAGACGCATCGTCCGATTTGAAATTTGAACGCTTAAATTACGAATGCTGACCTGATCCCGCAACAGATCGATGAATAATTTTCAATATGAATGAATTTTCACAAAAGTTACGCACGTGAACTTCGACGGAAATTAATTTTAGTTTCGAATAAATTCGAATAAAACTTGCTCGCTCGTTTGCACCGTGACAATTTAAATACGTACGTTTATTTACGCATATATGTTCTAAAAGCTTGCCGAAAAAAATTTACGTAAAACAGCGAACGCGTTAAGCGTCCCGATACCGTAAATATCTCGCTCGTGAATTATTCATGCCTCTCCTGTCGTCGAATCAACTTGAATCTCTAATTTTTCATAGCTTTCGGTATCACGTCGCTTCTTTGCGACTTTGTCGCTGGGCGCCTTGGCAGCTCTTTGAGGGGACAATTTCGAAATGCAAACGAGAATGTGGGTGGCGTTAATTAAATGAAATAATAAAGAAAGATGGCATCACTCACTGATGTTCTTTTCCCGGTACTGTTGCAGCGCGTCGCTGGTGAGGCAGGCGAGGACCAACCACACAACGAAGCCGCACCTTCTCATTTCGACCTGCAACGAAATGCGTGAATTAATTATAACCTGTTTGAGAACGTACAGAAACCGCAACGATCCGCCAGTCCGTGCAATTGTCTCCTGTGACGAAATACACGTAGCACATAAACGTGTGTGTAATAAATTTATTACACTGGATTATTATATTTGTTACATCAAAGTGATTTGGAATTGTTTGCTGAGAGTGTGGTGAAGAATTCAGAAAAAGTTGGAAACTGTCTATAAAATTACAAGTACGAATGGTTTTGCGGCAATTTCCACGTTCAATAGAACAAATGAGTGACAATAAAGATCAAGATTCATCCAGGAGTTTAAGTCAAAAATGATCAAAAACAAATTGATATTATTTAGTTCTTGCTTCAGATCTAACGCTACAATTCAATTTATTTTCAACAGAACGAGCAGCGAGCAAAAAAGGTCGCGAAACTTCAAAAACGTTTCCAACCTCCAAATAAACAGCCAACCCTCTTCGCGCCTAAATAAAAAGATCGTCGTAGATTATATACCGGAAAGACAATCGACCCAAGCAACAGACCGCCAACTCGTCCTCGCTAATTGAACCAACTGAAATTACA
>KQ435828.1:1280427-1299903 GCA_001276565.1 Melipona quadrifasciata | reverse complement strand
CCGACTAACGTTGCGTGTTATGAGCAACTCTCGCTCAACGAAAGGGCGCTTAAACAGGAGGGTCGAAAACGGATCCTGCAAAACGGGGAAAATTGATTCCGGGACAGTGGGTTCACGCTTGCGGAAAGGGAAGAGGGAAGCCTGCGGGTCGGTTGCGTGCTACGTAATAATAACGATTTTATTGCCGTTCGACGGTAAAATATTGGATTCGCAGGAGGGAGGGAAATGGGAGGAGAAATATTACGATTTTCCCGGATACATTGTGTCGGTATAGCGTTCAGAGGTTATGGTTACATTTTTATATCCACGAAGGTGTCGCGTCGCTGTAAATGAGAAAAACAAACAAGTCAATACTTTCAGACGATTTCCTGGTTTTTCTCTTAGAGGAGGAATTATGTAAAACAGTTGGTAGATGATTTTTCTAACTGTGTGTGTAACAGTAATTGGAAATTGTGCGTGACAGTTAGAGAATCGTGGCAAGTGAATGTGAAAGAAAATCTAGCGATAGACGATTATGAACAAACGAAGAACCGTAGACGAATGAGAAACAATAATTATTTCAACAAAACCTACTCGAGGGCTAGCCCACGCCCCCTCACGGACCACGTGATCCAAATCGGCCAATCGCTAATTTTCGTTGCATCAGCGTTGCACCTGAAAATCACTTTCAGTGATAAATCGACTGTCGATTTAACACGTAATAATTCTCACTTCCCGGCTAATATTACATCAGAAAGGATGGAATAGAAGGAGAAAAAACGTTACAGAGGTAACGTTTCCTGTAAAGAACGAGATTCGAGGAGGAATTCGTTTTGCGAGCTGGACGCAACGTGAGAGCAAGCCTTATATTATCTCAAAATTCCAGACACTGGATACACAAACTGGAACTATGTAATTCCCCGTGTTAATTTCTACCCCGGCGTAGATACTCCGGGCGACAGTACAGGCTAACTTAACCTACAATCCGGAGAATTCAGCCGAGACCCCACCAAGTATTCGGCATAACCCCGTTGCACCCTCCGGCATTCCGCCGAATGTTTTTGGAGAACGTTCATCCCCCGACTGTCCGATCCTCCCCCTTTCGAAATTCGTTCCTCCCTTCAACTCGAGCAAAGTTCCTCGGCTCCTCGGATCCAAAAATTCCCCCGGCGAAGGAAGAAAGAAAACAATTTCTCAAGACGGTGCTAGCCGTTCTTCAATGCTCTCGCGTCTCCGCTGTTTCCCGCCCCGTTGAGCGAGAAATCTCGGGATTATCGAAGCGGGAACAGTCGGGTGGTTTTTACGGGCGCGAGATGCTCGCTCATTTCTCAGACGTCGCGGCGAAAAAGAGATATATGTATAGAGAGAGAGAGGGGCGTAGACGTTAACCACGGCCGGAGAACGAAGGCGGAAGAACATCGCGACGGCTTCTTCCTCCAACCGTTCCCGTGCTGAATCTCGCGAGGAAAAATGAACGGAATCCCTGACGAGAATCGAAAGGATTTGCGAGGGAATTTCCGACGGCGTTCCGGCCACATCCGACCGAGTGATAATTAGGGCTGTTCGTCACGGGACCGGGGGCAAGGCAAGAAGGGGCCAAGGCAACCCTTCCCCGCAAGAAAAGCCACTGATCGAACAAACTTCCTCGCTAAGTAGCTCTCCAGAGATTAAACTGGCGCGGGCGCTCTATTCACCGGACAGAAATTCACTTCCCCGTACCAACTTTCTCTCAACTCTGTTAATGATATTTGTGTAAAAGCGATCGTTGTTGACCTCGGCGAGCGTTCGAAATCTCGGCCGATTTCTCGAATTCTATCTCCACGGCACTCGCGACGGTCGTTTCGCTCAACACTTTTGCGAGCATCGCGTTATATTTGGTTTTGGTTTTGGTTAGCGAAAGTATCAATGTAAATAAGCAAATGAAAATCAACGCTATCGAAATAATTTATCCGTGTTAAAATATTCCACGTGTAAATGATGATTGAAAGATTTAAAAACAGATTTGTACAGTTAATCTTGTAAAATCTCTGTCCAAAATTGTTGACAACAATTGACGAGAATATAATCTTTGAAGTACTTGCAAAAGACGAAAGTCGAGTATTTATAGTGTTAAAATAACAATTGCGCAATTTTTATATGCGCAATTTTTTACAACAAAACTTTTATAATGATACTTTTAACACGCAACTATCGTTTCAAACATCCCGCCGAGAAAGTATAATATTAAGGAGATTCTGTTTTAGTAATGGATGTCGTACGTATTTTGTCATTTCATAATACATTCACGTCTGAAGTAACTTTTAAATTATGCCCCTAACGTACTAATCCTCATCGAATTGATAAAAATTGAAAGCGATATCAAGTAACAATCGCCTTAATTTCATTTGTTTCTCGAATTTTGTACTCTTGGTTTATTTTTTTATCACACCTTTCTTTGTAGTTTCCTCCGTTTGTTAATGAACATGTGAGGATTAGGAAAAACATTTCTTCGATATCAATTTGCATTTTACAATTTGGAAACGTGAAAATGAAACTGACGGGTAAAGAGTTCGTGAAATGCGTTTAGGGCTGAACTCGCGCTTGCCAGAATCACACCCCATTTGCATGTTACGTTAATTGTCGATATGATTATGGAGCGAGGCATTGTCCTGTTAGACAGGAATTACGTTTAACCTCGGAGCTAATGAAATTATTTTAGAAAGTTACAAGGTCTTTGACGGCTACAATTCCGTGAACTTTGCCGAATGCGTTACACTAGAACAACTATTCTGGTCACGTTAGCTTCGCCTCGCAATAATCGTTTGACGAAATATTTAAAAACACGTTTCGACTGCAACAACGCCCGTCATTTAACCACACGGCCAATCAATCTGCCAGATCCAAGTCAAAATTCCAAAAAATGAAATCATCGAAATTTGACCGGTTTCGTCGTAGAACAAACAAAATTTTATTTCGGTTTCGTAGACGTCCAATTAAATGAAATGATCGGCCAACTCTTAGCAAAGTGAAACAAACAACAAACCAAACTCGCCGCGGAAAATAAAAATTGACGAAATTATTTTATTAATCGCGTTTTTTTCTAACAGATATACACTATCAACTTCATTTTCAAACCAGATTGGGTTTGCAGATTCATCGTCAAACAATCTGATACCCGACTGTTTTAGAAAAAGAAAATGCACGACCTCGTCAACAACTGTTTGTTTGACGTCGATTTCAAAGTGGAAAATCAAAAAGGAATGTTTATACTTTACTGTACTACTTCCGGAAAGGGGAAAAAAGACGTTGCAAGCTCACAAAAAGAAGCCTTCAAGCTAACAATGTCGCTAAATTTCACTGCTGGCGATATCAAATCGTTCTTGGAACTCTTTTTTTTTCTTGACAAAAAGTGGCACAAAACAGTCGAACAAAATGGTCAATATATTGTCTAGCAAAGTTTCTATTTTTACTTTTTACTTTTGGGTCAACTTTACGTACACCACGCAAGAATCACTCGCTGCTAGTATGATGTGTCTTCGTTGGTTCAAGAGAGGGAAAACTTCAGCGTTTGGTATATCAATTTGTATCTCGAAGCATCAACCAAACTACAAGAGAACTCCGTAATCTTGCAGCCGTGAATCCGCATAGTCGCTGCGAAATGGAACTCGAGGGAAATTACTTGGCTCGCGTTGGAAACCGCGGTCAAATGAAAATCCAAGAATTCCGCGATCAGCCTTTCGTCGAGAGCATCCCGCCAACAGCGGGCTCCGCATCCCTTCCAATTCGCGTCATCTCGCTCCGTGGCCGAACGACGAACTGAATAATGAAAGCAATCCAGCAGAAGAGCCCGGGCTCTGAAATTACCTCTGAAATTTCTGACACCATCGTCTCCTCCAACGATTTATCCTCTCGCTTACGCTTCTTTACGACCGTAATTCTCCAGTCTTGTCCAGGAGAGTAAAACCAGTCCGTAAATTCAGTCGTTAAATCCTCATTGGCAGGCAATCGTTCGCAGATGAACGCTTGACGGAAGACAATCCGCAGACATATCAGTGGGAAACAAAACACAGGCCAAATTGAATTTCGAACGACCTCTCGATCCAGAGTGTTTCAAATTTCATTTCACGCTTGAGCTTCTTTCGTTAGCTGGCTCTTGCTTCGAACGACTATGACGGAAGTTGAACTATGACGTCTGTTCTCTGTTTTTCATTCATGTCAATAATACTAATTCTTTATCACTGAAGGTGATTTTAGCGGCGGCAATCCAGAAAATCGAGCCTCTTCAGCTGCAACGCTGATGCAACGAAAATTAGCGATTGGTTGATTTGGGTCACGTGATTCGTAAGGGGGCGTGGCGTAGACCTCGAGTAGGAGTGGCGTTGTCTGGTACTGAGCGATCGCGCCTGTAATTTGTTTTCTATCGACTCAAACGTTTGCATATCAATAAAATTTTATGCCAAAAAAGTCTTCATTTCCTAGTTAGAACAGTTGTTTCTGGGCCTTTCGGCGAGATGAATCGTACTGGGGTACAAGTCATGCAGTTTTTTAATTAATACGTATTATCTTCTCTTTCTTCTTTGGGAAGAAAATATTCCGATGTGGCACTATACGTGGATTGTCCTTTGAATATTTTTTATTTCTAGCAACAGATGACTTTTAACAGATGATATAATTTTAAAATTATGTTAAACTAATTAATCTTCTGGAAAAGTGTTGATCCTCTTTCGGACAGAAGTATAATCGTCCATCATTCTCCATTAAATTGAAAAAAAGTCGATTTGCAAACAAACGGACAATAAGAAGGAAAAAGGAAAAAGGCACCAGAGGATAAAAAGAAAACGAAGATTAAACGCTGTTTAATCCGACGATATTGTAAGGTCGCGAAACAAGTTTCCAGGACTAGACAACGATACCAGAGTGTTATTAATGGCAGTCTGAGCAACTCTCATTTCGCCCCGTCCTCGGCTCTCGCTCAGGCGAGAATTAAAGGGAGAGGAGGTCGAAAGAAGTGAGGTGGAGGATAAAGCCGATGAAGAAGATGAGGGCTCAACCCGTTCCCGGAATCGCCGAAATGAAGCACCTGTGAACGCTGCGTCGCTGCTTCGTTTTCCGCAGTATGTTTCGAGTCTTAATATTACTTCGCCGCTCTTATTGCCGTCGTCCCCGGCACGCTCTCACCCCTCCACCATTGTGGTCTGATGCTCGTCGCGCACGCGAGAAGCAATAAAGCAACACCGGCTCGGCGATAAAGGGAACGAACGCGGCGGGAAACGCGAAACGAATGAGAAATTCCAACCACGACGCGTATTCTATTACTTTAATCGCGTTATCGTTACGTGTGGCCATACACCGTTGCCCGAGTTCGACTCGGGATTAAGTTGGAACGACGATCCCTGGTCTCGCGTCACGCTCCGTTCTCTCCCCGTTTCTGCTTGGAAACGATCGCGACGCGAGCGACAATTCGAGTGAACCGGATAACCACAAGCTGACAGCGAGACGTACCAAGTTGCTCTACGTAATGTTCAATCTCGAGCTGGTGTTTGTTAATGTTTGTTAGTGTTTGCTAGTGTTTGTTAGTGTTGATTGTTGTGTAAAATTTCGAGGAGGGGAGACCTGTATTTTTAATACACTTAAAAGGGACTTTTGTGTTAAATTTTCGTAAGGAAGGAGTGCAGTCTATGTTGAAGTTTCTGCCAGAGAATGGAAGACATATTTCATAGTAATAATTGTGTCAGAAGAAAATATGACAGATTTTTTCGATAACATGTCAGAAAATGCTCAATGAAGGTTCAAGGTCTCGGAGTGATCGTTCGGTTTCTCAGTCTAGGATCTAGAGAGAACTTGAGAATTTAGAATTTCTCTCGTGTGAACGATAATTCTTTAAATTCTCATTCTTCAGCGCTGCACTCTTCTCACGGGTGAAGCTAAATGTCTGGGAATTATCGCTTCTCGCAAGCGTTCAATTCAAAGTCAAACAACAACAAACGAGACGAAAGAAAACGATGTCGAAACGTGTTCTCACATGTACTCGCAGCCGCGCACTGACGTAACAAGAGTTTCAGTCTCTATTCTCGGCTCTCGCTACGAAAGCAACAAATTAAGCCGTTGCCTAGATACAGCATTCCCCGGGATAGCTGCTCTTGACAAAAACCTTTCTTGATTTTCCTCGAGATCCTCTCGCTAAAGACTGCTACTTAACCCAGATTGCTCGCCCTTAAGAGGATTCGCTCCGACACACGTAAACGCACGCTACCTGAATTTAATGGTTTCCCAGACACTCTGTCGTTTCTCAGCTAATTATCGCTTCGTCTTCGCCCCCCAAGTAATCAGAGAGAAAAAGAGAAAAGAAAACTTTCGAAAAGACTCGTTGCTTTCCAAAGGCCAGTTTAAACTCCCCTTTCCAGACCCGGGGGTTCGTCGATAGTTTCCAGATTGATTAAACTTGGGGAGCCAGAGTATCCAGCGACAGAGTATCCAGCTACGAAATACATCCGTCTCCTCATTTGCGCGGAATATCGAGAGTTCCTGTGATAAAAATTTGATGTCACACTAGACAAAGGGGTGCAAAGGGTTGAACGATATCACACGTTGGGGAGATATAATCGACAAAATTTCGTGTTAAATGCCATTCGAACGATTATTTTTTCCAGTGCTACGTCATTTTTATTTGAAGTGACGCTTCATCAAAAAATTGCACGACTTGTACCCCAGTACGATTCGTCTCACTGAAAAGCCCAGAAGCAACTGTTCTGACTTTTTGCCATAAAATTTTATCGATATGCAAACATTTGAATCGATAGAAAACAAATTACAGGCGCTTCTCCTACACCACGCCCCCTCACGAATCACGTGACCCAAATCAACCAATCGCTAATTTTCGTTGCATCAGCGTTGCACCTGAAGAGGCCCGATTTTCTGAGTTACCTCCGCTAAAATCACTTTTAGTTATAAAAGAAAGCTTGTCGAGGACAAAGGGTTAAGGCTCGTTGAACGTTCCGATCAATAATATATTTATAATATATATAAAGAAATACCGTGTAAATGACAGGAAAGAACGAAGAACGAAGAACGAAGAACGAAGAAAAAGCTTCGCTGAAGATGCGTGTACGTACATATTTACAGGACAACTTGGTCCCTTATTTACCGAGAGCGACACGCAGCAAATTGTCACGTGGGATCTATTGGGGTAGAAGAATCGAGGAGAAACGTCCGGTCGATACGAAGAGACGCTCGATATCATCCTTCTCGCTCGTCGGGCCACCTCCTCGCGAATAGAACGATATTCCTTATTTGTTCCAGATGCCCGATAGTAGCTTCGGTGAAAGAGGCCACGTCGACGTGTACTTAAGACACCTCCGGGCGAGGATGAAGGAATGGGATAATGGCAAGAGGGATGAAAGCCAGCGGAGCGAGACGAACGGACGTAAAAAGAAGTAGAAACGTTGCTTCGACGTGGTCGGACAAACCTCGATATTTCATCCATTTTCTGTTTTCCTTCGCGGAAATAGACCGCGAAGACGTGGCCACGAGGCTGTTGTTCGACGTGGCGAGGTTCGAACGTTGGCTGAGGTGAATAGTCCGCGTTGGCGCACACATCGGCACGCGTGTGTAGCCTCGCGTTCCACGTCGCTGACGTTACGACCCAACGTCTGGTGCTCTCGACAGGGAAACGCCGCGACGATCGTTGCTTTTCGAGCATAACCGGCCGAACGGAAACTGTCTCGCGCGTGCCACGTGTTCACGCTTTGCCCGAGTGAGAACTTCGATAGGAACGTAGCTCGTTCTCCTACTCGTTTTCGTCCAATTTCCATTGCTCGTTCCGTGCTCTTGTGGGAAGATCGAGGCGAATAAAATCGTCGACGCATCTTTTTATCGCGAACTTTATGCTCGACTAAGTTTCTCTTTGGCGCTGCAAGCTTCCAGCGAAATGCTTGACCTTTTAGCTGTGCTGCCTTTGAGTGTCTACGTTCTGCCACGTGATGACGATTATACTCGTCAGACAGAATTGAATTAAATTACGGAAGGAAGTAGCACTAACTATTTTCAAAAAATCAACTCAATTAGTACTAATAGCAAGAAAGTATTTAGAACTAATCAGTAATCTACTCTCGAAATATTCCGAAATGTCTGAAATTTACAAACGTGTCTTATTTTCCATAAAATTTAATTTAATCCAAGTAACAAATTCTATTAGTATACTCGTCATTCATAGCCAAGAGGTTAATAACTTTCGAAAGCCGCGTTGTACAATCAGCCATGTCCAAAACAAAGAAATCGAAACCTAAAGAGGAGAATAAACAGACGAATCTGCGTAGTTACAAATAAATAAATATTACGGAGATGTTTCCCATCTAACCTAATCCCAATTTGAGAAACCTCAGCCTAACTGGAGGATATCTTCACTCGCACCACGCGAGAAACGCCCCGATGATCCTGGAGAACGGTTATTCGCGAGATGGCAGGAACAATTGGTTCCGGTGGGCGAACGATAGCCAGGCGAAGCTTCGAAGTTTTGATAATCGTTTCAGAGATGCCCGCATGACTTCCCCCCGTCCAAGTTTCGATAATTACCCCCTCCCGATGGCCGAACTTTAATTGAATTACATTCAATTATCCCGCCTCTGTCAATCAGTCGGACGAATAATTACTCGTGAAAACGCTCGCTCGATTTCCGATCCGGCGAGGCTCGATACATATTTTCCGATCCCGGATATTAAATCCCCGCCTGCCACCTCTGCCGCCGCGTGACTCTGCGTTATTAATATTTTACAAAAGGAGACAAGCTAATGAATCGAAGCTTCCCGGCTTTGCCGCGCGGCCGCATTAATTCGAAATCAAATTTGAAATTTCATCGTCCCACCTTCCGTGACACCGTTCGGATCTCCGTTTTTCGCGCAGCTTCGCTTTGTACAGCGAAAATAAAGATAGTGGGCGAAAAATAAATCCGTGACTTTTCTAATTTCTTATTGATTTGCGAACGCTCTGACGATCGACACGACTTTTAAAAAACATAACGAACGAATGGCGTTTGAACTTGAATCTGATTCGATGTTAATGAAATTCGTTTTTTCTTGTATTTCGATGTTTTATTAAAGAAAAAAGTAGGGGGGGAAGGAACTTTTGGCTCACCCTGTGTTAAAACGGGGGCCATTTCGCGTACGTGACAAACTATTCCACTATGGGAGCCCATTATCTATCCTCTGAGAGGAGCTGCCGAGAAAATTTCCGAATTTATTAACTGGAATTTAATATCGTACGCTTTGACGATGTTCTGAACCAATATTGTTGTCGCGTCTCGTTCAACTGGCACGTATTACGACGACATTAGAAGAATGTTAGTATCACGAGAATTGTTGACTCACTGAACGCGGAAAGATGCCTGGCCGATTTCAGCGAAACTGATAAACTAAGCGGAAGAAGGTTTTTGCACGCGAGGCGCGATTAATATTAATTTGCGAAGGAGATAAAAGAACAATTGATCAACTCGTGATTAATTGATCGAGGATGAGAAAGGGCAAGACGAACTCGTTCTATCAATCGTTCAGAAATTGCTGAAATCAGTGTGATGTTGCATCAATTTGTAGAACTCGTGACAAAAAAAAATTGGGTCAGTCCTGAATTGTACATTTATATTCTCTTGATTTTATTCCATTCGCTCATCGTGTAATCTCATCACGTAATGTTGAAACTGAACTGTATCATTGTACTAACACTAGAAACATTCCATTCGTATGAATTATCGATTTCCAATCTCCGAGGACCTCTCGAACAACTGAACTAATATCATTACAAGTTACAAGCTGCAAGTTATCAATGCTAATATATTCCGTTATACAAATTTCTCTCAAACGCGTATCTAGATTTTTTTACACTCTCCGTCTGGATTTCACTTCTTTAACTCTATAAACGTCTGGCAATAGAATTCGAGCAAATTTCAAAAATTAAAGTAAATTACGGAAATTATAAAAGATTCGGCAACATGTACATCCTCGCTCAGAAATTTTAAAACAAGTGTAAACTGTATCTGTATAATAGTGCATTTGTATGATGAATATAAATCACAAATTATACACAACAAATACAATACTTGCAATACAAATTATAACGCAATGTGCAATATACAATATGATTAAAAAACTGTACGACTTGTATCCCAGCACGATTCGTCGCGACTACTCGAGGTCTACGCCACGCCCCCTCACGAATCACGTGACCCAAATCAACCAATCGCTAATTTTCGTTGCATCAGCGTTGCACCTGAAGAGGCCCGATTTTCTGGGTTACCTCCGCTAAAATCACTTTCAGCGATAATATAACAAACATAAAACAGACTCTGTTGATATATTAATACATACTGTACTGTAAAATGTGCGTACATAACAATTCAAGTATCGAGTATTAAAAAATGAAAGTCTCCTAAGATCCTTCTATCAATTATTGTACATTTGTGTAGTAAACGTAAATTGTAAATTATACACAACATAATAATATAAAATAAACTCTGTTAATATATTGATACATTGTATCATATTGCATTGTAAAACACGCGTGTACGATTTTCCACGACGAGTATTATATTGAAAGTGTCCTAAGATTTTTGAACAGGTGCGTATCTTCCATCTTGTCGACTCGCTAATATTATAAATCGCAGTTTATAAATCAACGACAAGTGAAACGCATGAAAATCATACATCTAAAATTCCCAATATTCCCGAACAAAGTTTCCACATCCGAGAAAAGAGTTAGCACTCCCGAGAAATTCGATCAATTACACTTTTTTACGAATCTTCCGACGAGCAGGCCAAGGGAACTCTTGACGATTCTCAGGGAACGCCGGTGAGAACGAAACTCGCGTCGTGTCGCGATTAACATACAAAAGAAAAGTTGGCGAAGAGAATGGCGCGTTCCAATTGCGAATCCGTCCTGCGTACGGGCAATTTCGTCCGGATGGTGAAATTTTGATCGACGTAAACGTAAAGCCAGTTCGGAAAGCGAATTAATAATTGGGGTTGGAAGTGACTGGCTTCCAACAAGCAGACTACACCTCGCGCCTTCCGCAAATCGCGCGAGGCGAGACGTGCGAGGAAACAATTACATCCTAGCGTGGTTTTACATGCAAGGCATACCTCGAAACAATTAACTCGGCTCTTCCATAACAAGCGTTAAGTTTTCCTTTGCGCGTCGTAACTCGACACACAAGCACGCCAACCTCTCTCTCTCAAACCGTTCTTCTCCATTGTAAAAACCCTCGACCCCGCTAAACGGATTACGCGAACCGTAATACTTCTGTGAAAAGGTTTCCTGAATCCCGTGTCGTAACGATTAATTAATCGTGTGCCGAGTTCACCTTCGTTCAGGAGTGTTCTTCTTTCTTCTTTTCTAATTCGGGTTAATAGAGGTGTAATTGTTTCTGACCGAATAGAAACGTGAGAATAGATGTACGAGGGAACGAGAATAAAAACGTAAGTCGAAGGTGAAGTGGGTCCAAGCGTGTATTGATCCTTGCGTTACGTGCAGTTTTTGTCAAACATTTGGAAACGACTTGAAGTATCATGTTTAGAAATTTATTTGAAAGTGGTGTTATTATTTAAGTAGGATATTGCACAGAATAACGCGTTTGTGAACATTTTTATTTATATTCTCTCGCGGAATAATTCCTAAATCCCCAGCTACAATGAACGTCACGATGCTTCGATCGACAATTTTTTGTCAGTGCAACTAATTAGGTACGATGTTGTAAAATGAAAAATAAGTCCCTAGAATGTGAAATTCGCATGACAATCAAATGTTAACTCATTGACGCATTTCATTTTCGTAGACTGCTTCTAGACAGTATTATCTTCCGAAAATAGAATTCTGAACATTAAATTCCTTTTGAAACATAAAATCATTATTCGTAGAAAATATATAAGTATGTACCTACGTTTGATAAGTTTTTCTTTTTAGAAAAACACGATGACAATATTGTATTCTCTCGTTTGCGTCAATGTGTTAATAGGCATCGATGATTTTATTGAAATTAGGTTTCTCAAAATTACCCATCCACGTTCCTTTTTCTTACAGCTAAGTTGCGACGCGAACGAAATCCCGAAATTTGCAATTTTCCGTCAACAACGCGACACAGACCGCTGCAGGCCCTTTCGAAACACGCGGAAGAAGCTGGAGAACTACAGAAATAAGGAGAGCAAAGAGGAATTCGGTACGAACTCTGAAAACCGCCAGGATGTCCCGCGAAGCGCCGTTCAGAGGTAAAAGTGCCGGGCAGAAAAATTCAACGAGGGAAAAAAGCTGCCGGTTCTCGAAACGTTCGGGAACACGAGCACGGAAAGATCCTTCGTTAGGAACGATGGCCGTACGAGTGTCGGGATAAAAGCCACCTGTTGATCGATGAAAATACCGATGATTCCTCGGTTCTCGTCCGAACAGACGCCCACTGTTGAAAATTTAATCGTCACACGTAAAAGTTTACAGGGATACGTTTCGTTCGGTTCAAAAATTTCCAACGCGCACATTGAGACGTTTTGACATTCGTAGAGAATCTCTCGGTTCGTACATTCTCTCCAAGTCGGTGATTTTCAATTTTACACAATTTATTATATATTTCATGTGTATCTCTCTGTGTTCGTATATTCTCTCGAAGAATTTTAATTCTATACCTTTCACACAATTTGTACTTATACATAAATATATTGAGTATCTCCTTATTTATACTTATATTTATATGTAATAATTACATTTAAATTTATGTATAATAATATATATTTATATTCATATATAGTACTCTTAAAAAATTCTGTACAGTGTGTAATTTCATAATTATTACGACCTTGGTCGGTGCCGACAACTTTTGAAGTCGCTTGATTTTTGACCTTTTGTCGATAAAATCACAGGCGATGGTCGACGATGCGCAAAGTTGGAATTTCGCGTCGCACGCGTGCGTGTCAAACGCGCGTTCGTAGAAAGGACGCGTTTCTCCTCCAGCTGAAAGTTCAAAGTCACCCACCTGTGACGAATGAAGATTCCCCGAATCGAAGAGTATACTCTCGATACTGTTATTTTTGAACGCTACTCCTCATCAGTTTCAAGTGCGCGTTCCATGCGATTTCAACAAAACGAGACGACAGAAAAGAAGCTGTATTTTGAAAATAAAGCATACGAAAAGTGTCCGAAGTGTACGTTCGAAAGGGCCGCTTGGAGGCCGTTAGAGGCAGTCAGAGGCTCGCGATGGAAAACCGCGGGGGCAAGCGACCGGTCGAGGGTAACAGGATACCAGCGAGTTCCTGGAGGATCCGCAGGGACAGGCCGGCAGCGCATTTAATTAACCGACTGATCGATACACCTGTCCCGGGAGCTCACCTGGACCGGGATTTCTCGAGGGGTAGCTTTATGGTAAGCATAAGCAGACCGTGCGTACATTAGTCCGGGATTACAGTCGGCCTTCCAGCTTGCGGAATTTAATTAAATCCCACGGTTAGGAGGCGACTCGCGGAGCAAGCAAGCTTTTGCCGTCTTTGATCGATGAAACGCGTGATCAGAAGATCGAACAAGAGTTTTTGTTGCCTCGTTACGTGTTCATAACTGAATCTCTGCTTTAACATCTGCCAGAATCGTACAATTAAATCTACCAATACTCTACATAAGTTGCAAAGTTTCGCTGACCTCGATGGCGCGTGCGTGAAAAATGAAATTCGCGTGGAAAATGATTATACAGTATGTCTCAATATCTTTGCAGCTCGTTCTTTGTATGACCCTAGAAAACCCTAGAAAACCCTAGAAAATTTCCACTTACTTGTCGTTTCTTTAATTTTCCATAAAATTGACGATTACAATTATTCATGAAATAAGAGTTACACTTGTCACGTCAAACTTGTACATTTGTAGGTACATTGCCTCTAAAAAAAAAAAAAAGAAAACAGAAATTGAAAATTGAAAACACAAACCGTCACTTTTTTTATCATTTGGAATGACGTACTCTACAACTTCCATTTATAGTACTGACTATATATATTAATTTATTTTGGTTACTTGGATAAAACAACTGATCGATCGATGAATCATACTGAAACGCGTGTCAGACGATGAAAAGTATTTCGCGGAAATTTACGTCAGTTCACAGAGTCGTAGAAAGAGAGTTTTCATCGCGGATGAATCATTGAAAGGTGCGCAGCTCTCTCTCTCTTTTAACGTTCCGCGGAATGATCGCTGACTATGCAGCGAGAGAGAACGCTGCCGCGCGCGTGTGAGCGGAATGTCACGGTTTTTGCTCAACCTCGGCGATCACTTTCTCGTTCTCATGGTATCCTCTTATGCGCCGAGTGTTGCACGCTACCGCAACCTCGTTCCGTCATCGCGCGACACGCGAAAGGAAACGTCGCAACGGTTCTAAACGGCGCTCCGATTGACGTAATCCGCGCCGAGGGAAACCTACACTGATAAATTTTCAAATAACAAAGACCGTGCTTAACCGCTCGAAAACGCGACGTCGTTTACAAAAAAAAAAGAAAAAAAAACAAAAAAAGAAGTTCGACGAGTTTCAACGAGCGGGCATTCGATTAATCGACATTACATCGTTCGTTAAAAATAATATTCGCGAACGGTGTGTGTTTTGGGAAACGAGCAGCGGTGCCGAGTTAACGAACGCGGGGCTTTAAAATACAGGCCCGGATAATGAAAAGCATGGTAAACAAGATCCAACTGCAGCGCAAATATTGTACTTCAAATATTCACCGAGCATCGCCCTTTTAAATTCAATTGCACATTTATCGCGGCATCGATGTTACGCTCCCCCGACTCGTACGATTCGATGAATTCCCCCGCCCGTCGATCTTCCCGCTCGTTTTTCGTAATTCGGTTTCAAAGGATCTTAATTTCATTCGCGCGTCGTCGAAAATTAACGAGCCAGCTCGGAAACGCGACGTTCGGTTCGGATCGAACGTCTGTCGTGCGTACTCTTTTAAATTTCTGGAAACTCCGGGATTCAATTGCATTGACTGAAAGAGCTTGTTGATATATTACGAACGAGTACAACACGTGTATGACATTTTGCAGAAATTCAACGAGCAACATATTTTTCTCGGACCAAACGACAATTGACGACAGTTGACGCATCAGAATCGTCAGAAATGGGTCAGTTTGTAATTTTTCAGAGAAATATGCAAAGTATTCTTGTAGATTCGAACGAACTTTTATAAAATGTACGAACAAAAGACCATGTGTTCCTTATCGTGGCATATAATTTCTCCTATTTCTACGCATTCTAATTTTTCATCAGTTAATTGTAGAATAACATTAGAACTATCGACGAACACGAAGGTGTAAAATTTGAATCGGACAAATTGAAATGCACAGAGTAGGAGAGAGTTTATAATTGAATGTGAGAAAACACGAGCTTCAATTTACAAAAAAAATCGTCGCAAACTCGCAAGGTTTCTACGAAAAGTTAACGCTTGGTCATCCCGACCACTTTGGCAATTCAAGTGTTATTAAGAAGGTTATTAGTTAATTGTAGATATTCGCTTCGATCGAAAATCTGTGGTATTTTCTATATCCGTATCATGTTGGTACTTTTGTCGTGGATCAAGTGCGACAAATATACAAAATCGCAACGTACGTCTCTTTACGACGCTTTGTTTGGAATTACATTAAAACAGCCGAAAAATTCTAAAATTATATCAAGCATTGAAACCATATTCAAGGATTGAGTACTTCAAATCAACGTCCATCCTAATCTACGAATCACCGAACCTAGTCGCTCATCGGCCGCGAGCGCTCCTCGTTCGCGACTCCGAAGATAGGCGCGACGACGTCGAAAGAAAGACGCAGGAAGGAAGGTGACGCAAACACCTCCGAATATTGTTGGTGCCTTGATCGTCGGTCGCCACCAGTCCACCTTTCCGGATGGCAATTAATCGGTCACCAGCGGGCTGTCTCTGTCGGAATCACCGGACTGAAGGGGTCCGACGATCCTCGTCGTTCGTCGTCCTCGAGACTGGACCGTAGGATCGCGATTCGCGGCAAGGTGGAATGACAGCGTGGCTGCCGGCGACTCGTATCCGTGTGTTTCGCGTCCCAGCGGACGAGACAGCTTCGACGCGTTTCTGCTCGCCGGTTCGCGCGATACCAATAACCAGCAACTCCGCGCACGTCGATCGCGGCAACGTGCTGCGTTTTGCACCTGCGTGAGCGCTTCCGACACCGCGCCAGGCCTTTTGAGATTATTACGCAGGCGTCCGCTCGGGGAGCGGACCGAGACCGCCGGATGAATATTAATCGATGCCGGATGACTGCCTTCGCTCTCCACCCGCGACAAACGCCAACTGTCCCGCGTGCCGGGTAGTCGGGCTAAATTCTCGAGCGAGGAAACAGCTCGGTGATCATGACGGGAATTTTGTATACGACGTCGCAGCGATTGGAATGTCCGTGGAATTTGATACGATATTTGATGCGTCGGCGATTGGAATTTTGGAGAAAGTGTCGGGTTTCGACGAAAATTTAAAAATACTCTCCCGCATCGATCGCCGAGGTTGTCATTTTGTCGCAATTGCGTCGAAGAAAGCGGCCGGACTGCTGCGGTCTCTTGTGACACGATCAGTGAATCCAGACAAGATAGGTCGGACACGTTACCAACTGATGATTGAGATATTGCACATACTTGAAATCGCAACGAGCGTTAATAAAATGAATGTTTATTGTCAATAAGGAATTTCGTACGAAGAGCACTGCAAGTAGCAGTGGTGCTATAACAGCAAGCGATAAAGTAACCCTGAACCCGACATGCGAATAATTAGAGCTCTCAATTTTCTCGTTTCATTCCATAAAAAGTTGTAATCATTCTGCTTCGTAGGAAAACAGTCCGTTTCCACTGAACAGAATACCAATCGTTGACAAGAAAGCGTGACGCTCTCTGATTCTCCTCTAAAGAATTGCGAATAAATGTTTCGTTTGATAGGACGACGATAACGAGTGGAAGGCTCGTAAAAGGAGGGACAAAATTCGACTGTCAGGCGCCAGAGAGGTAAATCAACAAGCAGAGGGAATAACGAGCGAAATACACGAAGTGCGATCCGGCTGAAATACGAGAGACGCGAGTCCATGAATTTCACAGATCGAGATACATCGTCCGTTTCAGAGTTTATATCGATAATTTCCAGAGATGACGGACAATGCTGTGGTCGGGAGAACGGGCGTTGCACGCGACTGCCCCCGGTATCGATGCAACGGTGCAACCTGCGCCTGCATTCAAGCCGATTCCTCGATCTGCTGCTCGCCTGGGAATCAGAGGTGCAGCCTTTTACCTGGCCCAACGCCCACACCTCCCACCTTTGCCTACAAAGGTCCCGTTTGTACGTAATCGTCCCTCTTCGCCGTATCCCTGCCCGTGTCGCTGTCCAAATTACAGGGTACACGTATACCACGCGACTCGACGAACGCTCAACGATTTGCTGCGGATAATTGAATTTAGACGAAAGATGCAACACGGCGCGGAAGATGATCTCCGTTCAAACAAGTTAACTTTAATAATTACATCGTGGCTTCCCGCGCAAACTAATATCGCTGGATCACGGATAAGAATCATCATAGTAATTCATGCTAGACTGGTTAAATTCGAGACACTGAATATTTTCGATACTGAATATTTTGAACGTGAAGAATTCTAAAATTAAGCAATCTCGCTTTGGATTCTCAATGGTTGGTTCAATCTGACAAGATTTTTGAACAATTTCTTCGAATACAGTTTGAAAAATGAAAGAAAAGTGTTTCGTTGTTTAATACTACAACGAATCACCCGAAACAATAATTAAACACAATAATTCTCTCAGATCAATAAAGTTCAAGTATCTCACCTCCAGCATCCAGAGAACCTGCTCGAACAATCTCCATCAAAATTCATCACACACTGCATAATTCCAGTCTTCATAAAACTTTTTCTCTCCCTCTCCCCCCGGAGAACTCAATTCCCAACCACAATCAACGTCCATTATTCCCAGCGAGAAAACGTAAAGCAATTTAAACGCCACGACGAATACTTTGTACTTTGTACATTTTGTATACTATTTTTCTCACTTCTTTTTTCATACACATCCGCAGTATACCAATAATTTCCTCGTACACTCTTCCAAGTACTTCATCTGCAATATCCAAAGAACTTTTCCTCTTTCAATTCCCAAGCAAAGTCGATGTCAAGTAGCACAACCTTGTAACAAGCTTATTAAATACAAACGTTTATCATTCCCAGCAGAAAAATATTCAATTGATGTGATAAATTCCCAAACAATAATCCTCTCGCTATCAAGCAATTGTACGTATTCGGACAAACGCATTAGAACTGAATGAATTATGCGACAGATTGCAGGAAGATTAACCGGACACGATACAAAAAAATTGTCATCAAAAGTTTAAAAATTTAAATTTCGGCCAGACATAAAGCTAGCATACGATTCCATTGGGCGTTTAATTATAATTTGCAACGAGTCACGTTTGTTTCAATTGTTTCTGACAAATTACAGTAGCTTCGTTTTGTTCTTAGATTTTTCAAAAATAACAGATAGACACATTCAACTGCAGTTTCTTTCAGTAAAAAAACACGTGTGTTCCTCTCGAGGCTCAACACCAATTCCCGACAAACGTAGAAAACAACAAACAAACTTTCCTCTATCTTGGGAACCACGAATTTCACCACCGTGCGACGTAATGTCTGGATGATTCTCGGGAGTCGGGAATACCAGGCGATCAGACGAGCCAGCGGGTCGAAGACAGCGAAGAGACTTGCGCGTTCTCTCTGAGAACGTGTGTGTGTTTGTGTGTTCTCTCGTGACGAGAGCGAGACGACGACGACGAGGAGAGCCGGCGATGCGCGTGAGCAGGTAAAGGAACCTCGGATTTCCTTTTCAGGTGAATTCCACGAGCGTGGGCGAACAGGAACGCAGACGCGGAAGGATGTTGCACCTGCGCAACACCGGAGGTGTGTAAGGTCGCAGCGTTGTCCGTCCCCACCAGCTTTCTTTCCTCCTGTGCCCCTTCCTTCCTTCGTTCGTTCTCCTCTTGCCGGCCGTTCCGCGAACGAGCCAACGTTCATGGTAGGGGTAAACCGCACGAGGAGGTAACAGGTTAACAACAAATTGCTGGACGTCGAGCGAATGTTGCCTGGCATTTTGTTTTCTTGCATTTTCCGGCAGCCTGAGGCCCCCCGCGGCTGTCTCTCGCTTGTGAACTTTCGAGTGACGAATCTGCGCTGAATAATGGAAAACAGAGAGAATTCTTTGACGTTCCAGAGTCGTTCGAGCATTGATTTACACGGATCTGTTTTCGGCGAGTGAGAAGGACATTAGGAGAGATTTACTCGCTGCAAATACTCTCCTGGAGTAATTGTTGCAAACGTGCAGCTGCTTTTTATTGTTATTATACGGTATTTCATTGGTCTTGTTCCAGTTGCAGTGTGTATTTGAAATATTCAAATTATAATACAAATATGACTATAGTGTTAAATAAATGTGGTTATTTAATATCACGATATTAAAT
>KQ435828.1:1260915-1280264 GCA_001276565.1 Melipona quadrifasciata | reverse complement strand
ATATTAAATAAATATAATATAATATATTATATTATAATAAAATTATTATATTATAAATTACAATATAAATATGTATATTCAAATCTAATGTACGTGTTAGAGGTACCTATAAGCAATGTCTTTGATACAAAATCTAATTCAATTTAAGAGTTAACAGAGTTTTAATCTATAATATAATTTAATAACAATAAACACACTAAATGTCGATATATTTAAATAGAATATAAGTCACGTTAAATCACTGTCACTTGCAATGTTTATTGAATTTGAAAAAAAACGACAATACTTATAGGTATCCCTAACATATTCTAATATATTCAAACGTAATTTGAAAATTCTAATATGTAAATTAGATATCAGCTCCAAGGTTTGTGAAACGCCTCTAATTTCACGTTATTTCTAGATTGCGAATGTTTGAGTAGTGGAATGTAAGAAAAAAATGGATGCATTTCGCACGCTACGAATTTCCTGCAAGAATCCGCGATTTAATTATTTCGCGAAAGGCGATGATCTATTAGCCAAGACACGGCGGATGAGGCAGAGAACCACGTACCGAAATTTCCAAACGCGTGTATGCTGTTATTAAAGCAGCACGCGGTCTTGGAAGCACTGCGGGGCGGATTTTTACTTCGACACACACATCGCGTTCAATAACCTTGCACCTCGTGTATCTCGTTTCACGTTCGAACAGCTAAAATATCGCGGCTTGTCTAATCTTGCAATTGCAGAAATAAATTGCAAAAATTTCGGCAATAAAAAAAGAAAAAACTATCCACATATCTCTGACAATTCGCAACAGAGCTAAAAACTACCAAAATCACCGACTCGTGATGGCGTAAGAATAAAAAAAATATGTATGTACAGAAGAGATGATAGACATCGAGAACACACAGAGAGTTGTTAAAGCTTCTGTTTCTACAACACTCGCCGATAGCCGAACGAAGACGCGTTCATTGACAGGAAATCAATAGCTAGTGTATTATTTAGCGAACCAACGACCAGGATTATTCGCCCACGCCTGTGGATCGTTGCCGCTTCCTCTTCTAAAAATATATTTACACTGCAACCGAGCGGTGACGGTATTGTGACGTCACGTGATTTTCAGCAGTTAGTCATCTGCCATCGAATAAATTCGAGCATACAGATTTACCTACATTCGCAGGAATAATATTAACGACGCGAAAGTGCGCGCAACGTGTATAGATAAATGTGAAGTATTTTTGCAACTTTTGAAATTACGCGTGAAATTGCACAAGAATCCGCAGTTTTACCTGTTATCGTAACGAGTAGAGATTTTCAATGATTGATCATGTGGATTTTTGCGTATACGCATTTAATATTTCCATCTTTTTATCTTTTACAGATTCACAGTCGCAAATCGTTTTTCTGTAGATAGGAAATAAACTGCACGACTTGTACCCCAGTACGATTCGTCTCACTGAAAGGCCCAGAAGCAACTGAAAACAAATTACAGGCGCGATCGCTCAATACCAGACAACTCATACTCGAGGACTACCTCGCGAATCACGTGACCCAAATCAACCAATCGCTAATTTTCGTTGCATCAGCGTTGCACCTGAAGAGGTCCGATTTTCTGGGTTAGCCCCGCTAAAATCATTTTCATTGCCGAAATGTATAAAAATTCTAGAAACACATTTTACAAATTCCTCGCTATCTTGCAAATTTTTTAAAATTCTTAAACTTATTAAGATGTTTGTCTAGTAATCAATCAGTAGTATCCTTACTTTCATAAATACGTTTCTTCACAAAGATGTAAAAATCGCAGATAACAGCAAAGATAAGTAAAAGATCAGAGGGTGAATTCTTCATGTTAATTTCGACCTCGAGCGCGTAATTGCGCTTTAAAAACCAGTTTAACTCGCTTGAAACGCCACAGAAACTGAGGATCTTTGCGCTGGAACGTTCGCCAGAGTTGCGGGTAAATGTCGTGACTTTTCGCATCGCCGAGGGAGACTCCACCGCTTCGCGACTTATTTCTCGATTAACGAGCCGCGTTTGTCGTTTTCGCGCTCCACCAAAAACGGGACAAATGCAAATCTCACGGATAATTTTGTCATTCGCGAGTCGTATTTGGCGCGGGCATACGTATAAGTTTAAGTGTGTCTTTCGTTTTATTGCACTACTCTCTCTCTCTCTCTCTCTCTGTTTCTCTGTTTCTTTTCTTTTTTCAGGAGTGTCACACTCGGAGCTGAATTGATAAGAGAATTCTTAAACGAGCAGCTGTTAACGTGGCTACGTGAGCGCAATATCGTTCTGAGAAAAATGTTAGAGGCGCGTTTAAGTACTTACGTGTGGTCCGGCGGTCTGTTTTAAACAGCTTTTAACGACTTTTGTGTTCGTGTCCCCGTTTACGGTGACACTTTTACGCGTACGTTCGCAGTCCGTTGCGAAATACGAGGTCATTTTTCAAACCGAATAATTCGACCGAAAAATATTTAACACGCCAATCTCATTCTCACGCGAGCAATTTATTCATTTAAATTTCACTAATTTGATTGAAACATTCAAATTTCATCGGTCTGACTTCTAACATTTTATATAGTGATCATCGATTATTCTTGATCAACTCTTTTCAACAAATTTGTTAACATTGGTATAACAAATATTTACGAAAGAATTCAAACGCACAAAGTGGTTGAAATTACTTGGTGGTTGAAATTAAGAAACCAAGTTTGAAATTAACACTATATAGCAGGATTTATGATGACGTAACGTGTAATTTTATGGTGCAACTTACAAACTGATAAAACATTATATCATTACGTTCCGATCTGAAGCTTCGAAACGTTTCGCGGAATAAGAACTATGGCTTGCAATGTTGAAGGAATAACGTGATTGATGCGCGACGGGCGAAGGAGAGACGCATATTAATTGACGAGCATGAAAAACCATTTGTAACCGTTCGTGGTGTCATTATTCTTTAGCATCGTCATTATTTTTTACGTTGTTATGCAAACGCACGCTTAATTTCGTATTCCCTGATATTAAGTATTTTAGTATAACGAGTATCCAGCAGCGACTGTGACAAAATATTGCGAATGCCAAAGTCCAAGCAAAAACATCTTTGAAAATGTAAATCAAATGTTAATTATAAAAACCAAATAATTTTACCGGGGATGTCGGGAAAATTAACATAAAGGTCAGAAACTTTAATCTTTTTTCGTTTTTTTAACGAAAGTACAAAAGATTTATTTCTGAAAAGTTCAAATGCAAAGATTTGACAAAAAAAATTACAGAAATTCCTCAAATTCAATGAAAAATTACGAATTGATTATTTCGACGTCTTTGACAGACCAGCCTCTGTCCCTCAAATATTCGAATTTAACCTTTTGAACTCATGTGTTACGCTGGAGATGACGACACAAATTTGCTACGAAAATGATCGAAACTATCACGCTTTAAAAAATCAGAATACGTGATTAAAAATGATGAAACAATCGTTATGACGATAATAATTACAGATAAATAAAGAACGTTGAATTTTATCGTTGCACAGTAACGCCAATTTGCCTGATTTATCTTAAAGCGAGTAATACAAGTGGACATGCAACGACGTTGGAAACAAAACGAGTTGAAAGGGTTAAAGCTTTTTTTCCAGGTTGTCGCGAAATGGAAACGGTAGAAGCAAGGCGGCACATGTTGGCACGTTTGTCCGGTTCGATTTCGCTAGATCGCGGACTACGGACTAAATGACAAAAGCAGAACGACAAATGGTCGACAGAGGTATACTGCCCTAGTCTGAGATGCACTACAACGATATTCACAACGCGTCGAGTGCACCAAGACACGTTGCACGCTGCACTCGCCTCAGGTGGAACGCATTCCGTCGACGTTTCCACCTGGACGTCTTTTCGCTTGCTGCTCTCCTGAGATCCAAAATTAGTCGATACGCCCGAACTGATGACAGACGACCGCGAACGATTCGAACACATCGGCCGTGTATATTTTATCAAACAGATCAGTCAAAAACTGAAATTTTCGTTCGCCGATTCGTTGTTAATAATTTGGTCTTCTTGCCGAAAATTTGACTCAAATTATAATCGCAGACGATGGAATCGTGATTTTCCGTGTGTGTCACTTGTACTTTCGATTGAAATCAAGGAGGGCGAATGCTTGCTTTTAAAAGAATTTTTTATTTCATTTTTGAATTGCCAGACGATACGTATATTTGATTGTGAAATTGGAATGGAAATGTTTGAATTTTAAGTATACTGAGTTTGTGCGATGAAATTCGATTACATCAAAGTAAATAATAACTGGAAATTTACATTTTATCTGATTTAAAGACAGGAATTAGAAATTATAATTATTTGAGAGGGAAAGGTTTAGGTCTTTTTAATTGAATTACAAAAGTAACTCCCTGAATAACAAAATATAATTTTGGCTCGTATCTGTCGCGCATCTTATTAAATTATTTCAGTAAGAGGCATATACATAATTATTAATAAATATTTTCTGAAATTAGTATGTCCATATAGAAATAATACGTGAACAAAGATTCCGACGAATACGCAATGTAAATCAGCACAAAAGTAATGAGCATTTTCTCAGTAATTTAAATATTCGTGGAAACAAAATCCTCTAATTAATTCTTCAGATAATTAAACTACACACACATATCACTCGATCTGATATATTATTAAAAGTTCTCATTTATCTACGTAAACCATAATTTTCGATTCATACCTCGATATTTCTGAAGCAAAAAGTAAGCAAATCATCGTGTATTTATAGTTAAATGGCCAACTAAATGTTCATTCGTCGAAAAATATTTTTCGTTTGGATAAAAATTGCAGAGTATTTGAAGCATTTACAGAAATTTGAGAGAATATGTCTAATGTAAAATATCTAAAATAAGGTATTTTTATTATATTTAGATGGATGTCTATGAATTTTATATTTTTATGAACATAATTAATGAAATATAATCTAGACAGGAATTTGTTTCACCTAAATATCTAAAATATATAAAATAAATTATCTGTTATAATTAAACTGCGAATGTCTATGCAATTTTATATTCTTATAAACATAATTAAACAAATACGATCCAAATAAAAATTTGTTTCGCCTATTAAACGCCACAATCGGTGCGTCATCATATATTACGTTTTCCATAGATATCTAAAATTTCAAAAGTGTCCAAAGATCCTAAAATTCCATAGATATTTAGAATTTCAAAACTATTTAAAGATCCTAAAATTCCATAGATATTTAGAATTTCAAAACTATTCAAAGATCCTAAAATTCCATAGATATCTAAAATTTCAAAAGTGTCCAAAGACCCTAAAATTCCATAGATATTTAGAATTTCAAAACTATTCAAAGATCCTAAAATTCCATAGATATTTAGAATTTCAAAACTATTCAAAGATCCTAAAATTCCATAGATATCTAAAATTTCAAAAGTGTTCAAAGATCCTAAAATTCCATATTTAGAATTACAAAACTATTCAAAGATCCTAAAATTCCATAGATATCTAAAATTTCAAAAGTGTTCAAAGATCCTAAAATTCCATATTTAGAATTACAAAACTATTCAAAGATCCTAAAATTCCATAGATATCTAAAATTTCAAAAGTGTTCAAAGATCCTAAAATTCCATATTTAGAATTACAAAACTATTCAAAGATCCTAAAATTCAATTCATTCAGACTTCCCTTTCTTAAGTATATTCGTGAAAATCTGCAGTTGGACGATTAGAAGATAGTTCGACTTAAAGGGGACACGTGCTGCGTTCTATCCTCGAGTGATTGTTCTTAGAAAGGGAAGTCATAGGTTCGAAAGGGTTAAAACAAAACGACGGCACTTCTACCAGAGCGGTAAGGATCGCAAGGAGGACTCTCGAGTGACCGTATGCGCAGATAAATTCACGTTCCAGGTGATTCAGGTGCGCGGACAGGTGTTCAATATCAGGACAACAAGCGAGGAGGAGGAAGATCACGCGCGTTTCTATTACTTTTCTTTTGTCGACCCACGGCGATTCCCACTCGATTCCGCGGCTGCTCTCGCTTTCGTTTCTCGCTCGTTCGCTCGCGTTTCGATGCAACAGCATGTTTCTATACCGCGGCACCAACACTTTGAAACACCTTTACGCACCAACGAGCGTCAAGATCTCTCGATTTTCCCACTCTTTTCGAGCATGGTTGAAATATTTTACTACTACTTACATTTAACGAATATTATTTATAATTTGTAATACATGTAATATATAATTTATAATTGACACCATCGACGACTTATAAATCCCACGGATTATAAATGATGCGACTCGTAGGAGTGTGAAAATGTGCAAGTCGTCGTGCATTGTCATGCACTGTCATAACGACAGTAATTACGAAATAAATCAGGACGAATAAAATGAATCTCGGATGAAATTTCAGAATGTATAATTTATCGCCGCGTTAATGTGATTTTTTTCGAGCGAGCGCCACAGTTTTCTTTTCTTTTTTTTTATTATTAACGTACGTATATTAAGAGAATCTCTGAATTATGTCGTGTCTATGGATAATTAGACCTCTCTAAAATAAATCACCGATGTATATATTTTGAAGAAAACTTGAAAATGAAAATTTGACAACGATGATTCTGAAGTGCAGATAATCTTTAGAGTTATTAAAAAATTTCTTTCAAAGAGATTCAAGTTGCTCCATCAACCTCGTTCATCGATACAATGGAATTGGATGAACCTTTGAACTTTAAACGATTTTAACAACACTTTGAGGAGATAACTGGATCTTAAGTTTACACTCTAAATATAAAAGTAAATAATCGCTCTCAATAAAAATTGTCAAATTTGCAAATACACTTACACATATACCAAATACATCTGTAGATAATAAATTTCCGAATGTATCACTTATTTCTAAATTTTCAAATGCGACTACGCAAATGTGTCCAAATTACCACATCTAGATATATTTCTGTATTTCCAAATGCATCTATGGATATGTACTTTTAAATTTCTAAATATATCTACATATATATATATACATATGAAATTTGGAAATATATTTATATATATATTTCCAAATAGAATAAGTAGAACAACGTTGTTTGCACGAGATAAGTAAATTGCTTCTCTCTAAATATAATATATCTACAGATATATATATATATATATAAATTTCCAAATTCACCTACACAATTTGCAAACACACTTGCACAAACATCCCTTAAAATTCCAAATGCACGCAGCTACGCAGGATACATTTTCAAATTTCCAAATACATTCACAGAAATATATATTTCTAAATTTCCAAATACACCTACACAAATATTCCCAAATTTCCAAATTTAGCTGCGCAGACATTCCCAAATTTTCCAAACGCAAGAATTGCATCCAACGGAACACAAAGCGACTCTGCAATGCATCCGCGCGATCGAGCACACGGACACACGCCTATCGTGCATCTGAGATTCCAGCGAGCGTAGAACCGGTTCGAAACACAACCTAGCCGATCTCTCCTGTAACCTGATCCCCTGGTCGAATGCACCTGTTTGCTCACCTGAAGCCAGGATTTACCTTTTTCCACGGCGTCGCCGGTCACCGCCGAAAAAGTCGGTCGACCCGGTTCGAACGAGACGAAGGATCGTCCCTCGACCTCGACAGAGTGTTGGGCAGTGAACGAAAATTTTGAAAATTCGTTCGGACGCAGGTGAAACGCAGTTGGTTACCCGCGCCAAACTCCTGCGTCAGCTGATCGCCTGTTCGACTCGCAGGTCAATAGCTCGATCTCTCGATCCGCACGATCGTTTCACTTCGCCTCGTAACGGGACGATCGGTATCTGCCTATCGAAAGTGGGTCGTCGCAGTTAAGGAGAAAATGCATGGGACGGACGTCGATGGATTCCTCTGCTCGATCCAAGGCGTTTGAAACGCAGTTTTCATTTGGTAGTTGCACGATCTGTTCAATTTTTCGTTTGGTCGAATTTTTTTCTTTTTAAGTGGAGAATAATTTTACATAAATGAACATAGGTTTAGCAATTTGTTATTTGAAGGTATCTTTCACTGAACTTTAGAATCAATGTTTAATTTAGAGTTTGAAGGTCCTGTTTGGTCAAACTTTGCACTCTACGAATGCAAATAGACGGTCTGAACGCTAAGTTGCAAGCGGACTGTGGATTTTTCCACGTTCATGATCGCAACCGAAGAATTTCAGTCTGAATAGAGGTTCCTCTCGCTCACAAAATATTATAAAAAGTACTCTAGTTTGAACGTTCTACGTCACATTTCCGCTCCTCGTGAGTTCCAAAATATGTCCGACTACGATAAAAGACAAGTCGTTATTAAAATTGAAAATGTTTCCTCTTCTTTCCAGTGGTTTCGGCTTGACACTGGCAACGATTGAAAAATTTAATTGACCGAATTTAATTTGTTTTATTCGACCGAATCAACCTTCCTTTTCCAAGTCCTCTGCAAGAGAGAGCTGACGATTTTACAAGCCGGAAAAACGTTCCGCGTTTCATTCGCTTCATTTATATTCATTTAACAAACTTTCAGACGACGTCCGTTCGTTCGACATTTTCTTCCTCACTTTTCATCGATACTCGTAGAATACACAGAACGATTTTGATCGAAAGGAGTTGAATCGCTCCGTAAGTACAGTCGAACGAGTAGAATCAAGATTTCTTTGGATAAGGAGATATCTGAATGTTAATCTTCCCTTTCTCATGGAAATTATTCTTCCACAAAAGTTTCCTGAAATTTTTCCATTTAAAATTTTCCCCCCGTCCCCGACGATGGGACGAGTTGATTTTGACAAGTCAGAAGTTCCTTGTCGGCAAATTTGCCGCGTAGATCCCCGATTGAGGAAGCGAGAAATTTGTAAACTGAAAGTCATTTATTCCATAGATTGCATTCGTCGGGTAGAAACTTCTTGCTTCCCTCGAGCCTTCGCAGAGAGCCGAGAGAGAGAGAGAGAGAGAGAGGGGCTTCTTTGTTAAGGGTTAAAACTTTCCGCTTGTACCTTTCTTTCCATCGAATGTAAAATTTGTTTGTTCCAACGAGCAATTCCATTTCAACTTCATTTGGAATACAATCGAAAAGAGATCCGACCAATAACGACAATTTCACAAACTCGGAGTAACTCGCGCTGCTATTTTTGCCGATTACTCGAGCGAGAAGATCATTTTCGTTCGGGAGAAGCAGAGGGAAACGTAAATCGCAGGGAGATTTAAGAAACAGATACGCTGAATCTGTGAATCTGCGAGAAATCTGAGAGAAATTTTCCGAAAAGATTTCAAATCTTTTGTTCGAATGACCAAACTGAAGTTCTTCTCGCGAAATAAATTCGTAACTTGTAATATAAAATATAAAACTTTCTATGATATGTAATAATACAAAATAATGTAAAGTAAAATATTTAACGTAACACGAAATATTAAAAATAAAGTTCATAAAATGCATATTTCGTATATAATATAAAATACAAAACTTATGGTTTCAATAAAATCCAGAAAAATTTTGATTTTTAATTATTTTTACATTTTGAACAACACGCTAGAGAGAAATTAAAATACGCAAATCGACAACGAATCGACGCAGCCGTGCAATTTTTATCAGCTATTTAAGCGAAATTTTTCAAAAAGATGTTCGAAAATAAATTCGATACGAAAGAGAGTTTGAAACGCGAAAAAAATTAAACAACGCGTTCGTCCCAATTGTCAGACAAAGTGCCGAAAAGAATTTCAAATCACTTCGTGACAAATTAATTGTTCGAGAGAAATTTTTCAAAAAAAGCCACTTCCATTCCTAGAAACAAATTCTCTCGCAAAACAAACTCGATAGACGTACGAACTTTGACAAACGTTCATTCTGATTTATGCTGAACGATACTCCAGGGAGAGATTCGAGAAATCGAAGCACGTAAATCTGCAACAAATTGACGCAGCCGTGCAATTTTTATTAGCTGTTCGAGAAAACACACCTCCATTCGAAAATTTCATAAAATAAATATTCGACAGAAGTAAAAAGCTTAAAAAAAAAAACTAAATGCATTCGTTCGTTCATAGTTTACCTTCGTCGGACAAAATGCTAGGAACAAGCCTAGATTTGTGAGGAATTTTCGTCCGAAGAAGCAAACTAAAGACGAATAAATAAACAAATTCAACGTACAGAATATAAAGTTTCGACAAAGTCCAGAAAAATTTGATAGTACTTCAAGACAGTTCACTTTTGTTTATTTTTACCAACTATTCGTGACGAGTTAATTATAGTAATGTATAGCAATTTTTACTGGTTGTTGCCGAGAGAAATTTTCCAAAAGACAGGCAAAACTCGAAAAGACAAAAAATCCGACGCGCTCGTTCCGGCTTATCTCGGACAATGTTTCAGAGAGAAATCCAAGAGATTGAAGCACGCAGACAAATTAATGCAGCCGTTTTAATGAAGCAAGTTTGCACTCGCGAAGGGAGCGACCATTTGTCACGCGGAATCCGATGAGCGGATGAAATGCTCATTAGTCGAAAGAGAATTCAATGGGAGGCGAAGGACTTTTTGCGCGCGGCCGTGCCAAACGAGATCCCCGCGCAAACTAAATTTCCCCCCGGACAATCGCTAATTTGCTTAGTTGTCACGGCGCGGCTGATAATGTAACAAACGAGCAGCTAATAAAGTTCCAACCTCGCGTAAACCGTTTCCACCAAGTATCTGAAAATTAAATTCCTTCGTCGCCCCTTATCTGCCGTTTGACGTTTATTTCATTTTCCCATCGCCCTGCCGGCAACGTTCGCAACTTTTCGCGCAACGAAATCTGACGGCCTCTCGATTGAAAGGTTTCAAAAATTCGGGAGACTCGTTATTTTCACTTTTCCCTTTTTATTACCGCGACAACTGTGGTAACGTTTCGCGTGATCGAACAGCTTGAAAATATTACACACACGATCTCTCGTTAACGACGTATAATTAACACCGTGCTCTTTGATCTACAAACTTTGCAGACGTTTCATCGAAACCGAGCAAACACTAACAGGTCGCAGGGAGTATCGAAATTTCGTGACTCCTTCGAGCTAAATTGAATTACATTGTTCGTTAAACCGATAAACAACCATGAGCAACGGTGATTAACGATGATTGTCAATGTTTCCAAAATGTGCTGCCGAAGTGCAAAATACGTTGCCAGAATGTGACACGCGTGGCAAATGAGGAATTTGACCACTTGGAAAACTCCAAATTGTGCACCCTCTTCCGTCATGTCAGAAACACGTACTCAAAGGATTGTATAGGCAACGATATAGAAATGCTTCCTTAACACATTCCCCGCTCTACGACTGCTTTTTTCGAAGAAGGTAATCCAAGGCTCGACAAAAAGGAGAAATATGCATTCTCAAAATCTCCCAATTTAAATATGCATTGTAAAAAAAGTGTCACCTACGTAATCGTCCTGTCGCAACGAAATCCCAAAAATTTTGCAGATAATTTCGCAAACTGCTGCATATCTTAAGAAAGTCACGCTTACGACGTTTGCCTAAGCATTAAAACGAAATACGGAACCGATTCCGGTCGCCGGGGCAGGGCCGTTTAAGAAAGACCGTTTTGTATCGCGACACGTCGAGTTCTTCAGCTTCCGCATTGCTGCGATACCACCTCGTCGCCGTCTGGTAACGAGGATAGGTGATTTTATCGTTGCCAGGGCTGTTCTCTCGCCAACGCGCAGGAGGGAGAACTTTCTCTGCCGATCGTTTAAAAAGAATAACGCCGTGCGTAAACTTTCATTGCCGCTCGAGTTTAATAAAGTCGACGAGCCGGCGCTGGTAACCCGTGCGTTTCAATTACTCGCGAATTGCTCGAGAATCGGCCGAGAGAGGTGGGACAGAGAAAAGAAAAAAGCGAAGGAAACGCGCGACTAACGATCCTCCAAGCAATTAACGCATCGACTGTGCAAGAATCGTTCGATTTGTCCCGATCGCGTATCTTTATCGGCTCGAGATATTCCTTCTCTTTTCGCTCGAAACGATTCTTACACGCAGCCTGTTGGTAGAAAGTTTGCCACGCGGTGTTTTTTGGGGAAGAAAGCAACGATTTTTTGATGTCGAGAGAATTGGCAATGAGTCTCGTAGAAATTACGACTCGGTGGTTAATTAACTTTTTCAATCCCGCGGAGAAAGTTTACGAGGTGATCTTTAAAAGAGCACAGAGACACAGAATTTGAAACGTTACTTGAAATAATGCAACGATGTAGAATTACCAAGTATTACAGTTCAGCCAAAGTCACAACATTCTCTGAAGCCAGCTATTTTTTCGTTTCAAACGCAACGCTTCACGATTCAATTAATTAATCGAAAACTGAAAGAAATGGGATTGAAAGGTATTAATATTCTTTGTTATAGTTAGGAAAATGCGATCATTTGCAGCGTGGTTCGATTAAAATAAAATATAACACATAATTTATTCTACAGTAAAATATGCTCTGCGTCGTCATACTATTTTCCCTGTCAGTTAGACTAACTGTCTCGAGAAACACTACAAAATCTTTCTAAGTAAAAGAATTAATTAGATAGTTGTGTAAGACCAAGGAAGAATTCGAATTGTTTGCCTGGCCAATTACCAGACGCATAATCAAGATTCCACAGACGAAGCGAAACGTCAATAGAATTACTTAAACACAATCAAAGTTAGACCAACCAGGCAGAATGCAATTGGGACGTTTCGATTAAACTCAATCGCTTCTACTTGATTGGAATACCTAACAAATAATCGAATATCTACTCTACTGACGTGGCGAGGACCTTATATTGACGTTGGAGTGACACAAAGATTTATCAACTAATGACGATTGAAGAATCGAAACAATCAATTGGCCCTTCTAGGAAGCAACAAATGTCTGTAGTTATTGAATTGGAAATTCATAGGGACAAATTAATTTTAATTATTATTTGTAAATGTAATATTAATAATTAAAATGAATTACTAATATAATATATTTGTATGATTAATGCAATATTGATTTAATTTATCATGTCCAACAAAGTGACTTGCTCGATCAACAGGTTGAAAGACAATCGAAAAGAAAACAGGTACAAAAACTGCACGACTTGTACCCCAGTACGATTCATCTCACTGAAAGGCCCAGAAATAACTGTTCTCACTAGAAAATGAAGACTTTTTTGCCATAAAATTTTATCGATATGCAAACATTTGATCGATACAAAACAAATTACAGGCACGATCGCTCAGTATCGGACAACGCCACTCCTACTCGTGGTCTACGCCACGCCCCCTCGCGAATCACGTGACCCAAATCAACCAATCGCTAATTTTCGTTGCATCAGCGTTGCACTTGAGGAGTGCACCGATTTTCTGGATTACCCCCGCTAGTCACTTTCAGTGATAATAATAAAGTTTCAAAAGACTGCGCATTAATATTATATAATATTAATGATTGTATAATAACTATTGATATAATATAATTATATAATTAATGCAACATTAATTTAACTTATCGTGTCCAAAAAAAATAGGTAGTAATAAAGTTTCAAAAGACTGCATAATAATAATTATATAATTAATGTAATATTGGTTTATTTTATCATGTTTCGAAGAAGCAACTTGCTCGGTCAACAGGCTGGAAGACGATCGAAAAAAGAAAACAGGTGGTAATAAAGTTTCAAAAGACTACAATTCACTTACTAAGGTAATCTACATATTTTGTCAAAATCTGGAGTTCCAGTGTCCACTGCATGGTCTTTGCAAACTTCTACACACCCCAAGCGGGTTTCATCGCGGTCGTTGTTAAAGTTTCACCATTTGAGGCGGTTCAGTCTGACGTGTCTGCAGCATTTGACCATCTTCGCTGGAATTTCATCGAAGCCTCGTTGACTGCGATCAGACCGACCAACTTCCTACCGCTATCCTCGCCGTAAATTCGCCAAATGTTACGAGGCTAAGATCTCGCTATATTAGCGAGATTTGCGATATTACGTGCTACCTCGAACTGGTTTGAAGTCCTTCGAGAGGATTACGAATGTAATTGGCTAATTGATCATACGACAGACCAAATATAACGTCGTCGTCGGTGTAAAATACAAGTAATCGCGCGTGTAACAAGTTGCCGTCACGTGACAATGAAATTAGTGTTCGAAGTTTACCATTTTTGACAGCAACAAGCAACCAACAGACGACGTTCTGGCAAATGGAGTCAAAGAAACGAAACTTACGCAGAGATTTATTTCTCTGCTCGCTAAACATTGCAATTTTCTACATTGTACATTTATGATTTTACTTCGTTTTAATTCTGGTTGTGTTGAAGGATAAAAATACACGACAGATATCCGCGCGTTGTTGTTATGAAATCGACAAATTGTCAGCAACGAGCGCAAGTGAGATTCAATATTGATAGTTACAAAGAACTAGAACCACGTTCAGGGTTGTGCGACGTTGATTCAAAGTTGTCCTTTCGCAGTGAAAGAACGAGAACATTTCTCTTGCGACAAGTTACAGGTAACCGATACCTGATTTATATTCCAACAGCTTCGATTTTATAATTCATCGGCCAACTATCGACGACTGCCTACCCTCGCGAGCAGTCGTCTCGGGGGAGACCTCTTTCCAATTGTGCACGACAGCTCGACCATAGATAACATTCTTCCGAGGCATTCGTCACTGGACAGGAATTTAGAACACGCTCGCGAGTTAAGTTATGTGTTGTCTCGAATAGGTTTGAACGACTCTGCGTAATCGGCGAGTGATTTCACCGATCTTTTCTCATCGAGATTTATAGGAACGGCATTCCCGCCGACTGAAATCACGATCTTCGCGAGATTCCAACGCAAAACAGTTTGTTTCTTTACACTTCCGAGTGCCACGCGACTAATGAACACTAGAACGGCCAAAGTGAAATAACCAATTTGTAATTCTGTTACATCTATCAGTTTATTGCATTACAGAGCTTTTCCACTTTTTTACTCTTTGATGCTTCTGATGGAAATTTTGTGCTTCAGTTCTAGCGTTAAACCGTTTCAAGATATCGACGATCTCAATGACCTTCCAATCGACTTCGTTAATTCGACTCCGTGCTTCAGCGGGAGATCTGATGCCTAAATAACGAACGCGTAATTAATTAAACTCAACAACACTCAATAACACGTGGACCAGGATTTTTGGAAGTGTAAATCGCGAGGGATCAGCGCTATGTGACCTCAAATATAAGAAAAACTGAACTGAAACGCTGTCATTTGTATGAAAATTGAAGACGTAAAAGTGCACAGAATGCACGTAACGTGCAAAAAAAGTATGAAATGTCTAAATTGTAGATGATACACTCTATGGTATAGTGTAAAGTGTACGTAACACACTCTACTATATAACAATTAACAGAGAAAACAATTCTCCATCTAGTGTCTCTCTTCTAAACCTTAATTATAAAAATTAATGTAATTCGCTATGATAATATAAATAAATATGACTATAGAAAAATAAATATAACACAAGAATCCTGGAGGTCTGGCTGATACAGAAACGAAGTGGGGAAACGTTCGTTATCGCGAGCATATAAACTGACCATTAGGGAAATTTTACATCCTCGATTGTACTAATTTTCATTCCGATTCAATTTATCAATTATGCAAATGGCCAACCGATCGTTCCGCATAATTAATCTCGTTTCAATAACACGAGTTTCTTTCACGTCGCGTTGCAATTTTTCAAAGCGATTTATCACGAACGATACGAATCGATTTCCTCTCCGAGCAAATGCACGTTTTTTCCAATCGCCGATTTATCCAGTCGCGTGTCGTCGTTTGTTCCCGCGAAAAAAAAAAAAAGGAAGAAAGAGAAAAGAAAAAGGGTCGATGGGAAATTTCTACGTTGCACACGCCTTGCAAACGGCGAATTCCGCTGCTCGCGAAAAAAAATAAGTCGACGAGGCATTCGCTTCTTGCGTCAGTCGCGCATTTTCACCGCGATCGCGCAGAAGGAAGTGTACCAACCATTATGTATCCTTTGACGGCGGGACAATACAGCACCACCTGGTTGCATTCATTGCCACACGATGACCTTACATAATTCTTTCGTAACTAACGCGCAATCGGATTAACGTTCAACGTTAGCCCTGATCGCGAACAGGATGTTCATCTGATCACGCGTTAGGCGTGATCGCCTACGTGTTATACAATTTACAACTCCCGCAATCGCGTTTTATCGGTACCAACTGTCCGAGAACAACTGGAGAGTTGAATCAGAGTTCTAATAACAAGGAGTTAAAATATCGGACATTTTGGAAAGTTGCTCGTAAATTTGGATAATCTAAGAAAAAAGAAGGTTGAATTTAAATAAAACTTCAAAGTCCTTCAAACGCGAAGAAATCTTAAGACAAGTATTTATCAAAGATTTATTTCATTTTAATTCGGCAAACACAAACAGACTTGTTATATTTTAATTCCCGGATTTATAACGTGCGCATTCCAACGACCCGAATATTACGATTCCAAATTCTGATTATAACGTAAATTATCACGTAGTATAATCCAAAGTAATAATCTGTTATGTATCGTGTAACGTTTTATTAAATTAAAAAAAAAAAGAAGATCAAATTTAAATGAGATTTCGAAATCGAAATTTATTTAGTCTTAGTTCGACAAACGCAAAGAGACTCGTTACATTTTAAATTACGATCCCAAAGTGCAAAAATCAGAATCGGCCGAAATTTTGAAAATGGAAACTGAACTTTGCGACTGGAAGATGAAACACTCGACCGCAATAACATTTCGCCAGTGAAAGAGAAGCAACGTGCAAGAAGCAAGCAGTCAATTAGCGAGACACGGAATTCATTCGCTCGTGGTTCCAGAGAAATTTCAAATTCAATCCTCTTTTTGCTCTCTCTCTCTCTCTCTCACCGCTGTTTCCTTCGTTCGTCGCCTCGCCTTGGCTCGTTCTCGGGGATTAATTACGCGAAACGAAATACACCGCGCGGTTTTCGCAAACACCGTTCCAATTTGTTAGCGTTTTATTACTGAAAGTGATTTTAGCGGGAGTAACCCAGAAAATCGGGCAACGCTGATGCAACGAAAATTAGCGATTGGTTGATTTGAGTCACGTGATTCGCGAGGGGGCGTGGCGTAGACCTCGAGTAGGAGTGGCGTTGTCTGGTACCGAGCGATCGCGCCTGTAATTTGTTCTGCATCGATTAAAATGTTTGCGTATCGATAAAATTTTACGGCAAAAATGTCGTCTTCATTTCCTAGTCAGACAGTTGCTTCTGGGCCTTTCAGTGAGACGAATCGTACTGCGGTACAAGTCGTGCAGTTTTTTTCCTACGTCGCGAGCCCCGGAGCAACGCGACGAAATTATTCCACCGCCGCCGTTGAAAGGAGTTAACGCGATCTCCGCCTTCCATTTCAGAGTAATACCACCGAGCGACCCGAATTCCTTCCAGATTCCCTTGGAAATGTTCCGGTTTCCCGGAGCGAGCGGGAAATCCGCCTACTTATCTCGCGTATCGCGGATAATCGACGTTGCAAAATCACGAGAGAGAATGCGAGAACGGAGAGACCGAGCGTGGCAATTTTTCCCCCGCGTGACGCGTGCGTTTGAAACAAAGGGACACGTGCTCCTGATCGAAAGGCATTAGAAGGGATTGCGAGGCGCGAGGTATCGAGATGGTCCCAGTGATTGTTGTTACGCCTCGAATCTTGTTCTTTTTATCATTTGCATGATAATTATAACGAATGTATATTGTAACTTGGTGTTATACGACGTATGGTATGAATGGTATAATGTTTGAACAGACGCCTAGAGTGAAAAATGTAATAAAGAGAACAACAGAATGTCAGAAGGAAGAAATTTCTCAAGACAAGTTCTGAGTCGATTGACACTCGACAATTCACATAAACTGGACTTCTTATTGCTTCTTGCGAAAAGTAATTCTCAAGTAAAGATCGCGGAGGACATTATTCTTCCAAAGATTGAAACTGCGTATCATTCACTCTTGTATGTTACACTTGCTCACATGTTAGAAAGATATAATTAAAATTTCGTATAAGATACTATTTGAAGGATTATTTCCAATGCTACGTCATTTTATTTGAAGTGCTGCGTGGAGAAATTGCTGGTAGATGACACAAAAAATGTTTGTCGAGGGCAAAGAGTTAACAACCAAGTCTAAAAATTAGAAATGTTTTATATAAATAAATATTACGATCGAAAAGAGTATAGCAACGCTGGGCTTGACTCTAAGTCGAATAGAGTAAAGATGCAAATTTGAAGGTTAAATGCTGACTGCCTCTTTTATTTCTTCGGCCACATTCTCGCACAAATCTCTGTCGCAGTTTTCAGGATTGAAATAATTAATAAACAGGTTGATGTGTCAATGTCTCTGAAAGAATGCGAATCATTGCATAATTTTTTAGCAATTTTATGACAAGGTATCGTGGAAAAGTTTGTTTCCAAGGTACAGATGCGGTACGAAATTTTACTTCAAACTTACATCGACAAATTGCGCTTCAAATTTTAGTATTATTTATTATAGCGGACTAAGCTACGTGCAAGCAACAAAAATTTATTGCTTGTTAATTTCAGAAAAGGACGACGAGCATTTCTATTTCAATTAACCTATGCAAACAGTGAAATTTGGGTACTTGCAAACAGTGATATATAATGTTTTGTCGTTGAATTATTTTTGCACGATATGTACGATGCAGCGCGCGGCCGTTGATAAAAACGAGTTACAGGTGAACGTTGCATTTTATAAACGAAAATAAACTGTGAACTGTGGTATCAAACAGGAGTACAATTGCGTTTCGCTTCTGCAACGAGTTCGCCCGCCACCTAAATTTCTTTTATCAGCGAATGCCCTTTCGTTGGAAATTTCGCCAGGAATTTGATTACTGGAACCGCCACGTTTCTCTCTTTCATCGAACGATAATCGTTAACCGTGTTGCTGCATTCGTTGCAATCCCCCTTTTCAACATCGCGCCCTTTTCAATGAAGTTTCTCTAACAACGTAGATAAAGCGATGAACTGACAATTAGTCCTTCCGGTTTGAATACGATTATTCATTCCTACGAATTTGTTCGAGCAATTGTTCCCCCGCGCAATCTGTGATCTCTCTTGTTCGCGGAAGTTTTCCTTTTTCCCTTTTTACTCGAACGGGTGGATTCAATCAGCGAAACGTTTAATCGAACGGAACAAAAAAGTTTCTGCCAAATCTCTCGATATTACGGTATCAGTGGAAGTTTCGAACGCGAAATTTCCCATCCGGTAGTATCCAATAATAATTACCACCGGCAAATATTGAAACAGCTATTTATTTCGCATTACGTGCGGAATAATGTCCGATAATGAAACTTCTCATTATCCGCTTCTCCTATCTTTTTGTCACTGAAAATGATTT
>KQ435828.1:1229159-1255283 GCA_001276565.1 Melipona quadrifasciata | reverse complement strand
GCTCACGTTCCCGGGTTCTTTGTAAATATTTAACAAGAGGAACAATCGGAATCCAGATTCAATTTATTACGTTGGACGCTGCGGAAGAGCAGTATGGGCCGAACGTAAACACCGGGCTGGTCTTTCGTCGCTGACGAAATTGCGATTCAGTTGCGGCGTGTATTTGAATTTCATGCAAATTATCGTCGTTTATCGGGTCAATCTTTATCGGCCGGGCGTTACGTCGTTAAATCACGTCCAAAGAAAATTGCTATTGTTCTGCAATAACGAGTCGCGACCCAACTTGAAATGTAACTTTCATCTTCGAAATAAATAAATACCACGATTATCAGATTATTCGATGGTACATTCTTTTTGGAGCAACTCGAGATTTGACAAATTTCTTTCAAATCCGAACAGTGAGAAAGACGAATCAGTCGGTTTGTTCTTAATTCCGTTCGAATCTGTTCGAAGGAAGAGCACGGAGTTTCGCGGCCGCAATTAACTGCAAGTTAAACTCGGCCTGTTTAAATCCGGGACGAAGCAGCGAGCGCGAGCCGGGGCCATTAAGACGTCAGAGACGCGGAAAGTCCGTTTCTAGGTATCAAGAGGGAGGCAATTTGCACCGAGGGATAATCGCGATACGATGTTCAAGCCGGAAATTAACAATCGTGCCGGACGAAACTCGACCCGCAAGTCTCGAACACTTACGTCTTGTCCAACGTTATCCCGAAATTTACGACGCTCGTCGTTTGACGGTTCCGGTGTGTTAACACCGCGCCGGAAGTCAACGTGACGCTCGAGATGGTTTCTGCGGGGCGATTTAACACGTTGATCGCCGACCGCGAGTCGAGTAGGTTTCTTACTGTGCCACGAAATTCTTAGGCGTTCTATTGTCTTTATATATTTTCGGTTTTTCTTCCTTTCGTCAAGTTTAAGTTTACATGTACGTGCTTTCGTGTTAAGTTTCTACAAATTTCTTTTTTTGCATTTCCTCAAGTTCCTGAAACCCTTAAATATCCCATAATGTTTTTTTCAATATACGACAAACAACTATTACAAATAATTCAAACATTCACTATATTATTGCCATACCGTGTTTAATTTGCTTTAATTCTTCTACTAAATATTTCTCCTACTAAACGTTCCTTCCTTTAAGATTTAAAAATAGTATCATCAGCCAAGGAAAACTTGACTGTCTCTCAGACACGGGTGAAGTAGCGATCAACGTGTTAACGAGCATCGTAAATCTAGTCAATTAGCTCAATTAATCACGTTGTGATCGATTAAGTTTCCACGATCTCACTTCACGCGCGAGATATCTTCCGACGATCGCTCATCGGCAAGTTGAGTTTCTTAGGCTCGCAAACACCGCGCGTATATGATAGTCTTCGGAACTTTCGAGAGGAGAGAGACTTCTCGCGCCATAAGAAACTTTCACTTCTATTCTCTGTCTGTGAAAAGCTCTTGATACGAGATGACACCAACGGTTTCTTTGATAGAACCAGGCATCCGATGATCAATTTCTGTTCCCCCGACTCGACTCGACTCGCCTCGCCTCGTCTGCCTTGAGGATTCCTCCCCGTCTGTTTACTCGTTCCCTTTTCAACTCGATCGTGCTACTCGCCATAACGTTTGCTTTCTATTTTGCCGCCTAAACTCATATTTACTACGGTTGTTCCAACAACTGCTAATACGACGTACTTTGACATTTCAATCGAGGCAAATTCAAGGCTCTTCGAACGAAACCAAACTGGCGTCTATGAGTGAGCATATTACGCGTACATACATACGTGTGATGAATATCTCTACTGAGATTTAACATCCAATTATCCAAAAGCATCATTCTGAAACATTTATCAATTTACGTGGTAATCTTTCCGAAAATAATATTGTTCACTGTAATACAGATGAAATAAAAACTATTTATTAATCAGATTACACACCAATCTTGCCAAAAATAATGATTTACTGCGGATACAAAATAAACAATACAGAAAATAAATTAAATAAATTTTCCACTATTCTCTAATGTATTTTATTTGAATGAAATATATTTCTCAAAACAGAGATATTCAACCCAAATGTTGCCACAAACATTATCAAACAGTTGTACCTCGCAAAAACCTCAAACCGATAATGCGGATAGCACGTATGTATAATTAATATATCTACTGATATTCAATATCCAATTATAGTGTTATTCTGAAACGTTTGTCAATCGAATTATACACTAATCTTCCTAAAAATAATGATTAACTGTAACACAAATAAGAGAAAAATAAATTCTTCACTATCCTCTAATATACTTTATTTCAATGAAATACATTTCTCAAAACAGAGATATTCAACTCTAACACATTAACAGATCTCTGCAAATGTTGTCACAAACATTATCAAACAGTTGTACCTCGCAAAAGCCTCAAACCGATAATGCGGATAGCACGTATGTATAATTAATATATCAACTGATATTCAATATCCAATTAAAGTGTTATTCTGAAACGTTTGTCAATGGAACTATACACTAATCTTCCCAAAAATAATGATTAAATGCAACACAAATAAAAAAGAAAAAGAGAAAAATTTTCTACTCTTCTCTAATATATTTTATTTGAATAAAATATATTTCTCAGAACAGCGATATTCAGCTCTAACGTATCGTTACGTAATAAAACGAAATCCCTGCGATATTGCCGCAAACATCATCGAAGAGTTGTACCTCGCAAAAATCTCGGGTGCGGAAAATAGACGCGGACACCGGAAGCCACAATGAGAGGGCAATATACGGAATCCCTTCTTAATTTCGCGGAACGTGTTGCACTCGGGTAGCGTGAAACAGGAGAATTTTAATCTAAGGGACGGTCAGCGCGCAATTGCGCAATTTGCACCCGGCGATAATCGCGGCGCATTTGCACGTTACCGTGTACCCGATAACGTTAACGAGGTTGTCGCAGGTTCACGCACGTCGTGCCTAAGTAAATTGGCGGGCAAACGTTCGGCAAGCCCTGGCAAACCGGCCAATTCGATTGCGGGACACGTAGCGAGGAGTTGAACGGGGAATGCGGAATCGATAATCGAGTCGAACCGTCGGCATTTCGTTGCATCCCCTATATTTGTGATTTTTCTCCACCTCGTAACCGCTCGCCGTTAATTCGCGAACACCGACCCCCAAATGCGAATTTACTTTCCCCTCGTGAACGACTCGTCGACTGGCCGATCGATCGTTAAGACGAATTAACGTGACTCCAGATATTTCTCCTATTAAAGTACCTCGAAGCAATTGCAGTTGTTTGGAATGTTTTACGAGATATTGATCTGGTTCGTTTTTAAATGCAACAGTGTCCTTTTCGCCCCGTATTTAATTCTTTCGTTGTACCGATCGTGGATACTTTGTGGATGGGCCTAAACCTAACCAAAGATAATACTCGTTTGCAATCAATGACAAAGTGTAGAAATGAATGATTCAGTCGATTCTCACACATCTGACGACGAAGAAGTAGACGAAATAAATACTTGGACTTGGTGTCGTCCGTGGAACTCAACGATAATAAACATTGTACAAATTGCGATTGACCACATCAATCGGTTGCAGCTACTTATATTCCTACTTGTGCGTCTTTTATCTCGATCATTCGTCAATGTGATTTCCCGTAGGTTTTACAAACCGCTTTATTGTTAGAGAGACAATGCAGCAGACCAGTTCGAATCCGACCTCCTCCAGGACCGGCGTGTGCATACATCTATTACATTTCCCAAGCGTTGCTCAAGTAACGAGCAAATAAAATATTGCCTCGGAGTGAAAGTGATCAAACCGGTAGAACACACACCTTGGTGCCGGTGTCGGATATTTTGCAAACGCCTGAATTTGGAATTTCAATGTCAAAGCAACTCGCCACGATCTACTTAATAAAAAGCCACGTTCTTCTCGATAAAGAGAAAGAGAAAAAACTGCACGACTTGTACCCCAGTTTTACGATTCGTCTCACTGAAAGGCCCAGAAGGAAACTGTTCCGACTAGGAAATGAAGACTTTTTTGCCATAAAATTTTATCGATATGCAAACATTTGAATTACCACTCCTACTCGAGGTCTACGCCACGCCTTTTCCTCGCGAATCACGTGACCCGAATCAACCAATCGCTAATTTTCGTTGCATCAGCGTTGCACTTGAGGAGCGCACCGATTTTCTGGATTACCCCCGCTAAAGTCACTTTCAGTGATAAAACTCGGATGACCGTAAATCCCACCGATCCCGGCATAGTTTTCAGATTAAACCCATTAAAGGGGTTGCTTTCGTCGCGGTGGAAACGTTTCAAGCGGAGGAACGCGAAACGGGGCGGCGATTAGTTCGCGAGTCCGCGGCTAGGTGAAGAGTTTCGCGAAATCACATTGACCTAGTTCCTTTCTTTCTCACCCTTTTGTTCGCGGTCGAGTCGCGAATACCGGTCAGGCGACCGTCGTACACGCGGAGCACGCCGCGTGTGTAGACGCGTGCACACACGGCGAGTACACGACCACGGTGGATGGGAGAGGTTCTATTAGCCGCGCAGGTACGTAGCCGCACATTCCTGCGGTTTCAGCAACATAACCGGATTACACTGCTTGCATAGGTGAATTAGCAGGCAAATGTTCGGTAAATTCGTTCATCGGTGTCTAGCCTCGTCGTCGATCGACGCCGTGTATTCTCGGCCGCTTGATACTCGGCTCGCGATCAGACCCGGGCGCGGATTTTTACGCGGACAAACTGCGTGACACGTGAACTGTGACCAGTGAAAAATTGTGGATAATTTAAACTGATGCAACATTGTAAGAGAAAGATCATGCATGATTTCGTTTTAAAGCGCGAAGCTTTGATTTTGCATCACGTAGAGAGGTAACGAGGATGTATTCTTCTCAAAAGTTGTAAAAATTTAAACATTAAAGAAATTTCTTTTCTGACTGAATCGATCGTGAAGATTGAAAATTGCAATCTTTTGTTTCCAACGACTTCTTACAACTCACTGTACAATTTTTCATCATCGTTTTTTTTTTTTAACACTAGGGTCAAATAACGAAATGTTGGGACTTCATGAATATTTATCGTTTAACCCTAACGTTCAATAATAATAATTAAAAAGAAAAAATTGTAGAAAAATTGGACAAGCAGGAAATTTGGTAGCAAACTGATGAGTAATCGTATTTTTGCTCGACGAGTACAGTTTTAAAATTGTGGCAGAGTTTCAGAATTGTGGAACGTCTTGACGCGGACTAATTTTGCTGAAGGAAAATCTCTGTGTAAAGTATTTGACAACGTGGAATTTAATTCTTCAGTGGAAACGAGGTATATGAAAACGATGGGAACGTTCGTGCGAGATTTTTCTTAATCACGCTGAAAGTATGATTCACGTATCAGATTAATAAGCAATTTCACTCGTAAGGACTCGTAATTTATAAAAATCACTCCGCGAAAATGGAATTGGAAGGCTGCTGCGGAGAAATAATGAACCAAGTTTGAAATCAAATTATTACATAAACTTGTACCTTTGCATTGTTCCATTAATATAATTGAAACACGAACAATCTACGTTGCAGCAAATCGCCGTAACAATTTATGTCAAACAGTGCGTTAATTTTGAACTGAAAATATTTAAAGAAAAGTAAATCCTTTCAACTCCGACTCTGTCTTATTAATCTTAAAATGCTCTAGATTGAACAAACACCAATAAACGAAAGACGACTTTCCGCTGCAAACGACTGACGACATTCACCGTGACGCGATTTGATCCAAGCGCGTGCATATGTATGCGCAAACACGTCCGTCCGCTTGTTTCTCAAATTATCCAATGGAAATTTATCCTACCTGTCTCGCTGTAGCCCGGGGAAAGGAATCGTCTAGGTTCATCTGGGTTACGCGAAGGTTCCCGTCTCAACGTGTATGTACATACATGTGTATACACAAGGAACAGTATCACGCAAGAACAACTTTGTACGTCTGAAATATTCCCGCTATCACGGACAGTATGAAATCGTAATTTCACCGAAAATTGTACAGTGGCCCCGAGAGTATCTTTTGAGAACGGAGGCGATAACTTATCTGCAAGAAGATACATGCGACATGTTTGTTTGTGGCAAAAGTGTCGTAAAAATTCCAACATTTCGGAACGAGCGCTTCGGATTTGCCGCGATCGAGGGATGAGAGGGACGTGTTTGACAAGTTGGCAGTAACTCTCGTCAGAAATGTATTAAATTTAATGAAAGATCCTTGTATAAGAAATTAGAAAACGCCTTGCTTCATTAGAAAGCGAAATTTCTCCTCGTGCAGAATACACCTAGAATAAACGCTTCAAACGTAACGTTGGTCAAACGAAATAAAGTTGTAAATTGCAACCAAAAAGAAAAAAGAGACAAAAGTTATAATTACCTTTGAAAATTCACCTCTTCAGAGCAAACTGAAATTTCTCCACGTGTTATACATCTGCGAGTGTCCAACGCTCCTTATTAATTTTCACGAGAAGCAATACCACCTCGTACGTCATTCGTGTACCAAAACTATCAAGTATAGTTCCATTCCCGTGGAAAGTTACCCCCTCGAGAAAACGGAATTAATTCCCTGCTTATTTAATTGCTCGACTATTTGCAAAACTGCTGTCGCGAAACTTAAACACGATATTTACGACCACTTGAAACGAGCCAATTTCAGTCATTCGAGCAGCGTAGGAACCAAACTGATCAACATCGATATTTTGACTTTTGAGAAATTAAAGTGCCAAAACGAGCGCGCGCTGACGCGCGAATGAACAACAAAATCAGAATTCCACAGATGCATTGTTGATCGTTTATTGAACATGTATCTTAAGTGATTTGTGACTGTTAATCAGGACAGCCACATCTAGAGTTCAACAGAACAGTGTATAAAAATTAATTGAACCAATTTCTGTTAATTCTGTGTCATTTACATCGAATGTCAATTTTTCTTCTTAACGCGTAAATAATGGCTTTCTTTAAAAAGTATGAATATAATATATAGTGTTTGGGCTGAAAAATTTTTGTTCTCACAGTTTTGTATTTTCCGGCAGTATTTCAAGTTGCAAGAAACGAAAGTGACGATAGTTCTTCACGACTTTGAAAATTCAGCCGAATTCGAATGAAAAATTTTGCAGCTCGTATGCTTCAGCCAAAAATTTCTAAACGCCAAAATTTCATCTTTCTCGGAAAATTGGGGCGAAAAAAAAACAAAAAAAAAACTCCAAACTTTTGAACGAAAAAACGCGTTCGAACGAGCAAGCTCGGATGCTTCAGCCAAAAACATAAACTGCAATTAACAATTCTGCAATTAACAGAAAATTGGGGGGGGGGGGAAACAAAAAAACTCCAAACTTCTGAAAAAAAAAACACGCGTTCGAACGGGCAAACGCTACAGCGAAAGACGTTTTAAACTCGCCATTATACATTCTCGCTTTAACGCCAAAAAATCAATATTTTCCCGAAACAGAGGGAACTGAAAATTCAAGCCAGCGTGTAACTCGTGCTCGTTCGAGTTATTCATCGCGATAAAAAAACTGATAGGCTTTAAACGACTTTGGGCACCGTCGAGGAGCTAGGCAGCTCGGAAACTGCAACAACACTTCCGGCAAGATCGTGCATCAAAAAGTTTCGGTCGCAAGAGCCATTAAACTTTATTTCATTGTTTGACTCACCGTTTCTTCGGGCTGGCTGCTGCGGCAATTCCTCCCCTTCCGGCGTTCTTCGCCGCTCTTTTCTTCTTCCCGTCAACCGCCCCTCTCGCGCCGCATGTAACACGCGAGACAGTTTCGCACCTGCGGCACGAGGAACTCGCCACTCGAAATTCGAAATCGACTTCTTCTCGCGAGGCGACTTCTTCCAGCTAGAACACACGCGTGCAACGACACACCGATTGTGATGAGAGACGAAATACTCGCGTACAGCGTTTCCCCTTTCTTTCTTTTTCTACTGTTTCCCTTTGCACGCGGCTCTGGAAGCTTCGATCGAGGCTCGCGCGTTTATTTACGAACGAACGAAGGACGCTTCGAGGTCGTTGGATATTTACTGCGTTGCGACCACGAGTTAGAAAGTCGAGGTTCGGACGTTTTCGAAAACACGCGACGATTGACAAACGCGCGCGATCGATCCTAACGCCGTCGAATAAACGAAACGAGCCGCGAGGGGGCGCCTCGTGCGAGGCGCGATCAACGTTCAAATTCAAACGCTGGAACCACTGAATTGTAGAGTTTGTAGCAGGGAAAGCGAGATGCAAGAAAGAGAGTGAAATTTGGGACGTGGAACGAAGAACGCAAGCTAAAGATCATTCGAGTCTCGAAAAAATATACTGTGTGCAAATATACAGTGAATTTGTACTTGTATAAATATATAAGTAGAATATAAATATGCATAATTATATGTATGTGATATATTTATGTTTGAGTACTAGATATTGAAACTGTTATAATTTTGTAAAAGAGAAATTGTACAATAGTGAACTCGGGCTTATCTTAAAAATTGAAACTAGAACTTTCAAAACATATTTACTAATACAACACTAAAGTTTGAAAATTCAAGCCAGCGTGTAACTCGTGCTCGTTCGAGTTATTCATCGCGATAAAAAAACTGATAGGCTTTAAACGACTTTGGGCACCGTCGAGGAGCTAGGCAGCTCGGAAACTGCAACAACACTTCCGGCAAGATCGTGCATCAAAAAGTTTCGGTCGCAAGAGCCATTAAACTTTATTTCATTGTTTGACTCACCGTTTCTTCGGGCTGGCTGCTGCGGCAATTCCTCCCCTTCCGGCGTTCTTCGCCGCTCTTTTCTTCTTCCCGTCAACCGCCCCTCTCGCGCCGCATGTAACACGCGAGACAGTTTCGCACCTGCGGCACGAGGAACTCGCCACTCGAAATTCGAAATCGACTTCTTCTCGCGAGGCGACTTCTTCCAGCTAGAACACACGCGTGCAACGACACACCGATTGTGATGAGAGACGAAATACTCGCGTACAGCGTTTCCCCTTTCTTTCTTTTTCTACTGTTTCCCTTTGCACGCGGCTCTGGAAGCTTCGATCGAGGCTCGCGCGTTTATTTACGAACGAACGAAGGACGCTTCGAGGTCGTTGGATATTTACTGCGTTGCGACCACGAGTTAGAAAGTCGAGGTTCGGACGTTTTCGAAAACACGCGACGATTGACAAACGCGCGCGATCGATCCTAACGCCGTCGAATAAACGAAACGAGCCGCGAGGGGGCGCCTCGTGCGAGGCGCGATCAACGTTCAAATTCAAACGCTGGAACCACTGAATTGTAGAGTTTGTAGCAGGGAAAGCGAGATGCAAGAAAGAGAGTGAAATTTGGGACGTGGAACGAAGAACGCAAGCTAAAGATCATTCGAGTCTCGAAAAAATATACTGTGTGCAAATATACAGTGAATTTGTACTTGTATAAATATATAAGTAGAATATAAATATGCATAATTATATGTATGTGATATATTTATGTTTGGGTACTAAATATTGAAACTGTTATAATTTTGTAAAAGAGAAATTGTACAATAGTAAACTCGGGCTTATCTTAAAAATTGAAACTTGAACTTTCAAAATATATTCGCTCAAATTTTTACTTTAAAAAATATATTTACCAATGCAAAAACTAAAAATTTTAATATACCTTACTAAAGATCGTTCGAGTTTCGAAAAAATATACTGTGTGCAAATATACAGTGAATTTGTACTTGTATGAATATATAAGTAGAATATAAATATGCATAATTATATGTATGTGATATATTTATGTTTGAGTACTAGATATTGAAACTGTTATAATTTTGTAAAAGAGAAATTGTACAATAGTGAACTCGGGCTTATCTTAAAAATTGAAACTAGAACTTTCAAAACATATTTACTAATACAACACTAAAGTTTTTACTTTACAAAATACATTTACTAAAAATTTTAATATATTTTACTAAAGGTCATTCGAGTCTCGAAAAATACACTGTTGCAAATATACAATGAATCCGATTAATGTTTATACAAGTACCCAAAAACAATATAAATGTAACATAAATATATATAAATATAATGTATTTAAATTGTTATAATTTTATAAGAAGAAATCGTACAACAGTAAACTCGGACTCGTTTTAAATCTCGAAGCTCGAAACGTTCAAAAACTCATCGTTCATTTTATTTTAAAATGTTCTCTGCATGTACGGATGGCAAAATGAGGACAGTTTGCTCCTCGACGACGTTACAAATTATCGCAGACATGGAATTGAATTTACAACGGGTGTGGAGATTGACGATTCGATTGGGACTCAATTAGAATTCCAAAAAAGGGATGCGAAGCAAAAGTCGAGCGACTCGAACGTTGTCCGGTGTCGCGTGTAAAATCGCGGGAGATCTCCGAAGCGGAGGGGCAATCCTGGTATCAAAGAATCGGAGTCTCTTCCTCTTGCAGAGCTTCCTTCTTTCGTACTCTTCGTGGAACTTTACGTCGTGCAGCCGCTCCCGTCGATTTTTGTCCGCCGAGATCTTAAATGTGAACGCGAAAACCGGTAGCCACCGATTCGCGGACTGCAAGCGCGAGTGAAACACAAGGCTCTTGCCCAATCGCGACTTATCGAAGGAAAACGTTCCCGCGCAGCTGCACGACTCGTACAAAATGTTAAACTCAAATGTTAGACGAACCTTCGCACGACGAATCGATGCTGGCCACGAGTTGAGAACGAACTCTTTGTGTATCGAATATTTCCGTTACTCTTTTATCTTTTCCGGTTTCTATTATCGCGTAACAGAGGGACGAATTCTCAGTTGTGATGTAGGTATAAACTAGGGAATGATGTACGTTAAGGTTTGAAGTGTGTAAAAGTATGTTTCGTGGAAACGAAATCGCGTCTGGGATGAAAGAACGAAGATGACAAGTTTGTCGTCAGAGTAAAGATGATTAATATCGTTATCTGTTCGATTCAACAAATCCTTGATTTAATTCGTCGTTTTACAAACGTACGTCGGTTTTCGTTCGTCGCAAACGCGATATTTAGAATACTTGTCACGTTTGTGTTTTCGTCTCGCGTGCGTTTCGATAATATTTAAAAAAAAAATTATAATAAATAAAAATAATACAATAAATTATACTAGTGTAATTTACAGTATATACAGTGTAATAAATTATACTATACCGGTAATCACTTTGATCGTTTATTAAAAAAACCAACGAAAACGAGATTCGGAACGTTGCGAACGTTCGGAGGTCGGCAAACAACTGACGTGCAAACGAGATCAACGTCGATCGACGTAAAATGGATTTAATTGCGACGCGGACCGTTTTGCCTCGCGCGACGAATGTTTATTTCGCGCGACGAAACGAAAACTAGTTAGGGTGTGTGTGTGTGTGTTTGTGTGTGTGCCACTTCGGTGTTGGCGTTTCGGTGAACTTCCGCAGGCCCGGAAACTCACGGTCGAACGATTAGCGATGATAACCACGCGTACGGGCCCTAATTCCTCCGCGCGCGGCCTGTAAACCGATCGATCATCTGCAACCAATCAGATCTCGCGTAACTGGTGCTTGACCAAACAAATTATTTCCTCCCGATTACAGCCAGGTACATCGCGTCTCCCCGCCGCAACGATCATCCGCCGCGTCTAATGCAGTTGAATCGTTCGATTAAATTGCGCGCGAATCGCGAACCGCACTCGAGGTTTTCACCCCCTCCCCCAACCCGCTGCCATTTCGAACAATTTCCTTCGCGGTCGCGATCCAACCCTGCGATCCAACGATCCAAGCCCAAGCGGCGTTGATGCAGTGTCATCGGGATCACGGTGAAAGAGTTACGCCTCGTTTAACGTCGAACGAGCCGAACTATTAGCGACACACAATGCCTGTCATCAATTGGTCCTGACCGGTCCACGTTTAACATGGCACAGTCTTTTTCCGAGCCGTTTAATAGCTCGTGGCTTAACGCTGAAACTAGCCTAGGCGACCTGAAGCGCAAAATTTGTAGCGAAGAAATTAAAGCGCGCGGAACGGGAAGCTTGTCATACAATGAAGAACGCAAGCTTCCATTTATATATTTTAGGAAAAGTCGTTCTGAAAAAAAAATTTCTGTGTGTGTACAATTAGAAGTTATTAGTCATTTTGGCCACTTGAAACGCAGTCAAGTCGACTGTTGGAGAACAGGTGGCCCACGTTCTTCGTTTCAAAATGGCAGGGAAGGGTGGTGTATTTAATAGAGTAATAAGTTTGAGGTGCTCTTTTGTCTTTGAATACGACTATTAACTTTTGTGCAAAAGGTTCAAAAGCTGATGAATGCAAATCGTTTCTTGTCAACCTCGTCACTTACCAAAAGGCGCAATTTGTGCATGCCGCGACGAAGTAACTTGTTGACTGAGTTACGTCCACAGTAAACTAACGCGAAAGATACAATTTACATTTTGCCAATGAAAAAGAAAAGGAACGAGATGTGTCAGGTTTAATTTCGTACGCGTCAAAGTTCCACGACAGGTTAACTCGTTTCTCACGCTGGAAAAAGGTTGAGAACGAGTTGCGCTTTCGTTGACGAAACCTTCGGTCGACGAGACAGTTTATTTTCGATTATAACGTAATAATGATTATGCTTCGTCAACTCTTGTTTCATCAGCAAAAGTCGAACATTTGGAAGAAACGACCTGCACTGATCAACTTGTCCTTTCAGCGCACACGCGCGTCGGTTTCACGCTAGCAGAAAGTGCATGAAGGATATCAGGACCATTAATCTCGTCGTACTACACATCACTATATGCAAAATATTACCCATCACGAACGACAGTTTAAAGCATCGATCTCCGTACGTATCGTACAAAAGAACAGCTTCCCCACTCCAACGTCCAATTCTAACATCGCACAATACTGTGTCCGAGAAAACGCCACTTTCCCGAGAATCAGCCGGTCAATCGCTCGACGATCGTAGAAAGCTCATTGCGCTTTAGTCGAGAGTCGAACGATCGAAGCTCCCACTGGCACTGGCTCGAGCTGTCTCATTACGCTATTTACATTTCGTCGCCGTTGCTCCCTCGGGATCCTCGCACACGTACCACACTGGCAGGATGTTTCTCCGGCGGCGAGATTTCCGGGGCACTTCGGCGAAGCGACACGTTCCTCGCGACGCGTGGGGAATCGAATCAGCGCCGCGGAAGATCCGCGCGGCAACCGGAAGACGTCGGCGGTTTGCGAGTTCTCGTCTACCCTTCCCTTTCCTTCGGGACTCCTACCCGTGTCATCGGCGCGCCGCGTTTCCGCTCCGAGATCCGTCGAGGCGTGCGTTCGAACGTCACACGTGACACGTCGAGTGGCACGCGAGCGAACCGGCCGATCGTTTCCTGTACCGTGGAGAGCTTGGCTTCGGATGGAGGTCTACCGAGACACTGACGACCACTCTCGCCATACACGAGGACATTCCCCGATTCTCAGGTGAACCGACGAAGAGAGAAAGAGAGAGAGAGAGAGACGCGGAGGGAAAAGGAGAACGCGCGAAAGAAAGGCTCGACGTTCCCGATCGTGCCCCCGTTCGTTCCTTCGAGGCAGAGTTGAGCATTATTCGAATAAAATAAAATTTTATTCGAAATATTTACTGAAATAATGTAAAGAAAAAGAGTCAGGAGTCCTTTCTTCACATAACGTAAGAAGTACAACTTTTTCTTCGAACATTTTGTCGGTTAATCTGCTTTAGTTTGTTATCGTTGCAAATGAAAACAGACGCTCTGCTGGAGCCGAAGATGGCATAGGAGTGCTATTCCTATTTCAAAGATATATTTTTCTAAAATTGCACTAAAAACGAATTTATTAAATAAACCAAAATTGTGAGAACAGGACTCCTGACTCTTTTTCTCTGACATTATTTCAGTAAATATTTCGGACAAAATTTTATTCGAAATGTCATTTGCGTTCCGATAATTTTTCCTCGAATAAAATCGTTATTCGTTATTTACGAATAAATTTGACAGATTTATTCGTTACTCGCTCGAATGAAATATGCCCAGCTCTCGGACGCTCCTTCTGCCCACACGTGCAAGACATCTCTGTTCCACTCGTGCAAGCTTTCCACGATTTTCTCCTTTCTCTGCCCCCTTCCCTGCTATGGTTCCGCCACGTGGGGCGGGGACAGAGAGAGGTCACCGCGACCAATTCCGCGGAGAGACCCGATCGCTTCGTGCACGCATAATATTCGTATCGAAAATTGTTGGGGGGAACTTTCACGAGCTGTTTATACTGGTAATCGCTAATTCAATACGTTTCAGGAGTTAAAAGCGTGCATTAGGCGTTAAACATTTACGAAGAATAATAAGAACTTTGTACAAATCGTTACCCAATCGAGTGGTGGAAGTTAAAGAAAATAACAGAGACTCGACACGTTATTGGGTATCTACGCAACGCAGATTTGATTGTTATTTGTTTCAAAAACTTCAGTTTTCTATCGAGTCACTTCGCCGAACATGGATGTAACAATTGCATGAAGAAACAAACGGGACAAATATTATTTACAGTTTCTTAAGGAAAATGTATACGAACATCGTTAAATGGCTTGTAACGCTTTGAGCGTAAATACAGAAATTTTAAAAATTTCCTAGCGTGCCATCTTTTTATCCGACAGTGTAATTGCAAGTTTTAAACAGAGCTCGGATCGATATTGCAAAAATAAAGGCAAAATACCTGTAATTTTAGATAATCTATCATCGCAATGGAGACTAATTGTGATTCGGATGCCGGCATGATGTGATTAAAGCGACGTTAGCTGTATTTCAGTGCTTATAGAGTGCCGGTAAATATTATAGAATGTACATTATAAATAAATATTACAAAGTACATGTTATAGAATAAAGAAACACAAATTAGGTAAAATCGTGTTTCGGTCGGAATCGAACTCGTATAATTGAGAAGTGTATAGCACATTAATAAAAACAGAATGTTATGAATGTAAGTTAATAAGTTAGTACTTGCACAGTTTCTTCCAGGAACGTATTGTGTCATGTGTTCCTGGAATATCTGCTGCAAACAAAAACTATATACAAACTACAAAGTTCGTAGTTCGTAGTACATCGATACCCCACGCCCCCTCGCGAATCACGTGACCCAAATCAACCAATCGCTAATTTTCGTTGCATCAGCGTTGCACCTGAAGAGACCCGACTTTCTCGGTTATCTCCGCTGAAATCATTTTCAATGATAATATATCGGTGTTCGAGCTCTGCTTTTAACGAGGACGTGATGGTCGTTGCGCGCGACATTTCCGCTTTGGCTCGCTTGCACGTAATTCGCGGCATATGCGAGGGAACGATAAGGTCTTGTGCTTTTTTGAAACGGAGAGCGGAAGTGAGAGGGCAAAATAGAATTATCGGGGTTTCCTTTTTAGAGTAGCTCATTAATTATAATTCATATTCTGTGGAAAATGTAGGAGACTTCCTCCTTCTCCGAGCATGACTTCCTCGGGAAATTTCCGATTGCGCGTTCGAGCGTTCATACGTGACTATCGCGCACGCTGTGCATGTACGTACGTACCACGTGCAAAATTTGAACTAAATAGCTGACCTAGGCGTACGCTCCTCTCGCAGAGTCCTTGCATTCCAACAAATACGTAACGCTGGTAGTAACACGCGCTTTTCGTCACGTACATTCGTGACGAAAAGCGTTGAAATTTGTTAATTGATGTTACATTAACAATTCGAAGAAAAATTGTAGATTCAACGTTCTGAAACGTTCGCCTTCGAATATTGTTGTGAAAACGTTTGCCCAGCAGATTCTCCCTCGTTTCAATTCCACCTCCAGCCTTTCAACCGCGAAGCGTGAATTCATTTTCGAAATCAAAACAAGAATAGTTTCGGTGCCCGCTCGTCAATAAACAGACGATTTCCTAGAACAAGCGAGTTGTTTCGTTTGGAAATATTGATTTTCGGCGTTGGGAACGGACGAACGTGCACGTGGACTGGCTGGGCGATTGGTCGAGACGCGAATCAAATACGCGTATCGCGATTGTTAATTCATCGCGCCACGCGAGTCCTCGATCCGACACGAGCGTTGCTCGAAATTCGCGAAAGAATCCGTGTCTGTCGATGGACGAGCGTGCGCGAATAATTCGAAAACAACCGACGAACACATTCCACAGACGTTCGATGTGCATGGAACTGATTGTACGCGTGTTTATCATAGGTCAAGACGTTTCAGGATTTTAATACGTATGTTCGTAATTACCGATCGTTGAGAGTAGAAAACACGGAGACGACCTTTCTCGGTATTTTTCTTTACGTAACTCCGACTCGCCAAAGGGAGTCGGCTCTCTTTCACGATGCAGCAACATTCCTATCGTCGAGATGGCCTGAAACGCCGTACCTTCACCGGAACGCAGCATCGGAATTCTTAGAGGAATCCTACACTTGCTCTGATTCCCACTGGGTTCCCACTGGTGTCGGTGATGAATTTTTGAACGTTAAAAAAAATGACTCGTGAGATAACCATCTGTCACGGATGACTATAGTAATTTGCGTTAGATCACTAAAGTTCTCCAAGTACATTTGCAGTATAAAATAATTTAAAGAAACGCGAACCGTGTAATTGTTTTGTATGTTAATTCCAGATTTATCAATTTATCAGCTGATGTAATTTCTTTTCTTTCCCTTTTTTTTACGGTATAATGTACAGTGTACACATTGACGGTATAAGATTGAGCGTTTCTTTGCTTTTATTATCCTCTCTTTGTTGACGAAGTTCGCAAGTTCGATTTACACCATTAACTCGCGAAGAAATTTCAAATAGCACAAGGGTCTATCTGTGTTTAATTGATCAACCTTTTAATTTAAATTCCACTTAAAGATCGAACGTAACAAGCAAAAGATCTCCGAGATCCACGATAAACTTTCCTCGAAAAAAAAAAAAAAAATTGACCCCGCTTGTTGTTTCCCGAAAATGTCGGCCATTATCCAGCGAGTGGCGATGATTAAACATAAATCCGCTCTCTAATTGCAACGATAATATTCAAGGAGACCCACTGCACGGTGGTCGAGACAATACGATTTCCAATTAAGCCGAACGACTTAAAAAGAACGTTACAACTGAGTTGAACACAAAGTTCCGAGCCCACCAGAAAGGAAAAAAAAAAGTTTGAAAATTTTATCAGTCGGATAGGCGACTCGGTTAATTGAATCGGGCCGGTTTCACTTTCGAGAAATCGAGATCGCGCTTTCTTCCTGGGCGGTTGGCCGTTGTTAGACGCGCGGTAGCCTTGACACATCCGTTTCCTGGACAGAGGTTTCGATTATGCGGCGAGCGTCGCATTTTCGACAGGCGGATGCAGTTCTGGGCTGGAGATTGCAAAGCGACCGCAACGATTAACGGGACGAGACAACTACGACGGCAGTTGCGCTCGCTGGCCTATTAGCGTGACACTGGACCTGTGACCCACCTGACAGCCATTCTCTTTCAGCTCGCCACACCTGAGAACGCCATTAACTCGGAGAGCGATTACGCTCGCGCTCCTGCTAAAAACGTCGTGCATCGAGCAGCGTGGCAATTGTGATTTGTTTCGGTGAATAAGGGCGGCGTAATTCGCGTGGCATCTCGGCTGAGAAATTATTGGCGACAACTCGATGCAAGGTTGCACGCCTTTGTGCAATTTCATACTTGGAAACGTAGACTCCACCGATCGGTGAGATCTGTTAAACAAATTGTAGCGGCCTAGGATTCCTCAAATACGGGTTTCGAACACTCGACTAGCACAAGCCGCAAGTGGCTGCGCGCCTAGCGTCGACGTCCTACCGATCTTCGACGTTAAGCAGCAGAGTGTGCGGAACTCCGCTAGGATGGGTGGACCAGCCTAGTAGGTTTAGTTATAACAAGCGTCTGGGGTAAGGCGAGACGAAACGCGCAAAACTATCGCTTTCTCTCTCTCACTCCTTACCTGAAATCCTTTCCATTCCATAACCTTTCGTTCCCTTTAGTCGTAAAACGAAGGATTTCGGGAGAGTTTACTTTGAAAGAAAATTGTTTGAAATGTTATTTCCGTGTTGTTGCTTGAAAATAATTTAACTTCAGATAAAAAGTAGTCTCATAATTCTTTGTTGAACCGAAACCTTCTTTGTTTCAATTATCACGAAAGAGGGAATTCTTCAGATGATATATACAGGTGAGCGTCGAATTATGTTGCCAGAAAAAGTGGGTAAGGCACGAGCAATTTTGCATTTCAAAACGCAACGATAATTATTTTAAACAAAAAGTAAAGTTGTTGTAGGTTTGAAAAACGTAATAATTTCAAACGCAGTGCCCAGATCTGACAAAAAATACTCTACTTTCGATGCTCTGCATTTTCGCAAAAAAAAAAGAAAAAAAGAAAAGAAACATTTATATTCTTAGAAATGCATGAAAATCCACAGTCTGCGAGCCAAAACTGTTCTTTGTTAATTTCGTCAAAGAGATAAAACGAAAATATTGATTCGCCTGTAAGAAACGTTTTCACCAAACACCAAGAAACTTTGACGAAAACGAAAGAGCACGGTAGCAAGAACTACAAGTACGAAACGATCTGTTACCCCAACAGAGCGAACCCCTTCGATTCAATTAGTCTCGAATATCCGGGGCGCTGTTCTCCGGGAAGACACTCGCGCAAACTCGTTCACGATTACAAGAACAAACCGATCGGCGAGTTTAATCCCGGCAGGGCGAGCAACCGGTATACAACAAAATCGTAAAATCGATCGCGCGTTCAAGATATCGCGTGTCCACGAAGTTAAATTCGTCGTTTCTTGCGAAAAAGAGAGAGAGAGACAGAGAGGTGTTACCGCTCTCTACCGGCAAGTAATTCGAACGGCGAGGTCGCATGATTGAATTCGTAGCAGAGGTTGGCGATTACTCTGCACGAATCGACAGAGAGAAAGAGAGCGAGAGAGCGAGAGAGAGAGAGAGAGGGAATGGTCGATCGAGGACGAGGCATTTAAATAATTCCCCAAAGTTTTATCGACGCCGATGAGGCTTGGGTGGCAGAGTTCGACTGCCGGTGAAGGAACGACGCGGATTTAGTTCTGCTCCCATCCTCCGTCGCCGGAGATACTACAACTACAAGTTGGGCAAAGCGGCGATAATTGAGAATCGGGAAGGGTGAATTCGACGTTAACACCCTCTTGGCGAATTTACCATCGGCTCTGTCTCGAATAATAAGAGTGGCCTGGCCGGCCGACTTCGGAAATCAATAAACACCGACGTGGCCGTAGCCCGGCCGAGCTTTTTAGATCGTAACGAAATGGCGGGCGAAATGGCTCGGGTAGATTAAACAATTGAAAAACTGATTCGAAACCGTCTGACTGACCAATAGCGCCGGATAGGCATTCGCGCTGGGCTAAATCCTTTTATCGAACCTCCGTTTCTGAGCCTATTTCCATCGACGAAACGCTATCTCTCTGTTATTTTGTTTCATTCTCCGCGCGCGTGTGCGCGCGTGCGTGCGTGTATTTTTTTTTTATTCTTTGGTTTTTCCTTTTCCATTTTTTAATATTCGGTTCACGTAAAATGGATAAAGTGGTCGGATGAAACTCACCGTTCTGTCGCATATTTTTTACGAAACACCGCGCCGCTCTTCGATAGTTTGCCAGTGTATCGATGCGTGTAACACGCGCCGATAAATATATTTCCAAAAGGCAACTCTATCCTTTTTTTTTTTTTTTTTTTTTCATACATGAACTCGAACTCGAACTGCTCGCTTGATTAGGTTGGAACACGTCGGGCAGTGAATTTGTTGCAAATTGTCGACGCAACGATGCCAACGTGATTTCAGGTAAACGCCGATCGAAAGAGCGTTTCTTCGCGATTCAACGTGATTCGGCTGTCGTTGAATCCTTTGAAACCTGCGAGGATCATCCGAGGGACGCACCCGGGCAGAAACGACACACGAGGCAAACGAGGCTCTCCTCCCGCTTCCTGGAGAACGAGCACGCATTCCTCGCCGACGTGGCGCGTTTAACGCGCGAGAACAGAATTCTCATCCGGAGGGAAACCAGGGACAGGAGAACTGTTTTTCAAGACTGGTTCGGATCCAGCCTGCCACTCGACGAAATAGAAGAGAAAGAGAGAGAGAGAGAGAGAAAAGGAAAACGTAACGAGAAACCAGGTCGCGCGTCGTACGGAAACGAAAAGAATTTCAAAACGCGATGCGTCACACCCGGTGACACGTAATAGACGCAAAAGAAATGAAGCTTCGCTGGAGCGGGAGGGGGGTGACGCGAGCAAAAGGAATTTCATAGCTTCGCGAGAAACGCGTCCCATTACCGCTCTCTTTCTCGACCTCTCTCCTTTTTATTGCCCCGTCCCGCTGCTCAATCATCGCCTTGACTGTTCATTAACCCTTTGTGTCGCCAGACATATGTAGGACTTTTAATCTCTCTCTCTCTCTCTCTCTCTCTCTCTCTCTCCCCTTTTCTCTCGTCCTCATCAACTCTCTTCTCTGCCCCCAGCCCTTCCTCCACTCTACTCTTGGACACCGACTGTTCCGTTACTTTCGCCCCCCGGAAAATAACCCGGGCTTTGTGCGGTTGACGTCTCTGCAATTTTTCAGCTGCGTTCCCCGACCGACGACAAATAAGGCGTCAAGAATGGAGGAACCTGGCATATCGGACGGCCAAACTGGACCGAAGGGGGGAAAAGTCGGATTTACGATAGAGACGCAACGAAAAGAGACGTTTGTTGGTTCTATTCTCTGCTGCGTTCTTAGATTTTTAGTCTACGTAAATTTTTCTCTTCTCTTTCTGCATTTGCGAAACGGAGTTCTCTTCGAGTCTTTTAAGAATCATTAAATTCCAAGGAAATTCGGTAATCTTGAACTACCAACGACTAAAGTATAACGTTTGTCTTGCGGAGAAATGAAAGTAGAAAGTTAATGATACAATAAGTAACACATTGTATAACAGTAAATGATACATTTAAAAAAAAGTGAACAACACAACAAAGAATACAAGCTCCTACTGACATATTTTACTAAAAATCGCTCGAGCATCTAGAAATATACCGCTAGAAATATGTAAAATTTCCACTTTGGTGATTCTAGTGTTGATTTGACTGACGAAATAAATAAATTTACGCGTATAAAATAAATAAGAAATAAATTTAACAATTTTATTATGCTCGATCTATAATAGCGATCGAACGGAGACGAGACCGAAGCATTGATAGATGACTCAAAGATAAGAAACGAAATCGTTTTACAATCCAAAGTATAACGACAATTAAACGAGCGTACGTATGCGCGCGTTCCAAAAATTTATGACGTTTCGTTCACTGCAAAATTCGCAACGTATCCATTGAAATGAAACGTTTCGGTCTCCGCGCGAATATTTCCACGCTATCACGCTTCAAACGCCGAATTCGACTCATACGTTCGATGATTTGCAAAATTCTCCGAATCGAAGCTCACTGGCGAGCTGTTCCATAATTTCGGATGACACATTATATATATATATATATATTTGAAAGGTATTCCCAAACGAGACATTAGAAACCGAATTTTTGAAACGAAGGAAAGCTTTTATAATGGAATAAATAAGCAAACGGAGCTTCTGTTTGCGCGTCGGGCTGGCATTTTAATTTCCTCGAGAGATATTTCATCCGTCCGCTCTTCTCCTTCCTTCCTCCATTCGCCACCTAACTGTTCGCCTTTCTGTTTTTTAAGGCTCTGTCATCTTCGCGTTTTTCTCGCCGCAACGACGGCTCAGCCCGCGGCGTTTCACTTTGCCGTTTAATTACACGTAATTGTAGTTTCGCGGTTGATTCTATCACCAAGCGAAAACGAATCGGAATCCAATCAAGTGCGTTTATCATAATTTATAATAAAATGAGATGAATAAAATTCATAATGAGATATAACGCGTGTAAAGTAAAATTAATATAGATAAGTGTAGATTTGACAGCTTTGATATATAAATTAAAATTAACACACTGCTTCGTGAATCAAGTAAGAAGAAATCGAAATCTTGTACGAAATATTTATACACTTGCTAAATATAGCAACTGTTATAATTTTGTAAAAAGAAAAATCAACAAATGTTTGTGCCCGTTTTAAAACTCGAAGCCTGTATTATCAAAGTGTATCATCCATTTTGTTCTAAAATATTTTTACGCTACGCGACAAATGATAATAGCAATGATAAAAGTGGTCGAAAAATTGTCGATAACTATAATAGATTTGAAGGTTGAAGCTACCCTTCGAAACTTGCTCGATTTTTATTTTTGCCGATTTATTCAACTTTAAATATCAAAGACGAATATAAAATGAAAATGTTACGATTTCGTCGTTCAAAGTTCAACAAAGTGGTGGGACAAATTCCACTTCAAGTTTTTAGGTACCGTTTTAAACCTTCAAAAACATTATAGTGTAGCGGCCTAGGATTCCTCAAATACGGGTTTCGAACACTCGACTAGCACAAGCCGCAAGTGGCTGCGCGCCTAGCGTCGATGTCCTATACCGATCTTCGACGTTAAGCAGCAGAGTGTGCGGAAACCCCGCTAGGATGGGTGGGAACCAGCCTAGTAGGTTTAGTTACAACAACAAGCGTCTGGGGTAAGGAGTCGCTGCCATCAGCCCCACTGATGAGTCTAGGCAGTGACTCCGAGACGAAACGCAAAAACTATCGCTTTCTCTCTCTCTCCCACTCCTTAGCTAAAATCTTTCCAAATTCCTTCCACAGCATCCTTCACAACTTCCGTTACCTTTAACTCCACCTCCATCATATAAATAGTTCCCTCTAATAGTTTCAACAATGGGGGAAATTTTTCAATGCTTTTACGCACTGTAGAATATAGAAGAAAAGTGTCCTTACTTTCCTATTCGTTGCAAAATGTAAAAATATTAATAATTATAACGTTTCAATATTTAACGTTCAGATATTAAATATTAATGGGAATCGCTGTATAAAAAAATACTGAATTCTTAACTGGCGTCATCAATACAAGTGAAATTTTACTAACATCTCGAATCTTCAATTTCATTTAATCTCTTTTAATCGCAAGAGTGTAAAATACGAAATAAAGTTAGAGACAAATTACAAAATTTTCGTAAATCGAACGCAAGTCACTACAGCCATTTTATGCCTACGATCTACACTATTTGAGACTTTCAACGTGCAAGGTGGGAAAGTTTGAACGCTTAAATCACGGACACACGTGTATCTCGTAAACGGAAATTGGCACGACGTATTTAATTCTAAGAAAAACTTTTCAACCAACGATCCCGCTATGCAAATCGAGCGGAACACGGTGCTGCGTCAATATTGGTCCATTGTCGAGCAACATCGTAAACAACAAAGTTCCGTGTTAGCCGGAAACTGATGCAAAACAAATTCAACGAGCAAATCTATTATCATTATCAACAGATCCTGCGTGCCCGCGACGAGCTCGAAACAACGTATCGATTCAATTCCCTCGACTTTGAGAATTTCGAAGCTTCACTGTTACGACATCAACCCCTTTAAGTATCCAAGAGCCGATTTTTGCTTCGTTACAATAAATTCAAACATTTCGGATGTCTTTTTCCTACGTTTGAATTGTTAACGTAGAAAATGTTTCTATCGAAAAGCAGCGTGTTTTTTTTTCGTAGTTCTGGAACCAGTATGGTACCGGCTGCAGACACGCGAAAATAATATTGACAATGGCGGAAAACACCAAAAAAAAGGACGGTAAAAACGAAAATACAGAAGCAGAGTTATAGTTTCGATTTACAAAGAGAGAGAGACTTTTACTCGTGTAAAAGAGGTTTGTAACGGGAATAAATACTCATAAATGAAAAGAGGTACCGAGGAATACGGGAGAGGACACTCGTAAATGAAAAGATCTAATCGGGAGGTGCGAGAGATGTTACGTGAGAAAAAATTGCAAGGTACCAGGAAGGTTGAATCGACCTGAAATATCGGCTGGAGTTGAATTTTCAGATCGGAGAGGAGAGATCGTAGTTTCGGGTAATGGATCGATTACCACGGGGACAAATTTCGGGTGATTTCGCGGGAAACGACGTCGGGCCGAGTCGTGTTTGAAACCGCAATCTGGTCCGAGGTCTGGGAAAAGGAAACCCTCTTGCCCACCGTCCTCGTTTCTTTGTCTCCGGGGTTCGGTTCATCGCGAGACTTCTGGCGAACAGTCGCCAGATCCGAGAAGTCGCCCCTATTGAAACTTGAAGCTCCTTGCGAAAGCCCTTTCTCCGTTCACGAGCTCCGAATATCAAACTGGTTATGAAAAGTGTCTGTATATAAATACAAGACACGTCTGTGATTTATCGCCGAAGAGTACGTAGTATTAGATACATGGCGTGCAATTTCATAGATCATTAAATACGAACTAACCTTTAGCTACTGTCACTGAGTCACAGGTTACGACATTTTAGAGGAAAATTATTTCGAAAGAGGAATTACTCGCGAGAGTCAAAGGGAATTTAATTTTTTAAACGATGACATTTAATCCTGTGCTCAACCGTCGCTTTTTCGACGAAACAAGTTTCTCTCTGTATTTTTCCGAGGTACAAAATTATATAAAAGCTCTAGCTTGTGTGGAGAGAAGTAAATTTTCTTTTAATTTCGACACGTTGCTCTGACGCAATGGCCTTTTAATTCGCCTGACAGGGGATTGAAGGTTAATTGGTCGGGCCTCGCCTGTTTAAACTTAAAAAAAAAAAAAAAGATCAATTTGACAAAATTTGACTTTTCCCGTCTAACTGTACTTTTTCAACTCAGCCACTGGGTCAAGCAGTTGTCGAGTGATTCGAACGAAACTGTAGAAATTTCTTTCCTATTCTGTCAAAGAAAACGAAGAATGCAACGCGATTGTGCAAAAGGTTGAATCTGAAAGATTGTTGGACTTGCGTTGCAAAAATATCCGGTTGTAGAGTAACACAGTGGCTTTTATTTAATTGCTCGAGCTACCGTTGGTAACATTTTAAATTCTCACGAAGAACGAACAAACAGGTGTGCCTTCACACTCTGAGGCATTCGTGGCATATACGAGACAAAGCTGAGAAGATTTGAAAATGTTGAATATGTTGAAAAGTTTGTTTAACATCGAGAGACGATACGGGATCCGCGAATAATTTAATTTACGTTTGTCAATTGTACATGTTACCGCTTGCAATTGGCTTTACACGTTGTTCTTCTCGATGATGTGCGTAACAATCGCAAGAAAGGACGAGCGTGTTCCACTGTCCGAAAAAATTCCTTCGACCGAAAAGTTCGAACGTGTTGGTTTCGAACAAAAATCGCCGAGCGTCCCGCACAGAGCGTAACGGAAATATTATTACATGTAAATTTATACCGAATTAACCGGTACACGGCCGACCCGCCAGCCCGACACCATTTTCCCTTTTGCCGACGCGATGCATCCCCCCACAGCTGCACGCACGTGTATGCATACATGCATGTTATACGAATAACGAATAATGCAGAGATATTTATCACCTAGCGGTGAGATGATTCCAATGCCCCGGCATTTATTCAAGCAGGCCAATACGCCGGCAGGCGAGAGGACTGATTAATTAACGACTCCTGCGCATTCATACTGTGACATTTCGTTATGCGAGCGCGCTTTGTTGCGCGCGGTTATTGCCGCACGCTAATTCATCTGATCAGCCATTTATTAGGTCCACATCCGGATAACGTAATTCCCCCCGGTGGGCAGCGCGCGGTGACGTAGGCAGATACGGGGATACCCTTTGCCACATCGGTCAAAGCGCCGTTTATCGGCCGGGTTAATGAGAGATTCTTCGAAGGTTTCTATGCGTGACGCGTGAATTCGGCGTGTGAGCGACGCGTTCTCCCGATAACGTGACATTTTCGAGTGAGCGCAGCGCGTTGCCGGACGTGACGGACGTGCCGCGCGGCCGTTTGATAATTCTCCACGACCAGAAATTAGGTCGATTCGAGCTCGTTCGACTACGAATGCTCTTTCTTTCGTTCGACAATTTGTTCGAATTCCCTTCCTCTTTTTACTTTGACGCACACGTTGCGTTGCTGTCTTTTATTTAGTAGCGAAACAATTATTTGCGTAACGATTTCTGTAAACATAGTTGTATATTTATTTCATGAAAATTTGACATTGCGTGTTTATACAAGTTTGTGTAACAGAAATATTTCACTTTAAGTTTTTCAATAGCAGTCCCATCGTACGCTAAACT
>KQ435828.1:1218966-1229109 GCA_001276565.1 Melipona quadrifasciata | reverse complement strand
TTTCTTGTTATGCGCGCGCGTCTCTTGTTGCAGCGTGTGAAGAGTTAAGGCGATGGATGCACGATGGAAGGATGGATAATATTATTATTGAAAGTTGCGTTTCGTCTCGGAGTCACTGGCTAGACTCATCCAGTGGGGCTGATAGCAGCGACTCCTTACAGACGCTTGTTGCAACTATCCGCGCTAAGGCTAGGGAGCTCTCGATCACCCATCCTAGCGGAGTTTCGCACACTCTGCTTGCTTAACATCGAAGATCGGTAGGTCTTCGATGCTAGCCAGTGTTTGGAACTCGTAGTCGAGGAATCATAAGCCGCTACAGTGTGCAGTGTCAAAGAGTGATCCTTTGCTCATTGTTAGAGACGATTTTGATAATTGTGTTTTTCGCGTGTCTTTGGAAAACAATAAATTTTCTACACCGTCCGAAACGATTGACTTTGTTCGGTTCTTACATGCTCCTTATTAACCGTAACGTCGTAAAATCGCAGTTGTAGTCTCACGCTCGCGTAATTTTCTTTTATTTTTAGGTCAAGCACCGCGAGGGCAACATTTCAAGGGGAACTCCGAGATGCGAAACATTCCTCGAAGGACGCGCACTCGGACGAAATTGACCGTTACAGCGTGAGGGCGTTTAAGAGATGAGCTTGTAAAACGGCAACGCCATTCGCATTTATACCGGCGGCGCTAGATTAGTCAATGGCAACTGACGTGAACGAAACAAATTTCGGGTGGAAATTCCCGCTGTGTTTCGAGACTCGCCTTTGAAAATTTATTTTCTATATCGGGAGGGGTTAGACTGTAATATATGCTTCTGCCGCTTGGGGCAGACTTTGCAACTTTGTGATTTTCGAAAATTAAATTTCAGAGTATACATCGCGAGGATCGTACGATCTTACGTGTACATGCGGAAAATATTTATCGTCGGTGGAAATAAAATAAATTTCGGACGTTATGTTTCTCGTTATACTTTCAGATTTATACGGTGCTGGTACCAATTTAATTTGCAAACAGATATTGTCACGGTAGCTTGTGAAATTTAATTTGAACATTTTACTTGATTTGCAAATTAATTATTATCAATGGAAGAAATTACGATACTCTCGCAACGTACCTTGTAACGCATTTAATTTAACTTCTTAATCAAACGAGTGAACAAATGGAGTAATTTTACAATCGAGAAAATTCGATCGTAACCTCCGACTTTTAAGCATTAATTAATAATAAGAAAACGATGTGAATTATCTCTGCGCAAAGAATCCTCTGCAGAAGGAAAACGCGTCTAAAGTTCAGCACGCTAGCTGGCAATGCTCAATTTTCATTCTGCAACCAGACTCGAGTTCGATCGATCAATAAGTCTCGTCCTCGCTCAACAAATAACAGACTACGACTCTCCTTGCTCCAACAACTTAATCTCCTGTCGCGTATTTCTCGGACACCGCGGTTCTGCAAAAAGATTCGTCCCCTTATCGCGAAATTCTCGAGGTTCACCGATTCGAAGTTTGTCAACGATCGATCTCACGTCCGGCGTTTCTTAAAAAATGAGAAACCAATCGCAGAAACATGTAAGAAGTTTCCTGCAAATTTTAACACTGACTACTTTTGAATCGACAGATCATCATAGCGATCCGTACCTTCCAATTCTTGACAGTTCTTCGAATTTTCTTTCCTCTTTGTATCTCGTTCATTGGTCATTTTATTCGACAATGAAAACTTTTCTACAAAAGTGGGAATTACGTCCGAGGGAAGACAATCTCACTTCAAAATTCTGGCGTAATCGGTGGTGCGAAACCGATCTCTAAACGATACAAGTATCGACTTTCCGCGCCGGAAGTCCTCCGTATTTTTGAGGCACACCGAGACGTGGCAGCCAGGTACATGTCACCCATATACATATAAAGCCCGTGATAGCAGCCAAGCCGGCGTGTTTGATGGATGGAGGTGTTTATGAGAAATAAGAGCAATCGATGGAAATTGACGATCGGGGTAGAAGGTCGAAAGACCGTAAGAGCCCTCGCCCCTCCTTTTGTATACACTTTCGTCGTCACTCGCTCCACTGTCGCCTGCTCGGCTGCTCCATACCCCGGAGATTACAGAAATAAAAGGATCCCGGTTCCGCGCCACGCGCCATTATCGTCGAATACTTTTTTTCCTCTCTCCAAAGAGAGAGAGAGAGAGAGAGAAAGCACCTTGGACGGAGACGATCGCGTGTCGCGAAACATATCGGGCTCCCGCACCGACGGTAATCGTCGTTTTGATTAAATTGCTCCCCTTCCTTCAGGAAATCGACTCTTCGTTCTGAACCGAGTCTTCGTTCCCACCCAATCACGTGGTTTCGATACTCGCGCCCCTGCGAATCTCCGTGCTTTCTGGTTTCGTTTCACCTTTCGATAATTGCAGAAGCAAATTTCGATTATATACGTAGAAACAAGTGAGAGAACTTGGCTTTTGCTGCGGAAATTGCACGAAAGAAGAGAGAATTTTGATTCGTAAAGGCAATTTTTCGAATAATTCCCCTTCCCTTTGAATAATTGGCCAGTTAAAACGCGAGTAAGGAACGATATTTCTTTATGAATGGGGAGATTGTGTTGGATAAGAGGTAGTTTTAATTTACTGTTAATTTCTGCCGAGTTATTAACGTCTTCTACCCTTTAAAGTATGACGATACTCTTAAAATTCAACGCCACCCTTGCTCTCTTGAACGTAATTTTAAACTTTCTAGACCCGGACACCTTCGAGCTCCAATTCCTACTGATCTTGAGTTCCTAATAAACTTCAAACTGGAGTATTTGCTGCTAAACACTATTAAACAATTTATTCTTGGCTCTTTAAAACTGTCACGGAGCAAAACTGTAACACAATGGTAAATGTTCGTTGAAAAGGGGATCGAGCAAATAAATTTTATTGATTCGGTACATTGCTCTTGCCACTCGTTCCCCATATAAATTTAAAAAGTAATTGAAATGTTATTATTATTGCTATTTCCACTGCATTCCTTGTGCTTTATTGATGCCTCGCGTGATAGATCGAGAATCGTAATAACGTAAATCTACGGCTCTGTGATTAAAGGAAGCGTTCATTCAGAGTATGTTAATAGACTCATCAGCGGGTCCTGTCCAGCAGGCTAATAGAAGCGAGAACAAAGAACTTTTAAACGTGATGATTAATTAGGAAACTACATTTAAGCGTGCATCTCCCCTGGCTAATGTAGAACAGTTACTGCCGGGTCAAAATTTTGAGAACTCCGAGTTGAGCTCGCTCAACTGTCAAATATCTGACTAAACGGCGTAATTGCGTGTACCGTGGAACTCTACAGTTAACCAAGTTCCATTTCGTCCTCCACGAGGATACATTTCCGTAAAGTTAACTTTGACAGACAGATTTAACTCGTAATTTGCAATTACTCGCCACCTTTTACGAAAAATAATCAACCGACGATCGTAATTTTCCAATGGATTACTCGTTCGTTGCATTCGTGGGTCGGCCAAAGTCACTCAAGTACGTTGAAGCGAAGAAAAATTGTCTGGATCATCGTCATCGCGGTGAACGAAACGAAACAAAGACCAAAGTAACGCCGTACTTTGAGATCAAGGTGCCCATCCCGTTGACACGCCAATTACCGCGAGCTGCGAACACACGTTTGCACGTGATAGCTCCAAACTTCTCCGTGCCATAAGTCCATTAGAGCACAGCCTAGCCACGAGAGAAAGAACAATATCCCGCAGAGTCGCTTCCATCTATCCGGCGTTCCGAAGAGAAAACGAGTGCCATTAATCGCGGAGGCTGGACAAGGGGGGGGGGGGAGAAAGGGCAGAGGGGTGAGCGAAAACGTTGCTTTTACCGTCCCACCGACCGGCGAAACTTAGGCACGAGGTGACGCCGAGGATTCTGAAAAACGGTGAAAAAGTGAACGGAGCGAGAGAACCGCGAGGGCGCGTTATCGCGACACCATCGAGGTCACCGCGGACAAATAGGCTCGCGTCACTTTTAAAATGTCCTTCCGGCTCGACAGACGCGAACAGAGGGCGGGTGCGCCGCGCTCAGCCGCCCTTCGAATCGCGCTGGAATCCCTCCCATCCACCTTCTTTCTCTCGTTCTTCGGATGAATCAGCAGGCGGAAGAAGCCAGGACGCTTGCGAATCGTCCTAATTTTCGAACGTACTCGCGTATGGAGAGAGTCGCACGGTTGACGTGGTGGTGCGTGAAATATAGCGATCCGGGTGGCACCCGGAAGTAAGAGAAACGAGGCGAGATCAATTGTGATAAAACAGAGCGATGCGTTTCATTCCGTGACTTTGCCGGCTGTAAAAATGGCTGGCGAGGGAGAGGATCGGGTGGGAATGTTTGTACATACGTCAATCCTCGGAGAGTCTGCAGCTTCTTTTTGTGGAAATTATCGACGTACGACAAGGATGGATGCTGGTGTATATTCGAACTTGTCTTTAGTGACCAGAGTTCATTCGTTTCTGACGTCGTGACGTTTGGAGCAAAATGGACGAAAGGGAGTTTCAAGTGTTGTGATTTCGTACTAAACACTTTTTAAAATGTCTGTGATTTGTTGGAAGAGATCCAGAGAAGTGTCATTAACGGAATATCGCAATTAGTTTTCGTTATATAAGGATACAGCAGTAGCAAGAGAGGGAGAAAGAAGAGCAAAGTAGAACGGATCTAGTACGACTGATCTCTCCCTCCCATTCGCTGTGTGGATAAATGGATATTCTCGAATATTCTCCGGTCCTCGATCATCGCCGTCGCCGATCTGCCAAGACGGCGGATAGAAGGAAAATGGAGTTTACGAAACTATCGTCCGGACGCGATGGAAACTAAATCACGTTTCCACGTATACCGCGGCCATTTGTCATTAAAGGGAATATGAACAATAGTCCCTGCTACGTTCTCGGACATCCCTCGATTACGCTCGTTTAACAACAAAGATGAAGAAACTCATCGCCAAACGCTACACTTTTGCACGTTTCAAATCGATGCGACGCGAGATAATGCACGTTTGTAATTTTTTCACGATTCAACTCTTCATCTTGCACGAGCAAATGTGTGATACAATGTGGTACAGAATACCGTGTATCACGCCGTTTGATAAGATCGCAAAAATAGGTACAAAGAACGTGCGAAAATTTTTCAATTACAATATTAAAAGTTGAGATACGAAGCTATCGAGTTGTAGCAATGGGAGATGCGGTCAGAAATTAGCTAGAAAGCGTTTCGTTTCTACAATTCTAACGAGTTTCGTGGTAATCCCAAGCATTAAACAAAACTTCAAAAGTCGAAAACTCCAGATATTGAAATATCAGAAACGCGTGCCAAGGAGGTAAGATGCCGGACGTGAAGCAGGATTCCAAAGCGGAGGAACGCAATGGCACCGGACCAAAGTCGCGCGACTCAAAAAATATGGAAAATCGGATGGCATCGTTTCGGGATTCGTCCAATTCGAGTATGAGTAACTGCAAAGTAGTGGGACGTGAACCAGCGTGGTACGGTGGTCGTGGATCATGATCATGCCGCGGACCGCTCCGAGGATATTGGACCCAACGGGGGAGCGAGGAAACTGGAACAACGACTCGGAGCGTAACGGGGTCATTATACGTATCCAAGAAAAATATCGGATCTCTCTGAGCCACGCCTAGCAAGGCCACGGTGTAGTTGGATCTTGCCCAGCAGGGCGTCTCTGCATTGCTAAAACATTCTTCGCGACTTTTGGACCACGTACGTACGTGATGCAAGAACACGTAAGACGATCGAACGCGTAAGACGTACAAACTGTGGATCACCGGTTACTTCAACGCGCGAAACAGGAAGACGTGGTCGTGTCGAGTACGTAAGGATCCCTAATTATTGATCGACCATCGGATCGTGCAGAATAAAAATATGAGGCTACACGTTAAATTGAATCATTCGTCATCGAAGCGCACACGCGGAAACATTATGATAGGAGAGTCTTGTGGCTTATAGCTGATCGATGTCTGATAGTATTCCAAGGTTACTAAGCCACGTCTAGCAGTGTGGCAAGAAAGATAAACCACCAATCTACCCTAAAGCTTTAAAGCCGAAGAGCTGCCAGCGCCCGGTCCGAAGGCGTGATCCAACAACCGCCTAATCCTAATAGACGTGGTCCTGCGATTCCACGATCCTGCAAGGCGTAATCTCAGTATCTCATGGTCTTGACAGATGTAGTCTAATGATTCTATAATCCTGATGGGTGTGATCCAACGACACTACGATCACTACTGAGGCTGTGGTGAAAACTCGTAATCCATAAACTGTAATTCAATAACCATACGATCGTGATAAGAATATTTCTGCGACTGTAGGCTTCAACGATGATACAATCACCATGATTCTGGAATCTTACTGATTCTAAGAGTAGTTCAACTATCCTTCGATTCTACCGACTGTGATCCAGATGATGTTGTAAATCATACTGTCTCTATTTCCTTCTTTTCTATTCTCATAGATGTTGCGACGCTGCAAGTGTCTTATCTTACCTCGCTTTTATCGATGTCGAAAAGTGCAAGGAACACGCAAGAAAAGAAAAAAGACACGAAAAGTGTGCGAATCACGTACGAACACCGTTCGACGTCGTTAAAATTTCCACGTCGTTGCACGTGGAACAGTTGGAGGGCTGCATTGAGAATCGTTTGGACGATATTGATCTTGGAAAAGTTGGAAAAGTAAAAGCGGAGGGTAATTCGTCAATAAGTCTGTATGCGGTACGCTTCGACGCAACGCGCGCGGCTAATTGGAAAAAGGTCGAAATTTCGTCGTGGCAGCTGCGAAATCCCATCGTTCGGGTTAGCGCTTGGATGTTTAAACGGCGTATTGATCGAGTGTGGGTTTGTATTTGTGTGTGTGCGTGCGTGCACTTTTTTGAGGAGAAGGAAAGGGTGCGTAAAGAGGATGTTTGAAAAAGCAAATGGCGCTTGTTGCGAGCCCAGTTACGAATCGTCGAAAATAAATTCGTTCGTACACGCTGTTCGCACTGTCCAATGTTAATTTATATTTCCGAAATCATTAAAGTCCCTGTGTATTAATGCAAATCGTTCGACCTAAATATTGCCACGAACGCTTTATTTTGCATAACGTATGCACGCTTTATGCATTTGCGCGCGTTTGAATTTTTCATGGACGCGTAAAAACGCGTTACCTATAAATTTATCAATCGTTCGCGATTTTTACTTGGCATATTGCGCGATCAATGTTCCACGTGACAATAATATGACAGTGGCCTGAAACCGATCAATTATTCACCGCTGCTTTGTTAAATTTACGCGTTTACCGACGTGACAATGTTCAAAACGTTTTAAATCGAGCTTACGCGGCAGCTGTGCGTTACGCTCTATTAACCGAAAGTTCCATCAATCTCGTTAACTAAAGTTCCAACATCCACACTCGATAATTCTAGCCTGATGAACATCTTTAATTATCAACATGCAAGAGGTTGCTTATCAAACAACCGGGGCTCGGGTTCCTCCGGTGTCTCAAACGTTATTCAGCCAGGCCAGAACCGCACTCCCTTATTGTTAAATATTAAATAGCAGCGGAGAGACGTTGGCACAATGAAAGCACGCTCGTCTAGCAAAACACAGTCGCGCGGAATTAGTCATTAGCCAGGGGGACTAGAAGCAAAATCTGAGGACAGAAATCTCCTCGTTGTCGACGTGTACTCAATTTGGGATCACCCGAGACAACCGGGGACTCCCGTTTCGAAACGAAATTAATTAAATCTTGCAAATTGGGCGAGGAGACGTCTTCACGTTCAATTTGCCCGGATGCGCACGAACGACGCAATTTCGCACCGGTGACACTGTGCAAATTGATAGATTTCCATCTCCAGCGCGATGTTTTATAATATTATCGCGAACTTTAATAATCAAACAGTTTAGAATCGCAGTGATGATGTAACGTCGTTAGAAGTATCGATCAATTACGCGATTAATTGTCAATCGTCTCACGTTTTTTTTTACGCAATTCGCAAGACACAATTTTTAATAAATTTAAGTTCTTACCTTCCCGGCAATTCGTAACTCTTCACTTGAGACGTCGTGGAAAATTTTATCGATTATTGGCATGAATAATAAACTCAAGGAAAAGCAGGGAAATATGTTTAATCATTTCCTTTCAAAACAGTGTAGCGTATAATTAATTTAAACATGAGACCCAAGAGACCATTGCCCGGTGGCCACCGGGTGTAATTAACATGTTGTATAATTTAAATCACAGCCAGAGACTTTCGTGATAATTCACATGTACAAACGTGTGTATGTACGACTTGCCAATCTCACTAGATGTTATTAAAAACACAAACTTGGTCAGTTGTACAACGTCACCGTACAACGCGGAGATGCAAGAAAGGCCAAACTGCAAAGCCTCTTACGGTCAATTATCGAACAATAGTTGCTCCCGACGTCTCGACCAGCCACAAATTAATTTCCCTCGAGTTTACGTTCGAGCAAAACGTCACGATGAAATTTGTTCTTCTTTTTCCTCTTTTCAAAGATCCCAACGCACAACAAATTAAATCGATTCGACGACCTTGAGAGCTGTGAAACGAACGATGAAACTTTTTATGAGGCCCGCGTGGAATTTAACGCATTGAAAGGGCTCGCACGTGACTGAATCCAGAAATTATTTAACAAGGACGACTCGCGGGGGGAACAGTGAATTTCCACGAGGGATTTACACGGAGCGTAGACAGAGATGTACGTTTCTGTAAACGCTCTGAATTTCAGAGGCGGTGGGCAGAGGTATAACGTTTAATATAAGAGGTATATAAAACGTTTTAATGTAATTTTACAGTTAATTTAACTGACTCGTACGTGCTGTTAAAACAAATCCGGCATTAGATTTGAAAGCGTTGCCTGATATTATCGCCGGCAAAGAACTGTTTAAACGAGATCCTCGCGCGTAAAACCAAGTGTCGCTCGTAATTACGCCAGATTCATGTACAACTACGTCCGACGTGCACGCTTGAGACTTCATAATGTACGGCATAATGAGAATTTCAAGCGAACGCGTCCCGCCCCAAAGAAGTAATAATTAACGCGCGGCAGGTATAATCTTAACATTCGAAGCCGCGTTCCATTTCACGTTAAAAGAGATTTCAAATGAAACGCGGTCGTTGGATGTAATTCAGATCCCCCGGAGGATTCGAAATTCCACCCATGTCCTCGATTAATACACACTGTTTAGAATAAATCTGTCGAAAAATCTTCCGTTGACAAGCGCCATTGTGGAATTTTTGGTTGAGAATTTTCGCAGGAAATTTCAAAGTGCAAGATCGTGCATAACGCAGATAGAAGGAGATGTATAATAACGTGAAACGGTGTAGGAAATATCCAAAATAGCCTTGTGGCGGCCTATGATTCCTCGACTACGAATTCCAAACACTGACTAGCACAAGCCGCGAGTGGCTGCGCGCCTAGCGTCGAGGTCCTACAGATCTTTGACGTTAAGCAAGCAGAGTGTGCGGAACCCCGCTAGGATGGGTGACCGAGCCCTAGCCTTAGCGCAGATAGTTACAAGCATCTGGGAGGGGGGGTTAAGGAGTCGCTGCCATCAGCCCCACTGAGAATGTGAGTCTAGAGGCAAATGACTCCGAGACGAAATGCAACTTTCTCCTTCTCGTCTACCTCAAGTCCAATACGTTCTTCCATCATCCCTCCTTTAAAACCCCTTCAGCTTTCTACGTGTTCTTATCTTCAAAAATGTTCGCTGGAATAATTTTGCAGGTAGACATTTTGAAACGCACAAACAAGCGAACGTGCAAGTGACACGCAATCAGCTTTGGCAAATATACGGAAAGTGCTATTGGAAGTATAGTTTTATCGAGACGTAGTTTCGTTCGGAAAAGCAAGCGTGTGCACCGAGTGTGAAGTAGTGCTCGAGTCGAGCAGTTGCGCGCAAGACGTTAAAGTCACGTCGCGGTAATTCGAGGTAAGTTGTCTAGCTGGATCGGCGAATTCGCGATGCATCGATGACCTTTCTTTCTCCCTTTCGATCGCGATCAGACTGTACGCGAGAGGAGGAAGCTCGACTAAGCGGGATGGATGAACAATCGGCGGGGAAAAAAAACTGCGTCACCCTTCGTCGGAGAGCGAAGATATACGTCGCGTGTTTTGCTGAACGCGCGCCATA
>KQ435828.1:1203687-1214069 GCA_001276565.1 Melipona quadrifasciata | reverse complement strand
TGAAAGGCCCAGAAGCAACTGTTTTGACTAGGAAATGAAGACGACCTTTCTGCCATAAAATTTTATCGATATATTTGAATCGATACAAAACAATTTCAGCACTAGACAACGCCACTCCTACTCGAGGTCTACGCCACGCCCCCTCGCGAATCACGTGACCCGAATCAACCAATCGCTAATTTTCGTTGCATCAGCGTTGCACCTGAAGAGGCCCGATTTTCTGGGTTACCCCCGTTAAAATCACTCTTAGTGATGAAAGAAAAAAATAAAAGGAACGACACGATGGATATTGGTCATGAACGGGAGGAACAGAGGCGGAAGAACGGGGCAACCTTCCCCGAAACACACGACCAAGAAATTCCGCGATGACAGCCTGTTGTTTCTCATTTACGAAACGAGTTCAGGGCTCGTCCGACAAGTCATTTCAAACAATTTTCTTGCACGCCCGTAAACTTAGCTGGCTGCGGGCGAATCGTAAATATCCTGAGAACATTCCGGAAAGCGAGGCACTCGCGTTCGCGAAGCCAAACAATTCTCACTCTTACGATTCCTTTGATCTGTTTGTCGATACCGGGATCTGCGTTGCGAATGCGTGCTGGTATTTGTTTGAATTTCGCGAATTCTCTTTCTCCTTCTCTCTCTTTCTCTCTCTCACACACACACTCGCTGAGACTGTGAAATTATTTAAACACTGTGTAGACTGTGCTTTAACGTTGCGTTACGTATGACAAATAAATTGTCGTGGTATTTATTTGTTATGATGAGGGATAATGCGTTGATAAATTCATGCTGACGCAAAGGATTGTTAAAACAGATATTGTAGTAAGTATTCCACTTTGGATATTTTACATATTTTTGTATACTATTGTATATTTCGAGGAGTTTTGCATCCTTAAAACGCACAAACATTCAAAGTCTATCAATTGTGGTTACAAAGCTCAACTTAATCGAGGATCTATGAGACACCTAACATCTGAGTGTCACCTGAGATGTTTCAGGATCTTACAACAGTAATTAATAGTCGATTGAAAGGTTACTATGGATATCTGAAATTAATTTACTCGCATTGCCTATTTTGCAATTAAAAGTTTGCGATGATAATTTCTCTACAAAACTTTCTGAAGAATAATTTTACACTACTCGCGATAATAATGCTATCATTCTGTTGGAAAATTGAGCGAAAGTCAAAGGGAAAATTTCTGAAATAGAAAATTATAGACAAGATTCCTCAAAGCTGTAAAAATCGAGCAAAACATCCTGCACGTGTTATTTTGTTCGTTTCCTGCTGTTTGTGATTACGTTTAAAAATTCGTTAAACATTCACGTAACCAGAGTGAAAAATTCGCATTATTGTGCTTTCTTCGATCATCGTTGTGCCGCGTTATCAAATTAAAGCATTTGCGGAAGTACGATGGAAATTCTTGAAGCGCGAATATTACGCGCCGACGAGACGAAAATTGCATTCGCGTTGTCCTTTGTGCCAATTTTTGCGACATGTCCAATGAATAGAACTGGATTTAAACGAAACGACATCGCATTATTTACTTTTCTTCGCGTTCCCCCCACTGCCGCCGGGAAACAATTCGTTAATTATTCGAACGACGCGAAATCAACCGTTCGAATTTATCGCTCTGTGACAGAACATCGTCGATGAAATTCTAATTCATTATTCAGAATTATTAACGTGTACATCGGTCGACAGTTTCACTGATACGATTATTTACGTCGGCGTGTGTCGGTAAATATTCGGTTTCGATCGAACGGGGAAAATACTCGGTTTCGATCGCAACTAGACCGCGCTTAGACCTCTTCGAGCGTTTGCAAGAAACTTTCTTCGAAAGTTCCTTCCACGGTGGAATAATTTGGCGAAATTGCTGGCAGAAAAAAGAAACGCGAGGCGGGATTTATTCGGTTCCCCGACGTCAACGTTTACGACGGCTCGTGAAATTTTGCACGTCGATCGCCGCGCGCGCCGCCGCCGTTATAATAAATTTCGTCCGACGCGTCGCACAAATTTCGCGCTTCCCTTCGCGACAGAACTCGATTTCCGGTTCTTGTTCAGTCCCGTGTTCGCATCCGGGGCCACGAACGACAATCAATCACCATGATTAATTAATGATGCCCATTTCTAATTATCCATGTCCCTGTTGATTAGTATTCGTGCTTTCCATTCGATCGAGCCGATTCAATGTTGTAGAATGCGGTCCACGGATTCAACAATTGCGCTTGTCCAATAGGCTACCAGCCAATTATCAACAACCTTATTTTAATTCTTTCTCGTCTGAATTAAAGTTGAGCTGCTATACGCCATGTTTCCTTTATCTCGTATTATATATTATTATATATTTTATATGTATTATATATTATTGTATATACATTTAAAAATAAAATATTTTTCTTGTCTCGACGGTGTAAATACGCGTACTGTCGGCTCGTTTCGTTGTTGCTCGTAACATAATTACGTACACTGCGGATATTTCTATGGAAATAATTGAAAGAGCAGAACCTAGGTAGAAATCCGTTTCATCGTGAAACATTACGTTCACGAATTGCTATACTTTGGATATGTAAATTTCACTTGCGTGTTTTTGCATATTTAATTTCTCGTACCGCCATAAAAATCCGCGGTTTAATTGTAACGCTGTTTCGAGCAGAGCAACGGAACAAAGGGAGAAATTTATATCGGAATAAATCTTTTGTTTTTGAAACTGTCGTTGCCAAACGGTGGCTGGCAAAAATTTCTCGCGACAATACAATTTTCTGCCGAATCGAATCGAAATAAACCATTTCTAAAACGAAAGTTCTGTCACGCAATTACAACACGTATCGCATCTCGCAAGTTTGAAAGAACTTTTCCGTAACAATTTCAAATTGAAATGTAACTTCACTTTCACGGCCGTAATACGTATTAACTACGTATTAGCTACGAAAAAATTAAATGAAAAAACTAATAAAAAAAGCACAAGAAACAGCGCAGAAATCGGCACTGACTTTCGCATGTATTGCTAAAAACGTGATTGCGCTTGATGCGAAAGAGATGATTTCGTTCATCCAAAATTTTTTTCGCCAAACACGCGCGTCTACGTCGCCCGATATAGTCTGAAAATTTCTCGAAAATAACTCTCCGCGGAGCAAAATGTATCGAAATTTAAGCGCGAAAATTTGTTTCTCGCGGTATTGGGAGAATATTTACATGGGCGGACGAAACGGTTCGATGGAAAAGGGGAATAACTCTCGCGAGACGATCGTTAGAGGTACGCTTTTTTTCATTTAAAATTCGGTATGACCGTGCGCGACCAAAAAGAAAAAAAACACACGCACGCACGCACACACGCACATCCCTAATGGTACGCGGAATCATGGAAATTTGAATTTCAAGCGCAGATACCGCGGAATACGTTAATGCGCGCGTGTTATAAATAACGTTGCGCCGCGAGCATTTGCATTTTTATTGTAATAGTTGGGAAATTCGTTCGTCGCGCACCAACTTGCAACTTTTCCGACGTTCATTGATATTTAAAGCAACGGAGAATAAACGAGGTCCGAGAAACGACCGCTGTGAGACACGCTTCGAGAATCGGTCGAGGAGAATCTCAACATTTTTCCATGCGTGCTTCTTCTTTCGAATTGCGCGAATTTGTTTTCCTTATACTCCGCTCGTTTCTCGACATATCAAACTACAGAATTTATTTACGCAGTACGTACGTATTTTGGTATTTTATCGCATTTCACGTGCATATTCGGCGACTTTGTATCTATATTTTCAAGTTTGAATTTAAAATATTGTCGTCGCTTGGCGATAACGTCGGTAGAAGTTACAGAGAAACGGAAGAGTTTATTTACTCATCTCCGTTTGAAATAATACGATACTCACTTGTTTTCTGGAAACGAGGGATGCGTTGGAGTTATACAGCTTAAAGGAACGAAGTTAAAGGAATGTGAATAGTGGGAGTGAGAGAGAAAGCGATAGTTTTGCGTTTCGTCTCGGAATCACTGCCTAGACTCAATCCAGTGGGGGGTTGCTGATGGCAGCGACTCCTTACCCCAGACGCTTGTTATAACTAAACCTACTAAGGCTGGGCCCCACCCATCCTAGCGGGGGTCCGTACACTCTGCTGCTTAACGTCGAAGATCGGTAGGACATCGACGCTAGGCGCGCAGCCACTTGCGGCTTGTGCTAGTCGAGTGTTCGAAACCCGTATTTGAGGAATCCTAGGCCGCTACAAGCTAAACTGCGACATCTCGTTAATCATAAAATTATCTATAGTTGGCACGTAGTTTTATATTTGAAATCTACTACTTCCAGTACTTCCTGTTATTTAATTTATTCCTTTTTATAAAATTCCAGATTCGTGGTACCGACTATCAGTCTAATCCTCGCATCCATCAAGGATTAATCACCGACTAAAAAAAATATGAGACAGTAATTCGTAAATGAACGGAAGAAACGACGGGGAACGACGAAAACTTCCAAAACTTCTGAATATGTTTTTTTTTTCTTTTTTTTTCTTTATTTTTACGAGCGACGATATTTTCGCAATAACAACGCGGACATTAATCCGGCCGTAGTATTCGAGGCCGTGATTAAACGATTGTTTAATAACATTTTCCCGAGTGCATCGACTGTCGCGAAAATCGCGGCGGAAAATTCGCGCGCTGGCCAGGTTTTCATAATCCTCTTACATTTTCAGTTAACTGGGTCGACAGAAATTATACGTTGTTGCGTTCGCGCCTGTCTGTCCGCGGTGCACGCGAGCGAAGGCGCAGTTATGGCGCACGGAAAAATAAATCGAAACCCTCTGACAAACATTGACGAAACTGGCGGTAGATAAATAACAATTATCCGCTTATGGAAAGTACCACTCTCGTCCGCTCCCACACCCCTCCCCCCTCCTCCTCCTCCCCTCTCACTTCATTTTATACGTTAAAACGCGCTTCGCGATATCGCGAGTGTGCAAACATATTAGCACGGGCATTGCTTGTTGTTAATAACGTTAGGACACGCTGGAGAGTAACATTTATTCGTTCGGCTTGCTGTTGGCCAACAACGAGTATCCACGTCGAAGATTACTATTCCCCGAACAAATATTTGAAAATCTCGATGTTTGGTGAAACCATAATGCTGCAACGCGACATTCGCCTGTATCAAAGAAGAGACTCGCGAGGCAGAATGATGGGGAAAATTGCAAATAAATAAATTCACCTGCTTGCTGAAAATGACTAATCACCTTTTTTTTGACCCATGTACTGTCTTCTCGTATGTACGAAACGGAGCTACAAATGAATGTACGTTGTTTCGAACAACTTTCAACAATTTAAATTTCAACGGTCCTGTAAAAGAATTTTATTGCGAGAATTAAAATTCATTGGCATGTAACAGAAACCCAAGGTATCAGATATGTTAAGTAACCAATTGTTGCTTTGACATATTGGCGAACGACGCGATCAAATCACCTAATAACTTTTTGCATGCTACGTAGTTACATTCTGCCAACTATTCAAATTTCTGTGAACAATTTTCCCAGTCTCTTCGAGTCCAAAGATACCCCCAACTCTCTAAATTTTTTCACTAGATATCTAGTGAGAACCAAAAGAATCAAAATTTTGTAGCTCGTTCAGACTAATCAAATTACGCGAATTCCAAGTCGAATGAAATTTTATCGCACGTGCACCATTGAAATAAATGTCGGCTCTAATAAATGTCAAACGCTCGTAGAGCTCAGTGTTCGATAATTTTAATAAAATACGCGTTGATGCGATCCTACAGGAAAGGCTATCGAACTATCGAAAGAAGGGTTGCCCAAGGCAGGAACAATCATCTCTGTTGGATTTGCGCGCTTAATGCAATCACGCTGATCGATGAAAGAGTTCCCGCGGAACAAGGAAGAAACGACGGTACGAAAGAAGAATCAAGGAAAAAAGATTATGAGAGGGACACGGACCTGTCGAAGGTTGTGAGCATCCTGTGACCGGGTGGAACGTCGAAGAACGCGGGAAAACTTTTCGGAATATTCGCGTTACAACGCGAGGGTTTGTGCGCGTCGGCTGTGGGGACGAGCAATATTTAAATTCATGGCAATCAGATCCGATTGAAAAGTTCAACGTGACCCCGAACTTTGCCGTGGAACGTGAAAGAAATGAGAAAGAACCGCGGATCGTTTGCAGCGTACACGCGACACGTTAAACACGCGGTTTAAAGGATCCACTCGATCTCTCTTCCGTTATATCGACTTTCCGCGACGAGCGATCGATCTTCGTCGCGTACGGTAATTTGAATTTCGAGCAATTTCTTGTAAATGTTTCTCCTTTTAAAACGATTGTAATTCGATTTATTGCTCGATGATTTTTCTTTTTCTTTTTTTTATTACTCGTAAACACTGAACTCTGTCGCTGATGATTTTCTTGTGTTTCGATCTTTAACGTTCCAAGAAAAACACCTCAACGTGAAGTTAGAAAGACGAGATGCGGATGAGAAAATAACGTCACAGAGTTAATAATTTTTCCATTTTTAAACGATACGCGGTGAAACGAACGTGACTTCAAATATCAAGAAAGCGAAAACGCATTACTCTGATTGAATTCAAATCGAATCGATTGAATTCGTATCGAAATACATCGTATTTGTTCGTTTATCAGTAAAATAATCACGTCAATATTTATTCCAACGACTCGTGCGAGATATTCGCGCGAGTTTAAAATTAAATCGCGGTAATAATTTACGTCATTGACCGGAGCACTCGTGGCAATTAGATGCGATTGAAAAGTGATTTGACGTTTTGAAATCTTAGCGGCGGATTCTTACATTAATATTTTCACTAATAATCGTCGTTCGTGCCGCGATAATTCCTTCTACATTTTAAATTGGGCTGCAATAACTCTCGGTGCAATCGATATTACTCTCGTCTAAAGCTGACGAGATCGTATTACCGGGCAGTAGGTGAAATCGAATTTAAGACGAGATGATTGAAATCAGATGAAAACGATTCATCCAAGTACACAGGCGTCCAATCCTCTTAATGGAATCTGGTTTAAAAACCAGTATTGCTAACAAATCTCCATACGTCAAATCAAAGTTCATGCATCTACTCTTAGAAAATCACTTTTAAAGATTCCATTGAAAAAAAAAAAAAAAAATGACGATGCATCGAGTATACTAACACAAGTCTCTAGTACTTGATAGATGGTTTGAAAAATTAAAATATTTCGAAGAAAATTAACATTAATATAGAAATTTTTGTATCGTATCTGTTGATAAATTCCGTAATAAATTATATTTTTGTGAACAAACATGTAATTTCTACCGTTTCAGAAAAGTCTAAAGATATCAACTAAGGTATTACAATATCGTGTTAAACAATAAACGTCTCAAAATTTTCTCCATTTCCACCGGATGGAACGTCCTAATTGTCCTAATTGCACGTGATTATACTAGCGGCAAAAATATTTTCGAGTCAGGTCCGGTGGATGGTGGCACCGGTAAAGTAGAAATTAATGCCATCGGGACGAGCGACAGCAAGAAGCGGAATAATGAGAAAATATAATATCCACGGTGGAGTCGCATTTTTAATTTTACGGCAGAGAGACTCGATTGAAAAATCCCGGGCTCCTCGATTGGAGTGCCAAACCCGCGAGACTCTAGCGAGAAATATAACGAAGAGTAATGAGAAATAGAGGAGGATGATTCGTCGCCGGCGCGGCTTTAACGTTGAAAACGAAATAATAGAATGTACGAGCCGGGGTATATACGTTAGCCGAATGAGTAATACTCGAATCAGCAGAGCTTGATGAGTATCAGAGAAAGCCATTATCGAATGCGCCGCGTTTGTTAACAGGCACAGATTCGTCTTTTGTTCTCCTTTTTCGCGAAATCGATCGAGGCGACACCTCGATGAGAAACACTCGGTGTAATTAAATTACTCGAGTAAGAAAATCTGGAGTGAAAACCCGTTTCGGCGCAAATGATTTTAAATTGAAACTCAAAGGACTCGAGGATCGAACACGCTTATAAATTGTTGTAGGTTAACAACTATTTTATAATGTAGATACATGTGTGTCGTCGGTAAAGTAAACTTCTGCAAATGACAAGTTAGAGGTTATCAATGCAAACAGATTTTTCTTGTCTAATAAAATCAATAAATTTGTAAAATAAATAATATTTCACAAATAAATTTTATAAATTATTCAATATGGAATTGTAAAATTGCAAAATCGTTGAGAGCTTGTACGATGGAGTTTCATAACTTGTACTTGTCACTTGTCAATTCAAAACTTACCATGCATGCTAAGAGAAGTTGAAAATTCGTTCATCCTAGAGATGTTGCTTCTCTAATTTCGGAAAATAGAAAGAGTTGTCAAACATTTTCTCCGCGCACTCGCATTCACAACCACGCGAAACGATTCAAATCTACAACATTCGTCACATTCGTTCTATCGTACTAGAAATACAAAATAGACGAAACAGAGATGGAGAAAATTCCGAGCACGTATCCGTTCACCAGAAAATTTGCTAACAACGCGACAAAATCAATTTGTACACCGGCGTGCTACCTCGGCGATTCTCCGCGTCAGAAACGCGAGTACGCACTCTAAACTCAAAAACACACTTACGTACGTACTCTCACTCGCGAAACACAGTTAACATCTTCGAATAAGCGCGCACACGAGCGTACACGAACGCGACAACGATTCAAAGCGCGGGTAAACGTTGAATTTCACGTGGGAGCGTGGAACGCCGCCATGTTACCGCGCGCGAATTGATCGCAGTGAAGTTGTCGCGCACACAGCGCGAGAATCGAATTCGAGAACCCAATGAAACTCGAGTCGAGTACGCCAGTTGAAATTCGTACGTTCGACCGAGTCGAGCAGCGAAAAATTCGTTAGCAGTGAAACACGGGTGTTGGCGCGTAAAAAAGAGAAAAGAAAAAAGAAAAAGAGAAACACGTGAAACGTTTTTTCGCAAAGAGGGTTGAAGAACTGCATCCGCAGTGTCTGGCAAGGAGGGAAGTGACGGTTGTGTGAGTGAGCGACGGGATAAAGAGAAGCATGGAAAAAATGAGGTTAGTCGCCGGTGGTACGTGGTGTTTGCATAATATATGAAAATTTCGAAGACATCCACTCGGGGAATCATAAGATCGCGAAGAAAGGGGGAAGAAAGGAGGCAGTGGCAGCGACGCGGAGGAAATACAGGAGACTGGGGCTAGGAGATGGAAGGTAAGAGAGGAGGGGAGTGTCGAGCTTAAAACTGGGGTGAATGCAGGTCGAAAGAATAAAAGGAGGGCTGACTCGCGCGAGAGGCGGCTGGAGTTACTGAATTTCTAGAATCGCTGGGTCACACGGCTGTGCCTCCGTAGCCTTCAGCCAACTTGTTTCGAAAGTTGTTTCTTATTTATTCATGAATCGCGATCGTGTAGCTGTACGGCTCGCGGCCGCGGGATATGTATATATATATACGTGCCCGGGAAAAAGATTTTCGTCGCGTACCATCATTATGGAAATCCATTACAAACTGTAACGTCGAATTCCGCGGGATTTCCCCGGCAGAATTTCACGCCAATCTAAACGCCTCGGTGCCCTGCTGTCGAGAAAATTCAATCTCCCTCTGGAATCATCGTGCACAAGCTCCTCGTTAGAAACGCAAGTTTGTTTTTCTTGCTGTTTTTTCTTTTTTTTTTTTTTCGTTTTGTTCGTCTGTTTTTTTGTTCTCCTTTTTCGGTATCCGATTGATTTTGTTTCATTACGTTCAAATAAACGCGATAGAAATGGCGGATCAATGTCCCAAAATGTCGAAAGAAATCGACTGAAATTGCCGATTTTCCGGCTAGAGGAAGGCGACGACAGTGTGCTCGATCAATATTGCAAAACGAACGTTTCATAACGAAAATTCGATTCGAACGCGAACGATATCTCGCGCGTGAAATTTTTCATCTATATTGCGACGTACGATCGCTCGTTATTTGCGAAAGCATCGACACTCGATTAAGTAAGACTGAAACGAAAGTATAATTCAATTTAATACTGCGAAGTTTTAATTATTTCGCAAAGAGGTTTAATTGCGCGTAATTGCAAACAGTCGTTTAGCATACTCAGTGAGATGGAAAAGTATACTCCAAGTTGTCTGACTCAATTATCCTCGGTGTCTTGCGGTTTTATCTATGCGTTAAATTTAGAGTAACGAAACTAAATATATTCCAATTTCTAATTTCTAATTTAACATGTTTCAACTTCTAAAAGTCTTTCAATTAAGCTAAATTGTTGTGCAATAACAAAAAAAACGAAAAATTCAAAAGCGACAAACGAAACAAATGTGTTATTGCCACATTAAAATTAATTTCAGTTGGAGTAGTTTGATTTCTTTTTATTCAAAGAACAAGTGAGAATCTTCG
>KQ435828.1:1185239-1200472 GCA_001276565.1 Melipona quadrifasciata | reverse complement strand
TAGCGGCCTAGGATTCCTCAACTACGAGTTTCGAACATTGACTAGCACAAGCCGCAAGTGGCTGCGCGCCAGCGTCGAGGTCCTGCCGATCTCCGACGTTGCCGCAAACAAAGCAGAGTGCGGCAACACCGCCAAGATGCGTGCACCGACAAGTCTAGCTGGTAGCTACGACACGAGCGTCTGGGGTAAGGAGTCGCTGCCATCAGCGCCCCACTGGGTGAGTCTAGGCAGTGACTCCGAGACGAAACGCAATCGCCTTTCTTCTCACTTCTTAAATACTTTACAGCACCTTCGGCCCCACCCATTCTAGCGCGTGAACAACAAAAATATACAGTCCACTTAACAATTAATTCAACGCGATCTCGTATCCGGGCGCGCTAAGATACAGATCTAAAAAAAAAAAAAAATAGAAATTTGTTTTATTCACTGTTTGGAAATTATATCGAATACTCCACTTTCGTGAAATTCCTTGTAAACGCATAAAAACCCTGCTCATAATTTTACTAAATTACATTTGTCCACCGCTCCTATATTTGTAAAATTTCCGAGGAAACTCCGCCATCAACGTGTCTCGATCTTTCAACGCAGTACCCAAGATTACCCTTCCGTGCAGTCGGATGAAACGCAAGTTCTTTGGCCGCACAATCGAGCGGTCGAATTATACAAACGATCAGTTTCCAGTCCCCGTGAACACGCAAGAATCGCGATACTTGCACGCAGCTTGATTTCCTTCGTAAACTATTTGCTCGAGGCGAATTCTTCACGTTGATTTTGGACCAGTTGGCCAGGCTCACGAAGGTCCTCAGGAAGCGACCTGGGCATTCCATTGTTCGACTAAGTGTCTCAAACGTTTACAGAATGTCCACGAGATGCCCCATTGTCCGTCTAACCATCCAGGATGTCTATATGATGTTCCTCGAACGGCATTATACCGGCCAGAGACACTGCATTACCTCTGTTTATTACCTAACCCCGAAACGCTAAGCTTCATTTAAATACATATGCATATGGAGCCGAGCACCCGAAGAACATATACAATATCCGTTTAAATAGAGTCGCGCAATAAACGGAGATGTAATTTATCGGCCTAACTGGCATAATGGCACACAGAGGAGCACGTCGCGCTCGGTCATTTTGAGTATGATACCTGCTATCATATACCGGTAACATTACGTACGTATAATCGGATTTATCACAAGGCCAGTGATTTACGCTATTAAACGATTTCCTCAATAATCTGCCGAATGGATCCTCAGAAAGACGCAAAGGAAAATTCGACGTTCGTGTGTAAATCTGAAGAGAACTATCAGTCAATGATATTTTCTCCTGTGTTTTACTAACATGTGTGAAACATATTTACTGAATGGCCCGATACAGTGGTAAATTTGAAACTTAAAAGACGAATGTGGACGAGACAGGATTTCACAAAGTTTAATATTAATTTAATATTAATTATTTTATCAAAGGCAGATTGCCTTTTTATCCAAGTTCGAGATTAAGGGTGTGTTTTCGTCCTTCTGCGAAATTATTTAAGACTCTTCGTGAATCGTGACTCATTTTTATAACGTCGGTGTCTGTCTGTCTGATCTGACAGGTTGTAACACTGACTCGATGTTTGGACTTTGTTTGAATATTCTCAAATTTATTCGCGTTGAAATTAATGCACTCCCCCCCAATTTGCATTTCCCCGTTGGTTTAGAGGCGAATGAACCCGCCAGATCCCGGAATTTCTAAGAGCTAATTAAGTTTTCGTTTTTTGAATATATTCACGGTGGACGTGTTCTGTGTATATCACAAACACCAACAGTGTTTATGGTGCAAAAAATTGTTCTGATGCAAATGCAAATCGACCACAAGTTTGAATACGATTCATACCTTGGGTTTATGCGTTGATCCATAATTTAGCAATTTGGAATTTGGAATTGATCATGTACATATTCAATCAGTTGCTGTCTATGAATGTTTCACTGGGACTGAATTTCAAAAATATCCAAATTATTCATTGTAGTACTTACAGACTAAAAAGGGATTCCATTTTTTCAAGCCATATATTACAAGTCTATAATTGTAATTCCATAAGTATGATCTCTTCCATAGAATTAGTTATGTATAAAAGTATACGTTAATTGGTAGACTATTGCAGTAGACTAACCCCATATCTTTACACATACGTGCTCTAGTAAATAAAAATAAATTTTTGAAGTAAATTATCTATCCCAAAGAGAGTTTAACTCTTTCTTATAATTCCCATAGACATCCGTCCCACAACTTTACGCATAGTTGCAACTGCAAGCTGAATTGCCTTCTGACAAAAATACCAACATTTCGTGGTATAACTTGGGTATTACATACCGAAAATCCACTGGTATACGTGCCACTTCGCGGATTTAATTCCTGCTCTTTCATTCCGCGAGAAACCCGTGAGATATGGAGTTCTTGCATCGTACCATGTACGAGTCTTTGGCTGAAAATGCCAGAAAATCTCGATGTCTCTGTTATTTCATTCACTCGCAAAGCAATATAAATAAATTCATGCGCGCGTTGTGTTTCTTTTTTTTCTGTTCTTTGCACCACGAAACTGTCAGTGAGACATTTTTTTTTTTTTTTTTTTTTTTTTTTTTTGGATGTTAATTTTCCTTTGACGCATTTTCGTTTGAAAGCTTCCACGAAACGCAGCCTTTTTTTGTTGCTACATGGCCAAAATTCCGTATAATTATATCGGACCGTAATGAAAGCGCGTTTATTATGGAAAAAGCTGAACACGTTCTTTATTAAAAAAATTCGCAAACAGCTTTCGTCCAATTATAAGCGGGGATTTGACGCGAGTGAACGATTTATTACGGAAATTAAAGTCAAATTTCATTTATTACATTCTTGGAAATACAAATATTTTTCGTTGAATATTCAGATTGAAATTAAATTTTTTAAATTAAGATCGAAATTTTGTGAACGTCGTTGCTGGCTATATAAATTTATGCGTTGTTTGATTTACATTACGATCAAAAATTGGTTAAACGTGCTTCTTATTAATACGAAATTTTGAGAATATCGGGCGGAAATTATTTAATTATGAAAATTTTGTGTACCTTGTTAACAGTTTCACGTCTCTTGCGCGCGAACCCGAAAGGTGTTATGGAAAATTAAGGACAAGTTCGTCGACAGTTGATCCCCGTTCAAGATTTTGCCAGCGTTTACTCCTAGCGTCGTCGGGATTCGTTTAATTAAACAGAAATTACGAGAACGGTCGTTAAACATTCTTCGCGGCGATTTGAGTTTCGTTCCATATGCATAGAGCTTCGTTGCGCTCTTGAAAAATTCATAAGAACTCCGCGCGGCCAAAATTATTCTACGCTATAAATTCCGCGCGTTTTAATTTTACGACTGCGCTGGCGTGAAAGATTTCAATCTCTTTCCTTCACGCTGTCGTTTGTGTCGATCGTAAAAAAGAGGAGAAAAAATAAATTTTTTGTTTTGTTTTTTCTTTTTTTTTTTCTCTTTAAGTAAAAAATTGGTGAAAATTTAAAATTTTGTAGGAAAATTTGAACTAAATCAATTTCATTTCTAATGGTACATAATGTCCAACAAGTTCGATAGAAATGTATCTATATTTGCTGGACCGCGACAATTTTGCATTTATTATACCACTTACGCTACGTTATGATTGTTCAGTTAATATTTGGAAAGTGAGTCTTCTGATCTGAGAGCTAATAGCTTTTCAAATTTGTCGATCTCTCAAAAATCTCATTACTTTTAAAATCTTTGCTATCTAAATCTCTCATCTTCTTGACGACACTATATTTTTAACGAAATAACCAATCCTTTTCCCTTTAATAATTTTTATAACTAAAAGCACTGGTTAAGCGAACGTTTCGTTATAACTCTCGTTGGTGAAACAGTTTCGAAAAATCGCGCTGCTCGCAATTCCCATTATCGATAACACGGCTGAATTTAGAGTAGTCGCTAAACGAATTCATTTCCGAAAGTTTCGTTCCGCGATAGAATAATCCCCCCCACTGTCTATCCGTTTGATTTCTCGTTCTCCAAACGTGATACTTGCGAATCACGAAAATCGTAATCGTTCTTCTCCAGAAATTTGTTTTCCTCTAATTTTCATAAATTTAATTGGAATTCTTCGCAATGTGACGAAGAAAAAGAATTCGGAATTAAAATTATCATTTTCGTCACCGTCGATGCAAAAGAAAGATCCGCGTCTTCTATTTTTCCCAACAAATATTCTACATCTTGGTAATTATATTTGTATGCGAGAGTTCCATTCTTTCGCCACCGACCCCCCTCTACCTGAGTCGTGGCGCGTGGAATCTTCGCGAAGCAGGATTGCGTCACCCACAAAGGGTGACTCGCCGTAACGGCTTCCGTGACTCGGCGTAAAAACAAAGGCTGGACATAATCGTCCTTACATCCATATACGGATACGGCGTATGACGTTTACCCCAGCCTTCGATCAGCCACGTGACCGGCCTAGAGTAGGGGCACCGAGGAGATATATACTCCCCCCTCGGTCCCGAAAGACATTCGGTTAATTTCGTTTTACGAAGCCGTCTCGAGTAAGCCACAGGTGTCGGGTCAAAGAAGATTTCTCGCACCTCAACGTCGATAAAACCGCGAGCCTTGTAAATACGACAAATCCTCCACAAAGCGATACCGAGGGCTAACGCCCCACCCATATCAGCGCGTGAACAATAAAAAGTATACAGTCCACTTAACAATTAAAATTAAGATCTCGTCACGCATCCGGGCGCGCTAACAATATTTGCAAGATAATCCAGCATTTGCGAGAAAAGTTCCTTAATCGATGGTGAAATACGTTCGCAATTACTGATTTCGTAACTGTTAAGCTCGTCGCAAACTAGGAGAAATGAAACTAGTGTAAAAATTGGCAGAAATTATAGGTCCACCTTGGTGAGCTTCGTTGAATTTTCGTTGGCGGAGAACGAGAGATTGAATTGATGAAATTACTTGGAAAGGGAACGGTCAAACTACGACGTTATTTTCTTCGTTTCTTGTTCGGAACATTCGTCGTTTAATGAAACGGTTAATTAATTTCGACCAACTCGTTCGAAAAATCTCTGGTGCTTCTTGCTTTTACTTTTTATTATCAGGAAATTACTCAACTAAATTAAAGATGAGACCACGCAGAAACTCGCAACATTTTAACCCGTGTATGGGAAGTCGGTTTCCGGTTGATGGAGCATCTTGAATAAAAATGCATCGATCGTAAACCATGATTACGTGCTTTCTCCCCTTTTATATTAAGAGGAAAATATCCGTTCGAGAGCTTAGGTGAAGTGGCTGCTTGCATTGCATTTATTTCCTCTGTGTTATTTTTGCTTTCGTACGATATTAAAAGTTCGCCAGACTGCAGTTTTATTTCATCGTCGAGATGAAGTTTTGCAGATAGTCATAAAATTATTTGTGTATCACAGCTTATCAAATGCAATATTATTCAATTTTTAATAAAATAAGAAAATTTGCTAAATATTAAAATTCGTAAAGAATTGGTATTTGGCAAAGGTATGTGAATTAATGACAAAATGAAGGGCAGATTGCAGAAAAGTGAATCAAACGTGAATTTTGAAAGTACAAATAACATCGTAGTGCTGATTCGTCTTAAATTTTACTTTTTACGTTTTACAAAAAGACGTGCTGCAATATTCTGGTAGAATATCAACACTCAGAATTATCTGATTTGGTCATTATTAAACTTTGGATTTCTAAAAATATAATTTAGAAACGTTAAACTTGGATAGAAGATGGTTTCACGTGGTCTTCGCGCAATTTTACACATAGTTAAATCCACGGTTTAGTTACTACGATCCACGAACAGGGGAGAAAAAGTATTTATCACATTTTCCTTTGTCCTAAATGGGTGTTCAAAGCTCGAGTCTACGGGGATTCACGTTCATTGTCGATAGTTGAACAATCAGAGGAACAGATTTCGCCCTGATCCTCTTACGAATTAATTACCTGCGGCATTATTTCTAAAAACTTTCGACCGGATCGTGCTCTCGAGCGTTTATAAATTCCTATGGAAATTAAAATCTCTCGTCCGCGACGCAAAATAGCTGCCTGTAATCCCGTATTTAATCACCGTGGTTAAAAATGCAATATTCCCTTAATTGTAAAACAGAGCACGACCAAAACCCTGTTTTTCGATCTCCTGTACGTCCAGGCAGAACAAATGAAAATTTTGCGCCAATAAAACGAACCCAAATTTTCTTTCACTGTGGACGTTTGTGGCAATCTCGTATTTTTTATTCTTTTATTCACAGCGATGTTATGATTATTGTTCTATTGTTAATAGTAACGTTAAAAATAATAGTCCAATAATAACGAAATTTATGACAATTCTCGACGCGCAATTTGATTCTAACTGTTGTCATTTTAAAATCGTCATTACTCTCTTCTTTTTCAAGAATAACTGTCGTAATTTTTTAGTATCACGTAAAACAGCGGTCAGGAATAAATTTGATCGTGCGATTTAGAAATACAGAGCAGTATTTCCACGCTTCAGTATTTCGTGTAAAATGTTTACGTGCATGCTACCGAGACTGCCATGAAATTGAAGCGGGATAATAACGACAGAAATTAAAAGAAAAACTACACGACTTGTACCCCAGTGCGATTCGTCTTACTTAAAGGCCCAGAAGCAACTGTTCTGACTAGAAAATGAAGACGACCTTTTTTTGCCATAAAATTTTATCGATATGCAAACATTTGAATACAAAACAAATTCAGTACCAGACAACGCCACTCCTACTTGAGGCCTACGCCACGCCCCCTCGCGAATCACGTGACCCAAATCAACCAATCGCTAATTTTCGTTGCATCAGCGTTGCACCTAAATAGGCCCGATTTTTTGGGTTACGCCCACTAAAATCACTTTCAGTGATAAAAAAAATTTATACCTCATGGGACATGGGAGGAGAAAGAGTTATTTCGCAGTAAAGAGAGGGGATTATTTGGTAGACACGAGGTGTCACGTTGAATTACGATTTCTTGAGACGAGATCAACGTCTCAGGGCGTGTGCAAGGAACGATAACAGCAGGGGCACGTACGATAAATCAGGAATACGAGGCAGGGCAAGGCGAAAGGACGTCTCTAATTTACAGACTAACTTGTACGTGTCGTAGAGTCAGTGGCGGGGCATTATCCGGCATTATTAGGGACGAGATAGTAATTACTGCGCTGTGTGATGCTGCTGCTACTGTGTGGTTGCTATACGACATAATTAAATTACCGATAAACCGATGGAGAAAGCATGTAGAGACGTACATAGCTTCAGCACTCGGCCGACGATGTGTCACCAAATGCATGCGAATGCACATTGGATCTATTAGTTAAAAAGCATCGACCAGCAACGCGAGAGACAGAAACAGAGAAAGAAAGAGAAAGAGAAAAGAGAGAAAGAGACCATTGAACTGGAAATTCATAATATTATCACTGATAACATCATAGGAATTCCCGTAACGTTTTGTACTCTCGCAAACCAGATGAAGACAATCTTCGTTTGGTCGCTACTTCGACTGGCTAGTAGATAGCCTGTAGTGTTCTCGTTTCTAAGCAAACAATGTCCGTTAAGGGTTGATTTATAAGTTTTGGTCAGAGTACTGTCGGTTCGATCATTCGGGCCATTCGCCACAAATCTTGGTCACCACGCTAACGATTTTCGATCGTTTCATGGATTTTATCATGCCGGTTGATTCGTGTTTACGAATCGTTAGTAATCTTAATCGCTGCACTGGATAGATGAATCGATGGAGAAAGATAGTTTAAAACGAGGTAATAGTTGTATTGAAAAGATATTCGGAAATTTAATAAATAGAATTGCAGTCGAATGAATGAAACGTTTCACTTTTCATGATTTGATACGATATTATATACTCTGATAATATATTATAGATACAACTCCAGAAACGTAAAACGACTCGAAAACAAATAGCTTTCAGTCTCAAATAACTTTTACTCTCAGTTGCATTTAACAATTATCCAGCCCACGCATTTTCCACGAATTTCCTCTTCTTTTCCTCTCACACGTTTTGCCAATTGTATCCAAGTTATTGAGTGATGAAACGTTCTCCAATCTCGAGCTAGTTTTTCTTTACACATCTAGCAGTCGAGATCTTATTTTTAATTGTTAAGTGGACTGTATATTTTTTATTGTTCACGCGCTGATATGGGTGGGGCGTTAGCCCTCGGTATCGCTTTGTGGAGGATTTGTCGTACTTACAAGTCTCGCGGTTTTATTGACGTTACGCCGATGAGGTCCGATAAATCTTCTTTCCGAATTTGACTCGACACCTGTGGCTTACTCGAGACGACTTCGTAAAACGAAATTAACCGAATGTCTTTCGGGACCGAGGGGGGAGTATATATCTCCTCGGTGCCCCTACTCTAGGCCGGTCACGTGGCTGATCGAAGGCTGGGGTAAACGTCGTACGCCGTACCCGTATGTGGGTATAAGGACGGTTATGTTTGTTTTTACGCCGAGCCACGAAAGACGTTACGGCGGCCCCTTTGTGGCTGACGCAATCCTCGTTCGCGATGATTCCATACGCCACGACCCCGGTAGAGGGGGTGGGTGGCGGAAAACCGAAAACTCTCGCGACAACCCAACTTGAAGATTTTATGCAACTTTTATATAAGATTTATGTTAAAAATCTCAAGCTTGCCAAATCATGAAATTTTGCAGTAAATTCGCTTACTCGTTAAATATGACGCAGTCAATGATGGGCACTGCAACCTCAATTTTTCTCGATATAAATAAAAATTTTTATCATCAACAATCCTACACAATTCTCTTCTTTTGTATAAAAAAATAATAGAACTGTTTCTTACAGTGCGTAAAAGCTACGAGCTGTAAACTTTTGAACTTACTGAGCGTTCGAAGTTCAAAATTTTCGATTTTTAAACGAAATCAATTCCGAACTGTTGAATGAAATACCGAAGCTCGTTAAGTTTTGTTAATAACTTCAAACTCGTGCAGCAAACTGCATCAAAATTCCATTCAAATTAATATTTACAGATTTTGCTGACAAAGTTTCCAGAATTAAAATCCTTCGGAAATTTGGAAAGTTCAGCGCAAAAGTTCCATCGAGCGGTCACGATGAATCATTTCTACGGTCGTGACAAAATTTCTCCACGTACGATATAACACAAACGACATACGCGCTCGTGTTATTAATTGTAATCATTACGAAAGTATGCGCGATTCGGCCGCGTGATTTATGGCAATTTATAATCCGATATTCCTTGTTCAAAGTTACCGTGGAATTCAATTTTTCCCGGACGCAATAAAATACAGTTTCATAACTCGCGCCGCCGAGCGAAAAATAGATTATCCGTATACACTTTGTATAACGATATACTGGAAAATTTAAAACACGGTCGTTGCGTAGTCAGTGAAAACATTGCCGGTGTAATTTTTATGTAAAGCGATGCGCTCTCACTCGAACTGTGAGTGAAAATCTCGATAAATAGGAATTTCATCATTTGCATTAGAGGTGCGTGCGAAAATTAAACAAAGTCGTTTTTAAGCACAACTTTGTTTCGCGTGAAATTGAACACAATCGTTAACGTGACAAATAATAGGAAGGTAATTTATTTTTAAATTCATAAGAAAATTTTGCTTGCTGTCTTGGAAATAACTTGTAAGCTCATACGAAATAATAATAATAATTAGATATGCATTTGGCCTTATTAGTAGCACGTTGAGTAAAAATTGTAGCGGCCTAGTATTCCTCGACTACGAGTTTCGAACACTGACTAGCACAAGTCGCAAGTGGCTGCGCGCCAGCGTCGAGGTCCTGCCGATCTCCGACGTTGCCGCAAACAAAGCAGAGTGCGGCAACACCGCCAAGATGCGTGCACCGACAAGTCTAGCTGGTAGCTACGACACAAGCATTTGGGGTAGAGTCGCTGCCATCAGTGCCTCACTGGATGAGTCTAGGCAGTGACTCCAAGACGAAACGCAATCGCCTTTCTTCTCACTCTCTCTCTCTCTCTCTCTCTCATCAAGTCAAATTCATCCTTCCATGAATCCATCCATAACTTTTGCACCTTCCTTCAAGAATACGTTCTGCAAAAGAAAATGCTCATCATATCGCGTGTTACGACACGGAATATGACGCAACGTGAGATAATATGAAAAGAAATTCTTCGTGAAATACCGAGGGAAAGAAAGCGTCTTAGAAAACCACTATAAAAAAAGAAAAAATCCCATACGAAGAATCTCCCAAGTAAGAGAGGCGCAAGTGAGGCGGTGTAAAAAAAAAGGGGGGGGGGGACGTCGTTCAAAGAGCTGGATCGTAAAAAAATTCTTGCCGTTTGAAATTTTACGACGCGCGCTTAGAACTCCCGCTGATTAACGCTGGGAAGGATAGGATCCAGTCACTAAAAAAGCCGGAAAGAGGGACGCGGTTCTGGATAAGGTGAAATAACGCTGACGATAAAGAAAGTGGCTTTACGGCCATTGTAATTTTCGGAAGGTATAAAACAGACGGCAGAGACAACGGATGGAATAGCTAGCGTCTTTATTACGTTGCCGCGAATTCTAAGAGCCCTCGGATGCGTTGCGCGCCATCCGGTCGGCCATAACACGAAAAGGTGCTCTCGGGAGGGGGGCAAATGGCGCGCGTCGCCGATGTATTCGAAAGTCGCGAGTACGAAAGGCGTTCTACCTTCTCGCGATAACGATAATCCGGGAATTTCTCTCACGAAATTCCACCGCGGAACAGGGACACGAACACTGAATAAACAACGGACTGAAGTAACGCTGTTTCGAACTCTCGGCGCGCTTCTTTTTTCCGATGAGAAAAGCCGATGGGTAGTGCATCCTAGACGATGAACGTTTTATAGAAAATTCTGTGTTTCCTCTCTCTGTCTCTCTCTGTCTCTCTGTCTCTCTCTCTCTCTCTCTCTCTCTCTCTCTCTCTCTCTCTCTCTGTTGTGAAAATAGCTTGGAATATCGAATGGCCGGGTAAAAGAGCTCTCGAGCATGGCTTCCCCCCTCGAAGAAACTTTCAGGCCCGAGCGCACACGTGATTCCACGCGCTTGATTTACGCGATTTTCCAAAAAAAAAAAAAAAGACCATTTCATGGTTGAACTCACCTTTCTCAAATTATTCGAAACTTATTTACTGCATATAGATCAGAGGTGGTTTTCTGATTTCGTGGATTTTATCGAACGGGTTTATTTCATCACGTAGAAATTGACGTCTTCTTTTTTCATTCCGACTGAAAATTTGCAACGATGTTTCAAAATTCTTGTTCCAATTTTTTGCTTACTATTTATCAAGCAACATTTATGTTTCTACGGATAAGTAGTAATTAAGAGACTAAAAAAAAATATCAGAAATATCGAGCGCAACGAGATTTATACTGTCGATGGATAATTACAAATAAAAGACGTACATTTTCAGAAAGAAACAAATGCTCGTATTACTTTGTCGTTGCGTCGTTTAATTTCTTCTCTGAATTTCTCTAACATTGCCAAAGCAAAATGCGTTTTCACATTCCCTCTACAAACTTGCAACCTACCCTTCGTATCCCCTGCCAATTAAAATTAGTTGAATTTTATTTTCAAATGGTGAAACTAGTTCAATTCCATCGAACGCGTCCCCAATTAATCGTTCGCGCCGCTCGACAAAATTTCACAATTTCGGCGAAGACTCGACAGAAGTTGGTTCATTTAATTACCACCGGCGACCATGGACTTTGCACGAGAGCCTTTTATTCAGAAACGGTTTAACGGCTGCAAGAGTTTCCAGATGAAGTGTCGGTCAGGTCTTCTCCGAGAATGCATACACACACACACACGCGCGCGCGAAAACACAGCGTCGTTGAAAGCCGATGAAGTCGCGAACACGATTAAAAAGTAATTGGATGCAATTCGATTTGCGTCTTCGAGCTTGGAGTTCGCTTAGGCGCGACATCGTATTACAACGTGAATGGTGCACGCGCGTGAATGCAAACCCCGCGCTGATGTTTCCTCAGCGATAATTGGCACGTGAGCGCTTCAACTCTGTCGGATTTGCTCTGGAAATTTCAGTTTTCCACAGAGATTTCGGAGCAAAGTGTCGTAAAAACAAAAGAAGGAATATTTCATTAAACACGGCAATGGAAACAAAATTATTTCAGAGGAAATCTGGCCCGTGCCAATTTTATTCGTCGCTTCGTGCGTAAAATCGTCTCCGCAAACGCGAAACGGATGATGTTCATTGGAAATTTACGATGCTTTTCGAAGGTGAAACAAAATCAAAAAAAAACCTTCGTTCGCGGTGAAGCAAAAGCGTAAAATGTAATTTAAAAATGTAATTACGTTCGTGAAAAATAATGTTTTTTTTTAAATAAATGTCACCAGTCCTTGTCGAAACAACGTACGATAATAAATTTCACCTTAACGCTGAAACACACCGTTCAAGGTATAAAATGTAAATTAAACGTCAACGTCAATATTGAACGCAAATACGCGATAGGTTCATTAATTTACTTCCAATTTCACTCGATCCTATTTATTTTGCCGTCGCGTTTGTTTATTCCATTTTCACAGCTCGTGTACTACGTTTTCACAGCTCGTTCGTAAGTTTAGTCACACACACACACACACACACACACACACACATTTCGTCTTTTGTTTCGCGTTTAAGAGAAGTTAAAAATTCGAGAGATTCTGCTTCGAGGAATTTCCGTTAGATAATAGCAGATTGGTGATTCGTTCATCTCCGTTAGAACGCCGTTAAAGCGTTTGACGAGTAGGCGTATCAGGGGGATAATTTACAGCGGGCATCAGTAGTTTTCAATGCGCGTGTCATCACGAGCCACGCGGAATTGCAGTCGCACAATACAAATCGTATCGGTAGGCTGCACGTGTGCACTGGTGCACGGGACGATGCGCCGCAACATTATCGCGTCGGGTCTATTGTACACGGCATGCTCGTTTGCCAGCGTTATCCTAAAAACTACCCGCCGTGTTACGCGGGGTGAAACAACTCCTCGTTACGCGACGTGAAACGTGGTAATTCCACTTTTTGCGAGGTTCTAATAGAAAGATCGCGTACGTACGAGTACGCAGATCTGGAGGAATTACTCGCTGGTTGAACGCAAAAGTTGAGTGTTTGTTGGAGGAAAATTCTTGCCATTTGCCTTCATTTCATCGACACAGCTCGAGTTAAATGGATTTTAATTGCGGGCCTCTGTTAACAGTGATGTACAGAAAGAGAGTTGTTTTTAATGTTTCTGTGTAATGTTCCATATTTATGGTTCGTAATCAATCGCGATCGTAAAATTAGAAAATTATTAACCGTATTAAAAAACAGAAACGTGACTTGTACTACGTTCAGCTTGATTAACATTCCAGACGAACAAAAATGAGAATTCATATCGAAGACACGATAAAGTGACGTTGATCAAAAAACATAATAAAGACCAACTAATCGTTCATTTCGCTGAAGAGAGACCCGGTGGCTTTTGAAATTCTTCGACCGCGCGATTCACCTTCAAATAGATGGAACATTGTAAATCTTATCCCCATTCAAAAGGCAAACCAAGGACGGAACAAAACGTGGAATTAGGAAGAGAACAACGATGCAACAACAAAGCAGTATTCCCCGCCGATTTTCATAATCACGTCCCTTTGATTAGCAAACCGTGAATTGCTTAAAGCTTCATGCGCACAGGAACGCGCATTATCGTAACAACACTCGCTGTGCATTCTCTCGGATAGAGTCTAGTCATTCAAGATAGTAGTAATGTTGGGAAATGGATGAGGCCGCGGTGACTCGACGCGATTAAGCGGAAACTATTGCTCAAATCGCAGTGTTTGCTATTGAGTAAGAAGCAACATTTCTCGAACGCTCGTTCACATAATCTTGAATACTTTGTTCGTTGGCAGTTCTTTCGTTTCTATTTGATATTATATTTATCGGTTCTAGAAGTTTGCTCGTTTGTCTCGTTTATTTCCAACAGTATACGTACAGAGTACAACTGTGGAAGTGGTTCGACACTTGTCATACTTTTACGAACATGTTGCAAGTTTTGTGTAAAATTTCTGGAAACTTGGTCGATACTGTAGTCGGGCGAGATTACCATAATTTTGTGGATAGACCTTGGAAAGGATGTAGGAATTGTGAAAAAATATTCGTCTTAAATGCATGGTTAGCCATCGAAGGTGATGTAAAGTGTGTCGGGTTAGGAAGCTAAGGATGTTGGAAGGGATTTTAGTTGTGAAAGAGAGAGAGAAGGGAAGAAAAGGCGAATGCGTTTCGTCTCGGAGTCACTGCCTAGACTCATCCAGTGGGGCTGACGGCAGGACCTCGCAGCCACTTGCGGCTTGTGCCAGTGTTCGAAACTCGTGGTTGAGGAATCCTAGGCCGCTACGAGTGCATTGAAATGTATCAGTGTATAAATGCATCAACGTCATTTGTCTTTAAAACTTTGTTAATATATCGTTACAGTTATCCACAACAGGCTCCTGTGATGAGCGTTCAATCGCTTTCGCGGATCTCGAAGAAACTCGCAACTCAAAAGCTTTCGTAAATTGCTCAAGTGTCTTTCTCAACCTGTAATCGAGTTATTGGCGATATCGTACGTGCGCGACAGTGTTCAATGCAGGATTATTCCAACTAGTCGGAAAGGGGATGTAGAACGCGTAAAGTGGGGGAGAGGTTGAACAAGAAATACAGTGTCGGTAAGTGAATAAAACGGATGATTCGACGCTGGCCCATAGAGCAGTGTACATACGCCGACGCTTTGCGTGCAAATTCGTAGCAACGCTGGCCGGGATATTGCAAATTCGACGGTCATTAATTTGTTCGCTAGCCAGGTATCCGCGAAAACCTGCATTCGGAGGCCTGATGGATGCGCACTCCCAATGGCATGGTTGTATCGTCTCGGTTAATCCGGATTATTTAGAAGCGTTTTAATCAACGGCCTTCGTTAAAAATCGTTGCGACCAGTTACTAGCAATTGTCAAAGTATTATCGCAGGCTGGCCCGTCGATGTGGATTCATTCGCATTCGCAAAAGTATTCTAAGCGAGCTTCGCAATTTTTCAACTAGACCAACTGTTGAAAACATTTTCACGTCGTCTCGAATCCTTTGTTCCTTTGTGGCAGTTTTGCAATGACCTCTAATTGCTACGGGGCAAGTTAATTTTATAATTTTATAATTTTACTTGGTATTTAATATTTGAATGAGCAGGGAGATGTTACTAGTTT
>KQ435828.1:1165599-1177681 GCA_001276565.1 Melipona quadrifasciata | reverse complement strand
AACTCGAGGCGTCCTTTGTTTCCCGGTGAAGTGGCCTTAAGTATCCATCGCGGCACTGTCACGCGTAAAGCTCAATACGGCCGATCGGTTATACTCTTAAAAGGACGTCGTCGGTGAGCCGATCGGCGAAGACGAGCCCCGACGATCCCGAAGGAAATGGCCTTTTGATCCTGTCGCGAGCAACCCGCTCGCTCCTTTTCTCTCGAGTAGCTGTTTAAGAGCTGACGTTGTGACAGCCCCCTAGATTGTTTCCGCCTTTGTGCCACGAGACTCCCTCGTCCGTGGTACAAAGAACCAACCATCCCGCGGATTGGATTCGTCTCATAAGCATAAAGTAGTTAGCTTCCAATTCCAAACCCAAGTAACTTTCAACTTCCGCGTGAAGCGATGAGTACGCCAAACCGTTTATCAGATTCGAACGGGCTACCACGGGTGGTAGAGGATTGTTGGATTAACCTTCTTCGCGTGGCGAGCTTCTCCAAAAAAAAAACCAGTGATTCGTGTTCGTAGCTTCAATCGTGAAACGTTTAGCACAAAGTTGATTCGAAAATCACGATATGCTTTTGTTACTTTCGTGAAACTTGAGTTCATCGAGACTGGAGCAATCAGTTTCGTCGAGCTGGGTGAAAGACGCAACCGAATCGATGAAAAATATCAACCAAATTTCTAAATTGATCGAGAGTAATCGATGGGTTAGTAAGGACGAGCGTGAATTTAGAAGAAAATCTCGATTCGTTCATCTCGCGCCGGAGCGACGATCCAGCTCCCACGCAGCAGCTTTTTCACCGTAACCCCCATCAATTTTTGTCAATTTTACTTCACGGCTGTTCATTACGGCATTACCATCGTTCCCCGCGAGCATATATCAATTTTAGTGTTTTAATATCTCGTAATTAATGCGACGGCGCGGGAGAAAAATTGCGACCCCGTCGGTAAAGCGTTCGATTAATCCAGGGCGGGGCGCGTTCGCGGCGGCCTTTAATTTTGAAACATGCCGCGAGCTTTATCACTCTAAAACGCGATCGGGTTTCAAAGCTCGTCAAATGATCCGTGGATAAGCCGCGTTCAACTAAGATTGACGCTGTACCAGCGAACGATTGCATCAATCTCAATTAACGTTGAACGCGCTGTGTGCTCGACCACCGGTGAATTAATCAGCCGAATATGTGCACGCGTGTGTATATCTATTTAATGAGTCTCGCTTCGGAACAAATCGCCGTTTGGCGACACAACGTGTAAATTGTTTGCTAACGAGCCACGAAGAACCGCGTGATTTATAAAGCGGAGCGGCGATATTGGTTACGGCCGAATGGCGTGAGCTTGAAATTAAGTGAAATATACGTGGCTCGCCCCTTTGTGAGGCACCGCGAGCGAAACTGCGCCGACGGCAGACGCGTTGCGAGGACAAATGCGAAGATTATTCCAAATTCAATTCTGAAGTTAAATCCAGATTTCGTAGGATTGACGTTTGGACGAAGATAAAAATTAATAATACCGTAGGGACGAGAAAGTTTCATTTCTTTTGGGATTCTTTTCTGTGGAGTCTAACAAGGGAACATGCCAAAGTCGGAATCGATTTTGATCAAATTTGGCATGAATGTAGTTTCCAAAGAAAATACTGTAGACTCGTATTTTATCACTCAAGATGATTTTAGCGGGGCTGACCCGGAAAATCGTGCCTCTTCAGGTGCAACGCTGATGCAACGAAAATTAGCGATTGGTTGATTCGGGTCACGTGATTCGCGAGGGGGCGTGGCGTTGTCTGATACTGAATTTGTTTTGTATCGATTCAAACGTTTGCATATCGATAAAATTTTATGGCAAAAAGGTTTTTTCCAAGTAAATGTTAATGAATTTTCTTCAACATTCAAACACAAGTTGGACAGATAAAATGGAATCAAAATTTTTTCATTATATAAAAGTTCATTATTCTCAAATCTTTGAAATGAAAGAATTTAAGGCGACTGAATTTCAATCTGATTGCTTAAATTAATATCGCAAAGTTTCTTTCGAGATGTTCAGTTAGATTTGAAATAGATGTGAAATTGGAGAAAACATCCTCGATAACAGAAATTAACATTGCGGAGAGACGAAGATTTGAAAACAGATCGGATAGAAAACTTTTGTTCTACTGGAATCGTCAACTATCTGAAATCACGTTTCGCCGTTTTTAAAGAAATCGTGCAAACGCTAGCGATCGCCGTATCGAACGACCTGTTCCACTCGTTCAGTTGGAGATCCTTTACGAGCGCAATTCTCCGATTCATCACGCGGACCGTGGATAACAGAATTTTTCAGGATTCACAAACTCACTCAGTCAGCAAGTCGGTGCTTCCTCGCCGTGTCGAAGCGCCATAAACCACGGAAAGGCCGGCCGTAAAAAGACGATTTTAATTGTACCGTGGCGGATACCAGAGGCGGATGTTTCGCCTGAAATATTAACTTGCTGTTTAGGAAGAGAGAAACGAATGGCCGACGGCTGCGGACGTAATTTAGGTTAACGTTTGTAAGAGTAAAGGTCATCGAGGGAATATGACCGTGGAGCGTGGTATCGGGGGATAACTCCGTCCGCTAGAAACGAACGAACATGAGCGAGCCATTCTCGTCAAGATAACAATTATCTCGTAAGCACGTTTTACGCGTTACTTTATTTCGTCTTTTTTTTTTTTTTTTTTGTTGCGGAAACCATTTCTCTCTCTCTCTCTCTCTCTCTCTCTCTCTCTGGTCGACGACTGCTACCGGAGTTTATCGGAAATCGATCGGACAAAGATATTCCTTTATTTTTCATATCAGTCGGATCGTTTTGCTCCTCGGCACGGTACATCTTGTTGCTCGGAGAGCGTTTTAACAGTCTGCGCGAAAGTGCCGCGATCCGAGATGATATTTCTATGAATAAAACAGTCGATCGTTTGTTGATCGTACTTATATTTCGGGATTTTTACGTGATACTTTGTAGATTTTTCCATTTCTTTGCTTCTCCCTTTTCTTTCTTTCTTTTCATCACTTCGTACGTTATTTGAATTAACTGTAGAGAAGCTAAAAAGACGATGGACGTTCAAATCGAAATATGATTTTCAGCTTGAAAGGTAGATAGAGAAAGACATTGGTAGAATAAACGGCTATTGAAGCGTCTGACTCGTTACGGTACTATCTACTTCAACCGCGCACGTACTCCTATTTTGAAGATAATTTTAAAGAAACACTCGTTAGCTCTGTTTATCACATTTTATAACTTTTATAGACTACTAGCGTCTTCCTTTCTCTCAGAATATTAAATAGACGGCGGGTGATGATTTATGCATTTTTTGAGAAACACAAGGCTGCAAAAATTTACAGAACACTCGCGCGTGATAAAACTGTTTTGAAAACTACTTCGTAGTTGATATGATCTTGTAAAATGAAACTTTCATTTAGATTCCATCTCTTTGATAAGACTCTTAAATTCGCAATCGTGTAGGTAACTGTACGTAGACTGCAAATGTAGCAACGAAACAAGTGTCTGTTAAAAATGTGTAAAATTACGTCCGTAGATTCCATCTGTTTAATAAGATTCTTAAGATTCTTAAAATTCCCAACCCTGTAGATAACCGCTGTACGGAGATCACACGCAACAAGTCTCGACTAAAAACACATGAAATTGCTTACGTAGGTTCCGTCTCGTTAACAAGATTCTTCAACCGTACAGGTAACATTGTTGTATGCAGATTACAAACAAGTCTCTGCTAAAAACACATAAAATTGCGTGAATCCGGAAGATCGCCAAGGGAGCAGTCAGCTGGTCACACGGATGTTGGAAAGCATCCGCGCGAAATTCCAACGAATATTCCAAGAAACTGAATGTGCCTCGTAAACGAGCGAATAAAACAAACAACCGAGTGAAACGCGAAGATCGCGTAAATTCGACGATCGCGTGCCGCTAACGATAACTCGCTGGAGAATAGCTTTCGTCGGGGATCCGCGAGATAGGGGGCGTAGCGAGGCTGATGTCAGCCCGGCGGCGGTTTCAGATAAGCACTCGCGATCCGGAAGATCGCCAAGGGAGTTGTATCGGGCTGGTCACGGGGGTTAAAAAGCGTCCGCGCGAAATTCACGGCGCGATAACCATCGTTCCGCATCCGGCTTACGTGCGCTACGGTCGAAATTGTAAAATGAACGGCGCGATAACCATCGTTCCGCATCCGGCTTACGTGCGCTACGGCTGAAATTGTAAAATTTATTCTCGGCTGCGCGAAACTTCCGATTAACCGACGTTCCGGGAATTCCCCGCCGGCATCGCGTATCACGTACACCGCGGCCGTCCCTACGCGAGAATCCGTAATATTCGACGCGCGCAGTTATTCTTTTTTATCACTGAAAGTGATTTTAGTGGGGGTAACCCGGAAAATCAAGGTGCAACGCTGATGCAACGAAAATTAGCGATTGGTTGATTTGGGTCACGTGATTCGTGAGAGGGCGTGGCGTTGTCTGGTACTGAGCGATCGCGCCTGTAATTTGTTTTCCATCGATTCAAATGTTTGCATATCGATAAAATTTTACGGCAAAGGTCGTCTTCATTTCCTAGTCGGAACAGTTGCTTCTGGTGTACAAGTCGTGCAGTTTTTTCCCTTCTTTCTTTCCATTTTCTCTCTCTCTCCGTTTTTTTCTTTTCGCGCTACGCGTATCAAAAAAAATTCGCGCCACGCTGCACCCTGTTGGCGTGACGGACGCGAGTCCGCGCGGCAACTAAATATTTTAACTACAGCGAACGCGTTTCCGAGGATTATTACGTGCAAATACGATTAATCCTGCGGCTCGCGCCGAGTTGGCCTGTGCAAATTTGTCTTAACCGTGCAAACGTTGCGTGCGTTAATCGGATAAACAGCGACGCTCGACTTCCCGCGGCCGGAAGTCCTTGGACGCGAAAAGTCTCTTTGACTCCTGGTGGCTCGTCTTCGGATAACGCAATTGTTCATGGAAATGGAATTTTTGGTCATCCGAGCGGTTCGTAATTTTATTCGTTCGCAGTGATTTCTGAATGGCTTGAACAATTTACAGATTATCAATTGTATTTCCTTCTCGTTCGAATTTGAAATCCATATTTTTTAACTAAAGATTTTATTACAATCGTATTTATATTATTAATCCTTATTTACTTAGAAATCCAGATAATTTTAAGATAGCTAATCCAATAATTACTCCATATTTTTTATTTGCTTGTTCAATTTTTAAATTTGAAATTGAAATTTGAATTTAAAATCATTTAAAACTGCTAAAGCTAGTAAAACTTGTTAAAATGGAACCAAGTGGATCAAAGGGTTAAACATTGACAACTCGTACGATTTATTTATTCTTTCGTCTTAAAATACAAATATTCACGTGAATATCGCGTGAAACAGGTTTGTGTTTGTGATTGCTTCAACAGAAACGTTGATTTTGCGCGGAGGAAAATTAACAAAACTGGGACATGGTGTGAGAAAGCTGTAATCAAACGAAATCGAACGCACCTCTTAACTTGTTTCTTTTATTTAAACGTATACGGTCATTTCGTTCATATTGTTGCAATATTTCGCAAGTAGCGACACATTAATTGCGTCAAAGGGACGAACGCTATTAATTATGCATAAATTTCGATAAGAAGGATGACCGGTTAGAGAATACTATAGTAACGCAGCATGCCGCAATACCATCAATTTCCAGGACAATTAATCGTCTTCTGTTACGATAATCGATCACGGCTCGATACGGCGCAACGATTTATCGCTGACGTTTTTCATTTCAATCTCGAGTGTCCGCATGCAAGAGTAATCGGACAGGAGTGGGCCAATTCTTCCTCGTTCCGAAACGAAGAGACCGCAATCTAACACTGTCAAGCTTCTGAAATTTCAGTCACTCCTCTGTAATGCTAATGAATCTTTTCCACGTTTCGGAGCTTCAGACGGGAATTCTCCGCGAGCGTGGAACGAAATTCGCAACGGGCGCAATTTCAATTGACAATCTTTTTATCTTTTATTATAAACAGAATACACACACTCTAGGATGCCCATTGAAACGAAAAAATGAACATTTCTTGAAGCAAACGTCGACACTCAAGTTTTTTCAGCCAGGCTGCGTGACTATTGTACATTATGTTAAACTTTCATTGTACATTATGTTATATTATAATATCCATGACATCGGTACGCAACGTTTGCTGAGAGCTAATCAATAAAAAGTCTACTTGAAACAGAGGCAATTGAAATAATTAAAAAACAGAGAAAATTCGAGTGCCCAAAGATGTTGCAAAGATTCCAGTTAGAAAACGAATGCAGGAATTTAAAAAAACTGCACGACTTGTACCCCAGTACGATTCGTCTCACTGAAAGGCCCGGAAGTAACTGTTCCGACTAGGAAATGAAGACGAACATTTTTGCCATAAAATTTTATTGAGGTGCAAACATTTGAATCGATACAAATCGCACCAGACAACGCCACTCCTACTCGTGGTCTACGCCACGCCCCCTCGCGAGTCACGTGACCCACATCAACCAATCGCTAATTTTCGTTGCATCAGCGTTGCACCTAAAGAGACCCGATTTTCTGGTTTATCCCCGCTAAAATCACTTTCAGTGATAATTCAGAAATATCCAGTTTTACGAAAGAAAAGAGCCTCGCCGTGAATCTCTCGATCCGCGAAATTAGATTGACGTCAACGGAAAATGTTGATTAAATGTTAATTTTAAAAGCTGATCTAATTCCCGAAGGCATACATAATCAGATTAAGAAGGATCGCCCGGCAATATGGTAATAAATCTTCTTATCAGTCTTTAAATTCTAATGAATCACTCGATCGCACTAGTCGTTCCTTCTAACGAAACGACTGTAACAAGTGCTAATTATCGTTAGTCAGATCCTCAGCTTTTGCCAGATCATGGCAGTGCTTGCATAAATTCGAGCTATCGTCGATATTATCCGAAATCGATTTTGTCCGTTGGACACAAAATTGTCGACGTGAAGTTAGATAATGACATAAAATTCGCTTCCCACGGTATTAAGGCGTTGAACTGTAAGGCGAGACACCATAACGATCTTCTAAAATCAATGAAAACGTTCGTACACATGGACAAATCGTTCGAGTCAGTTCTATGGTTGACAAATCTGGTCGCGTGTACAATTTCAGTTTCAAAACTTCGATCGTTTATTTCGATTAAATGTTTCTTTAATTCTATTTAGGACGAGGGATAATACTTTACAATTCATTTGAAAAATCAACGAGTCTCTGCTTACTCTGAATTGTATAACGCGGGCCAAAATGTTTCTTCTCGTCCATTTCTTTTTTTTTTAACAAAACATGAAGATATAAGGAAAAACTAATTTCAAATTAAACTTAAGTTCAAACACGATTTTTTCATTATATTTTAAAAATAGTGATTGTTGACCCACTCTACATGTTACATTATTGTTTTACAAGTATTACGAGTTTCATATTCTCGTTCGTTAACAGAATGGTTCAAAAAAGGTGTGGTGGTAGTGTCATACTTGTCGACGAATACTCATAGATTCGCACGCAATCTCAAACGAATGATCTGAAAATACCTACGCGGATGAACACTCACGAACGTCAACAACAAAACCTCACACACGTCGAGATCCAATACACTTTAAGGTAAAGCCGTAAAACTGACCTCCCCAGAATCGTTCTCGCTTATCCACCGAAATGGGTCTCATCTGACCAAACTACGTCGGCCCCACGAAACGATCAATTCGACGCACCCTTAAAATAAACGTTTGCGCCAACTCTTTTACGTTGTGTCGTACGTACGATGCTTCATCAGTTTCATCCAGCGAAATCGAACGAGACGATTAATAATAAATAATTCGCCTGGTACCCAATTTTCTCTCTTTTGTTTTGGTTCTGGCTGCGCGATGCAATAGCTTCTCTCTCTCTCTCTCTCTCTCTCTTTCTCTCTTTCTCTCTGTCTGGCATTTCTGCAGTCGCGGTGCGTCACCTGCATTGCCGCAGACCGAGGCCAGGATTTTACGTGTGGCCCCGAGGAAAATTGCCACGACGACCGAGCGATGAAGAAACCTTCGGCTCGTAAATACGATAAGATATGCCATAAAGTTTAACGATTGAAGTTCCGTTCGGAGACCCATCGCCCCTCCCGCCGCCCCTCTGTCTCTGGTCGATGGTTTTACCATCGACGCTGGCCTCTCTGCCCCGAGAGTTGAGTGCCGAAAGATGGAGAGTGGGTAACAGGTGTCGAAAGCCTCGTAAACCGTCGCGTCTAGATGACGGCGATCTTAGATGCCAGCCGATAAATTCGACTCGCGAGTAGATGGCCTAACACGCGACTAATAGTCGCTTCCGAGTCAGTAAATTCCGGCCGGATCCAATTTGTTAGACTGGAGATGCGCAGTCGCTCCAGGTGAATCGCAGGCTGTTCCATGAATCGCGAGCTGTTCGCGATCCTCTGAATTCTGCAACGGCTGAGTCAACGACGATCGATGAATTCTGCAAGGGCTGGGCTAACCTCCCTTTGCTGCCTGTATTTTTCCAACGTCGATGAATAGGGTTCTTGCTACCTTCTAAAGTATCGCGAGTCACTTTTCGTTTGCTCCAACGAGGGTGAAATTGAAACGTAAGAGTTTGAGAACGAGATGAACAAAAGTTGAGGATCTTGTACCAGATGGATCGAACGATTGTTGATTGTTGGTCTTATTAGGCGTAGAATTAATTGTAATATGTGCGAATAATTGGTTGTCGCAACATCTGTTCTGAGATATGTGTATTCAGATATCAACGTTTAGGTATTTAGGGAAATTCTATCAGTTCCAGCAATACGCTCGGGCAATACAGAGTTATTGTTAAATACGGATGACACAAAAATGATATTAATTTCGTTTGATTGATTTTTTTGCCAGAAAAAAAGAACATGCACGTAAATTTAAAAAAAAAAAACAACGACACTTTTTCATTTGCTACGTAATGATCAAAATGATCAGAATGAAAGCTTAACGCTTCGAAACGAGGCCAATAAGTTATTACCTTTTCCACAAAGTTGCGAACGACAGTTTAAAATTTTTCGATAATTTTCCATTCAAATTAATTGCAAATCCTTCTTATTTGCATAAACTGACACCAGGCAAACAGTTTGCATCTGTCAGAATAGTGACGGTAAAATGTTTTCTGGGAAAGCCGAAGCATTTTGCTTTCTCTTGCACTCCATGAGCATTCTACTCGATAAAATGTTATTTAAAGATGATACGATTAAAATTCCACGTGTGTGCTCAGTTTTGCTCATCGCTGTATCACAGCTCGTCGGAGTACTCCACTTTTCTCGTTTGCGAGTCAGGCGCAACTTAGCTGGCAGGATTATTTAGTTTGAACTAATTGGAGAAAAGCCGTCGTTTAACGGCGACACGTCCTGACGAAGCATCCAAGCTGCAGAAAAGTATCTCTTTCGATACTTTTTCCCGGCGTTTTTGCACAAAAAATTGGCAACGAAAGACGGGCGAGTCTCGCGCCAATTTCCATGCCAAGAGATCTTCAGGTCGAATCTGAAAGTCTCTCGCGTCATTATCGATCTTCTTCTTTAGCTTGTATCGAAATATATAGTTAATTGTAATTCCTACAAGAAGAGTGTGCAATTCATGTTCGGAAAAAACCCCAAATTTTGCAGGGTTGTGCGCGCAAAGAATATAAATTTTATTCCTATTTTATGGGGACTAACAATGTGGTCTTGCAATGAGAATAAAATCTTTTACCAAAGTGGCCCACAAAAATATTCTGAATATAACCATAAGATGATTATATCAGTCATTGAATACTAAGGATATATCTCTGCAAAACATTAATACGTATTAAATATCTGGTGATTTTTTAAATCTCAAACTATCGATCAGTTTGTTAATAAAGTTTCCAAAAGTTATTTATACGACGCGTACACTGCTCGAATACCTTCGTAAGCGTTAGAGGCATTAGAACGGTAAATTAATTCGGCGTAGCTCCAGATGTAGCCGTTTTCTATTTTAAATTCAAATAGTTTCTTTGTGCCTCAAAGAAATCTCGAACAAGTGTCATTTGCATTTACATAACTTCACTCGAGAGACTTGCAACTCCGTAGTTGAATAATGCAGACTCTTTTCGCGGCAAGTTCATCGTTTTACGACGAAACACGTCGAGTGTAACACGAATTTCGCCGACTTTGTTTTGCAACGAACGCGTGCGATGGAAATTTTGCAAAATGTCCGTGAACGTAACGAACGTCGCCGCGTGCGTTTGCGAAGTCTATTTATCGACGAGCAACTTGGGAAAGAGCCACTGTTGGTTGAATGGATCCCTTCGTGGTGACGACTTTTTTTTTCAAGGGGCCGGACTTACAAAGAGGGGAAAGGTCATTGATCAACGTCAATCCTCCCGAAAGAATTAATCCTTCGGGCTTGATACGAGTGTACAATGGCCTCGGTGACTCCGATATTCGCCACTTTTGTGGCTCCACGCTTCTCGGACGAGATATGATGTCGATTCTTCAAAGAGTCGCATTCACCGCAGCGTTACTTTCAAAATCGAATGATTAACCGACGAATCGCCGGGTACATTAGTATCCATATGATTTGAGCAGTCACGCGATTTGACGATATTCTTGGTAAATGCGAGAAGAGGATCTAGACTGTGTAATTAAAAAAATTACATCTTACGGACAGGACACACGTGCAAGTTTTCAAACTTGTCGTGAAATTGTCGTCAAGTTGCATTATTTTTAAAAAGTTATTTGCTGTATTCGATGACTGAGCGCAATAATTCAACGCTAGAAAATTAAAGAAATTAAAGGAAAATTAGATTATTGTGATATTATATCACGTAATAATAATAATTATTATTATTACATAATGTACAAAATAAGACTAAAATAAGGTAGAGTAAAATATAGATTTCACAAAAAAATTTGGAGAAATTGAAGAAAATTAGATTATTGTGATATTATTATTATTATTATTATTACGTAATATACAAAAGAAAATTAAGATAGGGTATCAGAGTAAAATATAGATTTCACAAAAAAATACTTTGTCTACCTTTTGGAAAAGCTGTCAAGTTGTTGATTTTTACTATTCTGCTAGTTCGAATGTCAATGTTTTTTCACCGTTTTTAGATAAACTCGCATCGAGTGCCGTTGACATTTATGCAGAACAGTTTTGGTTAAACTCATGAACGTCGACAGACTTGGCTACACGCTCGACAATCCTAAACGCTAACCTTGTTCGAGGTAGCTTAACTTTGGTAATTAGGCGCCGAATGCTTTCTGCGCGACAAACCGTTAGACTGTCCCTTGCTGGAGGGAAACTTCTCCCTGTCTGTTATCAGTCGTTGTTAGCCGCGGATAGTCGTTGTTCGGTTCCAAGTGAAAAGGTTACGAGACGGGGTGGCATAACTGTTATACGGGTGAAAAATGTCTCCGACCCATATCGATTTCGGTTGCAGCACCGCAGCCTGTTGTTACATCGGTTCTAAAACGATTCCGTACCGGTATTGAAACAGTTCTAGCGGATACGTTGCCAAATGGCAACGTCGAATGTACGATACATTACAGAGTTTGCCGATATGTGAAAGAGATTTTCAATGAAATAATACACTGCTCGCAAAAATTAGGGGATATTTCGGTACGAACACGAAGCGATAAAGGAAAGAAGCACTTGACTGTTTTTTTTTTATTAAACGAAGTGATATTTGGAAGTATGAAATCAGGTAAACAGAAAATAAGAATCAAACACATTTCGTTTTGGGGTTTGCATTTGAAGGCACACGTTCTTTGTAATTAAACAAGTTGCAAGCCAAAACCTGTTTGTCACGTTGAGATATCGACACTAATTTGGTCAAACTGCGCATTCCTCGAAACGACCAATGTTCAAACATTGCGAATAATTGACTAATATCCACAAATTCGTTGTCGCGCTTCACCAGAGTGCTCGTAAATAGAAGAACGTCCCAAACACCAATCGGGACGAGTGTAAATACATTCAGAAAGAATTATCACGCGTGACGTCAAAGTATTTTCGAGATTTCAATCAAAGCCGGGCAATCCATCGGTAGAATACAGTCGCCCCGATCGTTCCACCGTGAACG
>KQ435828.1:1097541-1152371 GCA_001276565.1 Melipona quadrifasciata | reverse complement strand
GGGGGGGGGGGGGGGGGGGGGAGAGGGGGGGGGGGAAAAAGGGTTCGCGGAGGGGAAATAATCTCGAGTGCAGCGGCAGTTTGGCAGTTTCGTTGCAAAGTCGATGATTGTTAAATCTCAGTGCGAGATAGCGATAACAGAAGTTCTTCAGAAACTCGAGAGGGGAGGAATAATTCGATAACGACGGAAAGTTTCGTGTTTTTTGCAAGAGGACGATGCAGTGTATAAGAAACGTGCGTGGAACGAAGAAAGAGAAAATTTCAAGTACACGAGGGAGAAGAGCAAACAGGATGAACGAGAAAGTTTAAGACCTTTTTTCCTTTTATCAACGGGATGGGGGAGATAACGAATTTTCAACGAACGAGTTTATTACTTTTACACTGACGCTTAAGAGCTTGGAACTTGTTGGGAAAAAACAAATTTCTTTCTGCGTTTATCTGGGAGTAACATAAAATTGCAATCTTGATTTTTGAAACTGATCAAAGCTTCGGTGTTGCGGAAGAGTGTAATATCGTGCGCGAGATATTTACTTCATCGAGAATATCTCGTTACTCTTTCGAAAATTTTAATTTTGGAACGGAAGAGTGGTAAACGCACCACTCGATGAAAGATTTCAATATTTTACAAAAAATTTTCAAGTCTTATGTCGTTCAATGTGCCTTTCGTAGATACGATGCAGCACAGACACACAGTACATTTTATATTGTGTAGAATAAAATAATGTTATATGTATTTTATTGTATTATATATCTTATACTATATATTATATAAATTATAACATATGACATTACATAAATAATACATTATATGTTGATTTTATTAAATGTTATTATAACATTTTACATACGTGGGAAACGTACGTTCGAAATGATGGTAAAAATCAATATCCCTTGTTCCCTGCTAATGCTGACGCTAATACGTTTCCCCCAGTTTGAAACGCTTGCAACGCTGGGCTGTATCTCGTACCGTATCACGTGTTAAAGGTCGTTAATAACATAATAGCACGAGCGTAGACGCTGGCGCGACTCGATAGTTGCATTAAGCGCGCGTAAGGGGGATACAGAGGCTGCGAACCGCAGAGATAGAAAGCTCAAAGACGCGGAAACTACCGGCGAAGCCTGCCGGCGTTATCCCTGGCGTTAACATCGCGGGATCTATTTATCTTCCAAAAAGTACCAATCCCCAGGTCGTTTAGCGGCGACACTGCGTCAATATTATTTCATAAAGTTGCAGATTCCGGCGGAATCCTCGTCCTTGGATCCCGTCCAGACACGATTCGACCCTGTTCGATGGAACAACCGTGACACTTACGTCGGGGCGACTTTTAAAGAGCTCGCCTCTTTGCGCGTAGATTGACAGTACAGGATCTTGGTTAACGAACAGCCTCTGGAAATTATCTTTTTCTAGAAATCTTTAAGAAACAAAAATTGCCTTTATTTAACTGTTGCGTTAAAAGCAACAATCTCGCCATCTTTCGACGTTATATTTTTTTAATACGAAAAGTGAGACGTTCAAACTGTGTTAATTCGTTTCATTTGTCCTACTATCTCACCTTGTTAAAACGTCACGGCTAAATATCACAACTTCGACGCGACAATAAAAGTCACGGTAATTGCCTTAGGATATTTTCGCCTAAACTGATTAATACGTCGTGAAGGGCACGCGTCCCGGAAGTTGGCGCGCATTAGATTAGACGCGAACGGGGACAACCCGGCGACGTCTTAAGACGTCGCTGGAGCTCCTAACTTTCTGCCAGAAACTTCTCTAGCCCGAATTCGATAAACAATAAACTTGCCGTCGCGTGCAAACTTCGAACCGTTTACGTACGAGACAGCGTCCTCCTGAAGAACGGGCCGCGTGCCTGCCTGGTGTCGCTTTAATAGATCAACCAGTTAATCCAGTTTCCCACCTATAATTTTCCGCGATACGCTCCGTCCCTCGCAGTTTAGCTTCTTGCCCCAAACTGCCAAATTTCGCCAGCCAATTCTGTAGAACGCGAGAGTCGTTTCTCACTTTCTTCCGTTGAATCGGAGCTTACTCTTCCGAGATCAATCTGTTAGTATTTTGTTCGACTGTGACAGCTTCTAGGTCGAGTATGTTCCAAGTGCTCTTTGAAAATCAACCCTGTTGATCCCAAAGTCTGTACAAGTGTTTGAACGTTTGCGATCTTTGATAGATTACGTAACTTGTGATCGTCGAATCGAATAAAGTGTAAGGCCTAGGATTCCTCGACTACGAGTTTTGAACACTGACTAGCACGAGCTGAGGTCCTGCCGATCTCCGGCGTTAAGCAGGCAGTATGCATCCCGCTAGAATGGGTGTCAGGCCATCAGTTGCAACAACAAGCGTCTGAGGTAAGGAGTCGCAGCGCCCAACTGGATGAGTCTAGGCAGTGACCCCAATCACCTTCTTCCATTCGTCCTTTTATTCAACGTCCTTACCTTCCTAACTCTTCAAAAGTGTGACAATCTCGCAAATGTCATTCGTAAATGTCATTTATTTGTAGAATAAAAGCCTCAGCACCGTTGAGACAGTGAAACTGGATATCTATCGAGATACGCGTGTTCGTGCAGGTATTCATTCGTAACAGTGATACAAAACTAAGAATTATTCGCTCGAGACGCGAGAAACACAACGCCACGTTAAAAAGCATTGTGCACAAAGAACATGGCACGCAGAAAGAAATTTATAATAACGAACGAAACCAAAGACTCGAAGTGTCGCGCAACTTCTCGTTGTTCCAACCCTCCGTACGAAACAGTAACTCACGAAACTGCTTCTCAAGAAGTGCCATTCTTTACGCTGTGCGACGAAAACGCAGCGTTTGTTCAACAAAGCCGACGGTAAAGCTCGTTTGAAAGTTAAAACACGCCATTGATGAAACTCGATTCGCTGCGCACCCTCTATCCACGCTCGTCAGAAAAATCCACTCGGCCTCTCTTAACGTTTTCATTGTCCTCCAAGAACAATTCCATTTTACACGCGGTTCTCTTTCACCGCCATTGTGGCGCCCCGGTAACCTAAGTTTGCGTGTACACACTGAACAAAGTCCCGTACGAGCTTCGATCGGCAAACGCCGAATGAAAATCGAGAGGACCTGCGTGAGAGGGGACTGCGAAACTTTTCATCCGGGTCGATGCGTGCGTGTAAACGAAAGTAAAGTTTTTCAAACCCTCCTGCTCGCTTCTTTTTTACGACGAACATAACGCAGCGGCTTCGATTGCGTGCGCGAATTCGCGCTCTGATGAAGGATCTCTGTAGCGAAAGCCAACGTACGATCAGGCCTCGTAAAGCGAGAAACAAGCAGTTGGATCTTTCCTGCCCGCTCTTGCCGCTCTTTACCACTCTCGCGAGTATTTTTCATTTCTTTGTGTTTCGTGCAAAAATGGAAATACGGTCGCGGCACAGTCTGCATACGGGAACAAATCGAACGACAAAGGACTTGGTTTTCGAAAAAGTTCAACTCGAAAGTAAACTCGGTTTACTCTCCCGGCACTAGAAAGATGGGAGAGTGAGACAGCAAAGCAACGAGGATCAAACTTTTTCTCGTTTTTTCAGAGAATGAAATTCAGACGCGTGTTGTTACTCCGCAACGTGAAAGAGGTTCGAGTTTCGAAATGGTCGCGGCAGTGTTGTTAGAACGTGAAAGTGAAACAGCGATCGCGGAGGGTTAATTATCCTCGAGCGCATTAGGCGAAATTAAAATAAAAAAAAAGCTACCCCGTCGGCTGCGCTGGGTAGCTTCGAGTGGGGAAAGTTTTAATTGTACTTGAAAAATCTACTTCCACGCGCGTTTCTGCCGCTGTGGAAACGCGTATTTCTCGGGTAAACCGCGGGCTTCGCTTTCGCTGGGCTGGAATTGAAACGCGTTCGAGAGCCTTTGTTAATAGTCGTTAAAATCGCGTTAACAACGAACTACTGACAATTTAACGAAGATCACGCTGTGACGATCAAATCAAAATTTTGCGAATAGTTTTGTTGCAATCTGATGCAATTTTTTTTCAAAATGCCCATTATTATGATCGATATATTTATGATTGCATTCGCGAGGATAAATGTTACGATAATTCCTTGAACGTGTAATGTTCAATTTTTAACGTCGAACGAATATCGGTACAGGTTAAAATTGATTGACAGTCACTTGAAGATATTGGGAGTCGCTGTGAGGCCAATTACGTTTGAAGATCAATTTGTAAACTATTCTAGCGCTAAATAATGCGTTTCGATCACCGAAATTTCGCAGAATTATAGAACCCGCAAGATACTAACAGAATTCGAGCCTTTATTTTCTTCGTTTCTTAACAACCAACAGGCACTAGCCCGAATTCTTGGATAGAAAAATGCAAAAAATACAAAGAGATATTGAAAACTATTTCGACAACGATGACACGCGAAACGATGGAAGAAAATAACAACTTCACGTGAGAAGATGGTGAAAAGGATCGCGCGTGATATCTCAAATGTCCAACGTAACCGGTGCGCGATAGCACTAATTGCCATACCCGCGTAGCCACCGTAATTACGTAAGGGACATCTGTAACACTTTAACGCAGCAAACGTCCTCGCCGCGTTAATTCCACACTTATCCAACGCACACAGAGACGAGACCGTCGAGGAACTGTGGCACGAAGCGACATTATAGGAGTACATTACACCCTATCACACGGAGCGTCTACCAAAGATAAATGTATCCCGGTGTAGACCGTCAGAGACGGTGTCCATTATCGATGTTTGACCTTGTCCACGTATCGGCTAACCCGAAGAAGATAAAACGCGGGCTATATCGTGGCTGCCGTAAACAGGAGCGAGAGGGAGGGTAAAAAGCAACCCTGTCGCCGGCAGGCATTAGCTAGCAGCGGCCGGCGCAGCAAAATGAGCAATTGGAAAACGTCTGTGGGTAATCCAGAAGCTCCTTTACAAGCGTCAAAAGTTCGAAACGGTCCGGGTACCGCCTACGGGGGCTGACTCTAGGTTCAGTCGACGATATCTCGCTCGAACTCTCGAGCGTTCAACGGCCAGTTTTGGATGCGCGTGCATTTCGATATTGCGCAAATATTTGTTTCCCAAGAGGGATGAAACGCGTCGAATGGAAAGGTGTACCAGGAATTGATGATTTGTTGTACATTAATGACTCGTTGTTGGAGTGTTCTTATGTTGTATTATCACTGAAAGTGATTTATATTGATCCGGCCTCTTTAGGTGCAACGCCAGTGCAACGAAAATTAGCGACTGGTCGATTTGAGTCACGTGATTCGTGAGGAGGCGTGGCGTAGAACTCGAGTAATTTGTTTCGTATCGATTCAAATGTTTGCACATCGATAAAATTTTATGGCAAATAGGTCGTCTTCATTTCCTAGTCAACGCGGTACAAACGAGACTTGTAAATTGAGCAAAGGTAAGATTTAAAAATTAAAAAGTGAGAATGGTGGTATTCGCATGTTTGTATTCTTGCTTAACCAATTAACGAATTCATTGACCAGTAATATTTGCGTAACCTTGGTCTTTAATACGTTATTCTATGAATACGTCGTTCAAAGAGATGTTTGATGTATTTACGATCTGCATCAAAAATTTATATTCCCCTTTCGCAAACTTAAATATTGTCCGGGGTGTCTGAAAATATTCACCGATCAATTTTGGAGTGCTCGACGATTGAACTGTCCCTTTGTAACATTGTAAAATGTACACGTTCAAAATTCCCGCAGTATATTATTCTTACGTGCTTCTAACCGTCCGTCGATTTCACGAAAAATGAACGCGTGAGAATCTCGCCCTTTTAAGAAATGTTTCGCTCGCGAGAGTGGAAAATCGGGACAAATAAATCTGTCGAGCCTTTGTACGAAATTCCATCGCTCCGTGTAAAGGATAATACGAACATTCCACTTAACCTCGCCGCTCGCACGAGGCTACAGTTTTAATTCCTGGCGGCGGAAGAGTGCCGTGTCGCGGAATTTAATAATTCCAGGCTTCAACTGCCAGCGTGATTCACGAGCTCTTGTCAGACGAGGCCTAGACAAAAACACGAGGTTTGGAGGTTCCTCGAGGAAAGGCGTTCCGCGTTTAGAGGGGAGCGAATAGAATTAATTTTTGCAGTGTAGCCCGGAAGAAGGGGGATGGACGGTAGGGGGAGAAAGGGAAGGCAGGTCGTGCAGACGTTATTACGCGGGCATCGCTTGTCCAAACATATGCTGGGACCGAGGCTGGCTCACGACTTCCGTGTCCTACTTTGTCTCTGCAGCACGTGGCGTTCGAGGGAAAATATTGCTTCAATCTCAGGTCAGAGGTAGGCGCGATTTTCTAGATTCCCCTACGCCGCTCCCCTATAGAGCTGCAATTTGAATATCGCGTAACCGTGCGGCTCGCGGTGATCAAAATGTTTTCAGAGAGCAGTTTTACGGAGGGAACGTACGAGGGGAATATATAGAAAGTGGTTCGTCAGAGAAGCAAATATTGACGGGAGTGGCAGAGGTGAAATTTGGGTTAAGAAAATGTTTGGAGTTGAAAGAGTAACGGTCTTGTTCTCGTATGAAATGTTTCAGCGATATCCATTTTATTATTCAACGACGGCGCAGCACGCCGAAACCCTCGGCTGGAAATCCTCCGTCCGCCGATATCGCAGCGACGGATATCGACGTTTCGACGTTATTACGTCAATATTGATTATTTAAACAGGGCGAAGCACGAACTAGGCGCCAAGAGGTGCAGAGATGCGCGTAATTAAATTCTCGCGTACAGAGGCCGGAATGAATAGTTGCAATTTATCGGTTTCAATGTCTCTTCTCGTTAGGAAAAGGATTCTCTTTTCTTCCTTTTTGCCTTCTCCTTTTTCCTTTCCCCATATGGAGTCGCTGAATGGGGTTTATATTGCATCGGATAGGTATTGTGACGGTCGAGTTGCGCGGTCCGAGCTTTGTACGTCGTCCAATGATCATTCTCTTTCTCGACGCCGCGGTTTTATTAATTAAGTGCCATTTCGCGGCGTAAGTACTTTCGCGTTCGATCGATGAAATTTTTCTTAACTCGATCGAGACCTCGGCGCCGATGATTTAATTTCAAATCGTGTTAAGAAACTTGTCTCGAATTTCAATTCACCGTTTAATTAAGTTCATCTTGAAACTATTTCGGTCAACGATTTGTTAGCCAAATTTTGAAATTGCTTCAGTCGATCATTAATTGGGAATTGTTCCAATCGACTATTAATTGGTCAATCTTGAAACGATTTTTAATCAATTATCAGTACAAAAGTATTTCAGATGATATGCAAGAAATGAACGTCTTTGAGCAATAAAATAAAAAGTGAAACGAGAAATTTGCGGGAGTTGATGTAATACATAACGAAATATTGAACCAACGCAAGTGTGGAGTACAAATGCAGTAAAAGTGAACCTCGTTTCTTGTCTTGCGTAGCTCTTCCCACGTCAATTTCATCAAAATCTGTTACTGAAAACCTTTTATTCATTATTCATTATTCAAAATTATTTATTTAGCTTTCAGAGAACGTTTAAAATAAATCGTAGCAGCTTTGTCCTAAAGAATTGTCAAATTTCACGACTGATTCTGTAAAATTCTAAAAAACGTTCTCGCAAACGCTCAAAATTCAATGCGATCTCAAAAAAAAAAAAAAAAATAGATGTCTTCCTCTGTGACGAACTTTTAATTCGAATTTTCCATCACCGCCGGCGCCGTACGTAAATGCCACTGTACGTGAAATAGACGCTCGGGTGTGTCCACGGCAGGCGAGGCACGAGAGTCCCCCCTTTTACGATATCGAAGCTCGGGCACGAATTCAGCGTCCTCCGTCGAGCCTGTAATCCGAGAGCGGTATGAGAATCCATAAAATCATGATCCGACGCGCACGAGGCACATACTTCCTCTCGAAATTCCCAGCCTCTAATCTCCTGTTGCACGTCGCGGACCCGGCAGGACCTATCGATTTCAAAGGCAACGACGGACTTCCTTCCTTTCTCTTTCGATTCCCCGAGGGAGCCGTTTCTGTTCGTTTAACCCCCCTCCGCCCTCCGCCCGTCCTTCCATCCGCTGACTGTAATTCATTTCCTCGGCACCGCTCATGATTCCTACCGGAGATCCCGCGATGTCCCCTTCCGGCACGTTCGCCGTTTTATCTCTATTTTATACTTTGCTTCCCTCCGCGGCAACGTGTTTGCTTTGGGAAAAAACGCAAGAGGAAGAAGAAGACGACGACGAAGAAGACGAAAGAGGAAAGCAGCTTGCAAGGAAACTGCGCGTTAATCTTTCCTTATCTCGTCGGGAACTAACGACCGGGCGAAGTTTTCAAGATTCGAGACGAGAGGAGTGACTCTGTCGTCATTTCGTTTGTAGGACGATTCAATCGAAGCGTTTCAACGATTTGTCGTTGTTGGCCAACTTCCTCTCCTTTTGGTCTCTCTTTTTTTCGATTTGAAAGCGCGTCGATTGTACAGGCAACGAGAGAAAGTAGCATTCCAACTAAAGTCAGCTTCCAACTGAATTATAATTTGAATTACTTCTCGTCATTTTCGTTGATGAAAATCTACGTTCTGAAATTCTACTTTGCACCCGTTTTAACGACTGTGTTGATTCGCGGAGTTGGTTCGATTTGATTATCAATGCGCGTGCTTATTTGACAAGTAAACGTATTCGCGAACAATTAAATTGAAAATTCCATTCAATGGTGTAAATTTAACCCCGTATTATCGGAATTTCGACCACACGCGAGAGCATTGGTCAATTATGAAAAATTAAAGATTGTCACTTAATTATAGATGCACACTTAGATAGTCATACTCGCAAATGAAACAAGTAATTTCACATTTTCATAATGCAAAGGAAGTAAAAATTTTCAAAAAATACACGAATATGTTTATTCGCATGTTTCCAATCGCGCAAAAAGATATTACACGCTAAAATTATATCCACTGTTTCATTTGCAAACAACTGAGAGGTACTCGTATTCAATTTCCTGTATCTCCAAAAGTTCGCCGATGAACTTAAAATCCACCTCCCTTACACGTTCCTTCGATAGTTAAGCCTAAATGGCAAGCATTTTTCAAATCCACCCGCTCCCGCGCGAAACTCGTCAAGCACCGCTCCGAATCATTAGACGCATCCTCCCGCCAAAACCCCGAACGGCTACGGCAAATTGTCCTCATAAATCATTCGAACAAGCGACGCGTGACGCGCTTCGCCCCATCCGTAAGAAAACACTGCCCCCGCCGATGGCATGGTGGTTGTTGAAGCTACGCGAGGCGGTGAAAAATTAACAGACACGGTCTGAGGGGGACGATCTCGTCTTGATGGCCGCTGCAGTATTCACTGGTCGAACCCCTTCCTTCGTTTGTTGTCGACGGACGAGACCCTCTCGCGGGCGATCAGTCGCAAGCAGCAGCTGCGATTATTCTCTCGGTCGATCAGCAGGAGAGAAAGGCTCGGGGACACGGGGCGAGAGATTCGAGGGGTTTTTATTCTTGGGATATTCTTTCGCCACGGAGGAGAGACAGAAGTAATATTTCATAGTCAGCGGTGTAAATAGAGGAGGGCCGGGTGGAAAGGATTGGACGAGTTCTTGGTTGAAGCAACGAAATTGAAGGCGGCCTATAACTCACCCGCGACGCCTTTTACGCCGGCTGCGATGCAAAGTGCTTTTAAACGCGGCCACCCACACCACGCGCCCTCGCGCTCGGCCGCCCTTGATGAAAAATCTCGTGTCATCGATGATAGAGGTCTGGTGTTTCGCGATCGAAACGGCTGGGGAGAACTTTCGTGGAAATTCGTTCTGCCGTTCTCGCGCGGAGGAGAAAGATCCCCGGATTCCCGTGGAAAAGTCAAATGGATCGCGGTGTTGTTCGTTGTTGTACGTCGTGGCGCGATACGTGCTCCTTCGGTGTTGATTTATGCGCGATACGGCTCGCGAATTTTCTCAGATTTCTCACGAGTTGTTGGATGTTGCGTTAACGCGTAGACGGGGAAAGTTTTTTGCTTCGTTCGTTAATTATTTGTTGGCGGATGAAATTTCAATCAATAATCTTTATTAAATTGTATCGAGCTACCATACGTGTTTCACCATTAATTCGTTTTTCCACATTAGCATCATTTATTTATTAACTTGACGGAAAAATTTGTCAAATTTATCAAATTTTGGAATAACAAAATTTAACCGTTACGAACGAAATAATTTTTTTACATTGACAAATTCGATCAAGAGTAATTTATGCCTCGAAAAGTTTTAAAACAATCAATGATACGATGGAAATTGTAATGTTCATATTTGTTGCACGTTCCTAATTTCTGTTGCAGGTAAGGATAATTTATAACGCAGAGGGCCATTCTTGTTCCTCTTCCGTGCAGACGTAAATCGCAAAGGTAAATGCAATTCTGTCCTTTCAGTATCTCGGTTCGCTATTGCAACTCTCGCCTCCTCCTTTATGAACTGCTTTATTAAATCAGTGAAAAATTAAATTCATTTCCCACTAATTACTCTCGACGTCCTTGCTCGTTCTTCCTTCTTCGTCACTGGCGAATTTAATTTACCATTGCGCTGCTATCTATCGAACTGCACTTGCAACGATTCACGCACCTATGCTCAAAAATTTTAAACGCGTACGATGGATCACGCATCGTATTTAATTTAATTAATAATTACACCCACTTTAACAATTAACCATTTTGAACACCTTTGACAATTAAGCACAGAGATATGTCGAATCTTTCAATTTTCAATTTATCCCGGAATGCAGGAATTAGCGATATCGATCGACAGAATTTTAACGACACTCGAAATCGTGAAATCATTCAAGTGCCTGCCTTTGGTAGTTGCGAGAAATGAGAAATTAATAATGTGAAAAAAAATATCGGATTATCTATTCGCCTTCTTGTCTAAAAAAAAACACTAAGAGACAGTTAAAAAATTCAAAAATATCTAAACTACACAATTTAGATAAAAAATTGCACGACTTGTACTCCAGTACGATTCTATAAGCAACTGTTCCAACTAGGAAACTTTTTGAAGACGACTTTCTTGCCATAAAATGTTATTGATACGCAAACATTTGAATCGACACGAAACAAATTACAGGCGCGATCGTTCAGTACCAAACAACGCCACTCCTACTCGAGGTCTACGCCACGCCCCCTCGCGAATCGCGTGACCCGAATCAACCAATCGCTAATTTTCGTTGCATCAGCGTTGCACCCGATTTTCTTTACCCTCCCTAAAATCACTTTCAGTGATAAAAATATGTAAATTTACCCTCCTATCTACCTCGAGAACACGAAACCATCAACTGGCGATAGTTTCGACAACAACTAAAGAAACAACCATCGAAATATCCAGTTACCTTCAGCTATCCACTCGGTGCCTCTCGTAAAACACATTGGGAATTACTTGGAAGTGACAAAGCGAGAAACAATGGTTTTTCCCGGTCGGTGATAGCGTGTCAACGGAACGAAACACGGTCTAGGACAAAGTTCGGCTCGTTAACGGCGACAGAACTGTAAGAACGAGCATAAAACGCCGTGGAACAGGCGCGACAGCCGCGTATCTACACGCTGCCGGCGTATTTCTTCCCCGTCGATTATCCTCTATCGTATTTCTTGCTGGCTAGGGGGAGCTGTCGCCGCCGTTCGCTCTGACCGTTTACGGTCGAAACAACCGTGAAAAATATTATTGCCCATTCGTTTCATCGTGCTCCGTAAAAGTTGCCTTAAAAAGTGTTATGAATGTCGCGCGCGCACGGCGAGCCCCGCGCCAAGGTGGAGCGAAAACGGGAAGGGGGAGGGAAAAAAGAAAGAAAGAAATCGAAATCGAACGGAAAGGTGGAAAGGCTGCGATGGGTTGTGCAGGCTGGGCGTGGGCCGCTAAATCTGGCGGAATTGAAAATTCTTTTATTTACGGCCGACGATCGATCCGTCGATGACACGAAAATGGAACGCAAAATCAAACGCGGATTTTGGATGTTTTAACGGGACAGGTCTGTGTTCGAAAATAGCTCCAACGCGGCGAAAATGAACGAAAGTGAACAATGGATCCAACTCGTTCCAATTTTCGATTCTCTGCAGCTTGGCCGGGAAATTTGTTCGCGAATATTTCTTTTCTTTTCTTTTTTTTTTTTTTTTCTGGAATTTGTTAGAAATTTGTTTCTTCAGGCAAGAGTGGTTATTTCTTTTTTCTTTTTCTTTCTTTCTTTTTACTCGAGGTGGTTCGTAATTGGTTCGTTCGTTCAATTTAATGTTGCGAAACGAGCAATTCGTGAATTACACTCGTCGTTTTTACATCTCCGATTTTCGAAAGATCAGTTTTAACGTGGCCGGGGGTAGCAATCAAACAAAATTAAATTAAATATTTAAACGGTTGGAGCAGCATCCCGTGCGCGAAAACGGAAATCATTCTATATTTTCGACTTATTTCCCAACGGTGCCATCGTTTCGAGTGCCTCCTGTATCAGCCTTCTCCTACCTCTCGCACCTTCCTACTCTCCACCAAAGCAAACCTCGTAACCCCACCTTCTCCCTTTTTCATTACACACAGAAAACAACTTAATGTTGTTTATCAACAGATCCACGAAAAATTACAACACCAATTCGCTTTAACTAATAACTAATCGCAATTTACTCTTAATTACCATCGTCATCACTGGAAAGTGCGTCCGATCCGCGAATACAATTATTAATTCGTTGTTAAAAGTATTCGACGTTTAATTTCGCTTATGACGTACGAAACAACAAGCGTGATGACGCAAAAGCGGTCGTCGTTGACCAACAGTGAATTTACGCAACAAAATTCCATCAACCTCTCCTTCATACATGTAAAAATCACTCGATCGCGAAGACAAACAACTCGGTGCCACTTGCCATGATTAACACCCCTCGAGAAAAAATTCGCCAACGATTCCATCGCCTCGTTCGTTCCAATCGACCAATTATCGTAATTGCAATCTCTCCTTGAAAAGATCGCATCTTTGGAGAGAAAGAGAGAGAGATCGCCCATCCTTCGAGGTTTCGATCCTCGAAGAAGAAAAGAGAAAAGAAAGAAAATCCTCCCGTTCCTGTTTTCTCCTCGGTTCGTTGTACGCGCGAGCCACTGGAAAACTGGCGCATGCAGAGATTAAACCAGGACAGAGGCACTCCCTTTCCTCGACCTTATCCCGGATAACGCGACTCTCGGCGTAAATCAGCGGAACGACAGAGCGTCCATTACGCGGTGCTGCTTCAACGTTTCTCCCGTCGCCAATTCACAGGCGGAGGAGCAGCGCGCATTCCGTGCCGGAGGAATATCAGAATCGATACCGGCCATTCAGCCAGCCGGAGCGAAGCGACACGCGCGCGGATCCCGGAAGTAATGAGAAGAAAAAGAAAAAAAAAACGCGCCGACACCCCGTTATTCGACCCTCCTGCGTTGCTCGCGAGGCGAGTCTGACCTTTTCGCGCCTTTCGGCCTTCTAACGAGTCGAAAGGACATTGTTCTGCCCCTGTCGTCTCGTCGAAAACGAGACGTCGCGGATGCACGCTTCCCGTCGTTTGCCACTGGCGTGTACAGAGCGTTTCAGAGACGTTGAAAATTTATATAACTTTTCCGGGGGAAATCTTTGGAGAAGAGATATATATTGGAAAAAGTTGTTTCGTCGATTAAACGAAAGTCGACAATTGACCGAACAATGACGTTTATTTTTCGTTTTAATGGTTTGTGTAAACTTGACAAAAATCGTCTTTGTACTCTTGCATTTATGCGATGCTTGAAATCGAAATTAATGAAAAGTTACGAACGGACAAATTAATAATTCAATAGTCCGCCGGACGTCGTTATACGTCAAAGGGTTAAGTATTCTGGTATATTTGCAGATAAAGGTGATTGTTGCCCTTTGGAACGTTTCATTTTGCGATCTACGTGTACAGAATCCGTCCAATTGTTTTATTCGTCAAAACACATATTCAACCATTATTAAATCAAAACTGTGTAATACACAGTACTCGTTCGACAATAGTAAACTATAAAGAAATTTCTCAATTTAAATTGTCCATCAAGAAATAGCGAGGATTGATAATACTTTACTCGAATAAATGATATTTTATCGAGACGACGCGTGCATGCCCCTGTGGTTTAGCATCAGCTTTCTAAACCACCCTGTGTGGAACGAGAAACAGTTAGGAGGTAGCCAGAAGAGTTAGGGAGGAGGGACGTGAGCCGCATGGGAAACGAAACGAAAGACGATTGCACGCGTCATTTCGCAAGCTACACGAGAGGACACGGTAGTTTGTGCCGAGCATTGTCGAACCGATTTGCGTGGAAGCGTCGCGTACGAGTCGAGCGTGACTGGTCTGCGGCCAACCGGAGCTTGAATTGTGACCCGAGTGCCGGATTGATTCTTCCTTCTGTGGGACTTTGGGAGCACGCCTCCTGGTGGCATTGAACATTGTTAATTGATTTGCTCTTTCCTTTTTTTCTTCTTTTTTTACTAGCGTGTTTTGTACCGGCTATTTGAACCTCGGTTTTGGGATAGGTTGCTAATCGAGCGTATATATTGCAGATAATACTTTCTTTGATAAAAAGATTTTATTTCTGTAATAGACGTGTATATTATATACTATCATTGAAAATGATTTCAGCGGGGGTAACCCAGAAAATCGGGCCTCTTCAGGTGCAACGCTGATGCAACGAAAATTAGCGACTGGTCGATTTGGGTCACGTGATTGGTGAGGAGGCGTGGCGTAGACCTCGAGTAATTTGTTTCGTATCGATTCAAATGTTTGCACATCAATAAACTTTTATGGCAAAAGGGTCGTTCCTTCATTTCCTAATCGGAACAGTTGCTTCTGGGCCTTTCATCGTACTAGGGTACATATCGTGCAGTTTTTTTATACTTTATACATATATATATATATTGTTCCACAATCTTTTTTAAAAATTACTGTTCAATTTAAAGTTTTAAAAAATTTAAATTTCAATGTAATTTGAAGATAATTTTGTCTTTGAATATACGTTGAATTTATCATCAATGAAATTGGAAGATAATGTTCGTCTCCTACAATACTACAAATTCGAAAATTTAGAATAAAGACAGAAAAGAATACCAAATACAAGTTGCACTGGCCACGATGCTACCATTTTTCAGACAGATACAAATTCTGTCAGTATTAAATAGCACAGGCAGATCCACAAATTCGCTTCACGAAAAGCTGTAAATAGAAATATCAGCCGAGCGTCATCTCCACTCTTTATTACATATTCGCCTTTTGCCATCCCCTGGCGAATACTTTCCACTCGAACGCCCTGACCTTTCCCCTCCGCGTGAAAGCCTTTACTTTTCCCTTCACGTCCACCGTGGAATTTCAGCCGGCTCCTCTGTTATTTTCCGCTTAATAAAGACTTCGAACGAGGTTAAAGGGCGAAGACAAGGCCGCTGAAGGAGGCTCCGAGTAATTCCGTCAGCTACTCTTCGATTCTGTCCTCGCGATCGCCCGCTTCTTTCCACTCTCTTGTCCCTTCTCTCGCTTGCCCGCTCGCCTCGGTAACGACGCCCGAGGAAATTTCCTTATACGTTTCATTACCTCTTATCGCGCATTCCTCGGCGAAAATGTGCCTGGCTGTAGCCGACATTCCCTAGGAATGTCAATTACGAGGCTCTCCGAGGGTTGATGGCTTGCTGCGCGAAAAGTAATATCCAGGACAATCTCGCCGTTCGCGCGGCTGTTACAGGCGATCTTCGCCGAGTGGGGGTCGCTTCGCTTGTATCGCTGACACTCTTTAGCGTGTATAATCGACGACAATGAAGAGGAACAGGTTTCCGTATGCTGGGAGAGGTTAACACGCAAAGTGCAATGGGCGAAGGTTAATGGATTCTAGGCGTAAGAAGATTCTAAGCAATTTCTTTGCCGTTGATAGGCTTTTGCGATGGAATGGAAGTGCAATAAATAGGGAATAATTTACGACTGAGTAACACGAAAATTTATAGCTAAACTAAAATAGAAATTTTCTACGAGAAATTGTTGTTAACCTAAACAATTCTGAATTTAAGGTTTGAACAGGATTGTATTGTTCTCTTTAGCTTGCGTTGAAATTCTCAAATTGTCACTCTCGCAAGTTTCCTTTTTCTTTCTAGCTTCTTTTTGACGTTAAATTGGCAAGTCAGTCAAAGTAATCGTTCATTGGAAAAATGAGACAGGATCGCGCGTAACGTTGTTTTCAAAATGATCTCTTTCAAGCGACGACTTACTAATCTCCCGTTAAATGTAGAAGATAACACGATCGCGAGGGAATAGTTATCAAAGACACACGGTTTCTCTCCTAGAAAAACGGAAGAAGGCTTGTCCCCTGGTTGCTAAATGTACAACTTTACGCAAACTGTCATAAATTTATTTATGAGAAGGGTACAAGGGTATTCATGTATATGTGGGTACAACGACCTCCAAAATAAACCAGTCGTAATGCAATGTAGATGTGGGTCAAGTACTTTGCGCGAAGAAAATTATTACTCTCCTAGGAAAATCCAAGCGTTCCAAGGAAAATCCAACAAATTTGAAGACACGCCGTATTTCAGGGAGAACACGCCGAGGAATATAACTGCGAACATGGGTAAATTAATCCCCGAAATTCAGAAAAGAAACTCAAGGAATTGCGGTTACTCGCGATAATTTCATGTTTCTGAGCGTTAAATATTATAATCAGTACTTTGTTTCATACGTTTCACAAATTTTTACGTGTTGCAACACTTGCAACTATCGACGATTGAAGAACAAAATTTATTATTAGAAAAGTAATTTGTCATTTATTACTTATCAGAAAAATAAAGCAGCAAGCAACAGGAAAGAATTTATAGTTACTTGCATGTTTCGCGAAAAAATCATTTAAATCTCTAAAAATACACCGTTGTAAATCTAGAAAAAAAAGAAATTTATGAAACATCACAAATTTTAATCAATTTCTAATATGAATTTCGACAAAAAACGTATCTCCCCAAAGTGTCTCTATCATCAGAACCACGTTCCTGGCCGGACGAAATTATAACATCCGGGCATGGGCAGAAAGTTCCCGTGGAGTTTCTGTTGAGTCGAAGATTGGTCGCAAGTGGCCCAAAACTTGGCCAGGTTTCACGCTGCGGGTGTGCTCGGTTGGAGTAGGTTGACCTGAAATTTAGGGTGATCGAGTTTAGAGTTTTTTAATGGAAAGGAAACAGCGTAGAGAGATCTACGTTTTTAGTGCGTTTCCCGGATTACTTTGCCCGGCAGTTTCCAAAGTTTCGATTTAGGCTGTAAATTTCGAGGTCAGGCGTTAGGTTTCCCGGGTCGTGGAACTTGGTGATCTAGAATTGAGTTTCACTGTTGGGAAGTTTGCCATAGAATCCCATTATTGGGACGTTGCATAGTTGTCCCCTATCCCCAGCTGTCAATAAACAGTTTCGTTAAACATTTTACATTTATTGTATAAAACATTATCGCAGAGTGTTATCGACATAGTTGCGCATTGTGAAATATTAAATTTAGTTTAGCAAACAATATAGCGGTGTGATTTTATCCCCGCTCGAGTAAACATACTATTCGGTCTCTGATGCTCGTCATTATCCCACGATACCTATTATCCGTTAACTGCTGATTCCACTAGTATACTATCCTATACTACCGTTAATATCGCTCTATAATCCGATACATCTGTAATGCACTTCTCTACCACCACTCTATTAACCTGTAACGTGCACTTGTACGAATACCAAGCTGCACGGACTGAGTAATAATTGAAATCGTTCGAATCGACGCGTGGAACGATAAAATTCTCCGTCCCTACTTTGATTCAGCGAGTTTTAAATATATTTAAAACTGAATCGCTCAACTCGTCACTCCCTGCCGCGCAACACTTTGCTTCTATTGTTTGTTATTATTATTATTCTCAAGTGCCTATTATTTAGGTACTCGAAATTCCCAACATTCTCGCAGAATATAGTTCCGCAAACTTTCCACAAGCAGGAAGCCACCTAATTGCACGGATCCCATAAGTGTGATACGCATCGGTTCTTGCATTTCTCGCGGAGCTCGATGTCAGACGCAGTCGAACGATTGTCATTAACGGGAGATTCACAGTGCCGGGAATGGCATCGTCTCGCCGATGATAAATGCCCAAACGTATTTAGCCTCATTACTGGCGATTTGTTACCTCGCGCATTGCCGTGCCAGCGAACCGGCATTTAGCTCGCACGTCGACCTCGCTCGCATTTCGGCTTCTTGTTACACCGCAAAAATTCAACCACTTAACAAGCGCGTATGTAGCTGGCTTTGCTCGACGTTGGTTTTCTCTCGACTTGCTCCAACAACGAGAGAAAGGGGAAATGCTAACGTAACCTTTGTGATGAACTTTCATTATGATACTCCATTTATACGTTACGTTATTACATTCACTTATGTTATACTATGTACTTATATTTTATATACAGTTATACTATATATGTCTTTATATACATGGTGCTTCGTCTTAGTATGACTAACGACTAACGATGATAATATTAAATCTTGTGCAATAATTGTGTTTCTCTATTTTATAATTCTTTTAACGTGTGAAAATTAATACAGTGTATTAATACACGGGGGAAAAGTATTAATATATAAACATTTTGCTCAACATAAAGTGATATTATACATTAATATATTAATTAAAGAAAGAAAAACTGATTCATGATCATTTCGTAATTCAAAAAATATTTCTTTCTACAACATCGAAATGTATTATTCGTTTCAATACGTGGTGATACACGTGTTGGACAAAAATTTACAGTATTACATTTCATTTTCACTGTCCGTGGTGTAATAACGATAATATCAAATCGAACGAACAATTCCAAAACTACGCGACTCTGGCCTGAATTATTCACTTCAACCGCGACAAAAAGGAAGAAGGCAAGAACCTGCTACATCCTCTTCTCTAATTATCTTCGTTTAACGAACCATTTCACATCTTTGATTATTCGTCCCTCCGGGAATACCGCGATAAGAATTCCGGCACGGATCTCCAATGGACAAATCGGTTCTCGATAATCTTTCGGGTAATTCCGATTATCGCGAGTAATTTCCAATAACGAAGAGTGAAAGTAGAAAACGATGGAATCGGGTTTGCCAGTCTTCCATCTTCGGCCAGTGCGAATTCGAAGTTCGACTCGGGACGGCGGGGACACGGATGGTGGGAATCGAGCGACAGCCCCTTGGCTCGCGACAGTTAGTTGCAGTTACCAGGCACGTTAGCGGACGAGCCACCAAGTCACCGCCGCTACACGTGCAACGCATTTAGCCACGGCTGCTCGATCCGAGATTATGACGTACAGTCTGCGCCGTAATACCGGATTAAAATGTAACACGTTACCGTGAAAGCGTATACGGGAATTTCGGCTGCGCGCGAGCGGCTGCCCGACCTATCGGAGCTCGATTATTCTACGCGCAAAACAGCTCCAACCAACCACTCTCTAATTATTCCACCGATCCGAGGAAGCCAGCTCTCCCAGCCCTCTCGAAATGTAAGTCGTAAACGGCTCGCGGGATTTTTTCACGATCTCTCGTGAAATATTTCGAAGCAAAAATGCACGAAATGTTCAACACTCCCGATAATATTTAATAGATAAAGCAATCTACCTATCCAGCATCGTGGTTGAAAATTGCAGTTGAAATTTAGAACTTTTCTGGGATATTTTTTCCTATTTTGGTTTTGCTCATCCAGGAAAGAGTTTGATTCAAAAGTTAACGACGAGATATCTCGTTGTAACAAAAGACAGTTGAACAAGACTTTCATTTACTCGACACATCGATCTAGAAATGTGAATACATTTCGAACGCGTAATATAATACGTAACAACGCCTATTAGTGTCGATCAATGTAAGTTTAGAGTACAACGTCGAGACATATCGCAAACGACAACTGAGTATATATATATATATATATATATTACGAAGTAATACACTCTGAATATACATTGTTATATTGAAATAGCATGCGTTTGCTAGCTCTGAGATACGACGCGATGACTTCTAAATTATTTCCCAGCTCGTTCAGATTCCGAGACAATTTTACTCGTCGCCGGTGCACCTTCCCTCGCGCTACGGTTCTACGGTAACAGCGACACGTCTCGCGCTTCCGACCCTTAATCACCAGACAGCCGGCAACATTTCACAAACGATATTACCATCCAGAGAACCAGGAAAACATAGCGGAGAAGCGAAGAAGCAGAATTACAAACGAGAGTGTGGCACAAACCGCCGCGCCAACGCGATCGCAATTTAACTTCAGAGCCCGCGAACCGTGGCTGGCAAAAACATATCATCCTAAACCGTGCCCGCTAAAAACGTAAAACTCCCGACGCGACCCACTTGCACCCCCCTCCTCGTCCGCTATCCCCAAGCACACGTTTCCCCTAATCTAATTCTCCCCTCTGTCTCCGCTTCCAATCAAATATCTCTCTCTCCCGTGTCCGATTACTTCGAGCCACTTCGGTTCGTTTTTCGCATTTTAAACTGGATGCCAGCCAGTAACCTAGAAACGCGGTTTCGAAAGGTTCTTCTACCAATATTAGCCGACTGGCAGCCTTTGACGTTGCCTGCCAGCTTTTTCGTACTTTCCTTCCCCCTTCTCCCTCGTTTTTCTCTTTTTCTTTTGCCCGGCTCGGAAAGGGGGGGAATCGGTGGCCAAGGACGACGTTGACGCGTCGAGTAGCGCATAATTTCTCGACGTGAACGCCGGGTTTGCGTGTTCGAACCGCCATCGCGTCGTCAAAGAGGCAGGAACCCCGTCGCAGGATTAAAACATCCAGCACAGACTTGGTTAGTACTGGATGATTACAATATCCTACGTACCGAATTCATCTCGCGTGAAGAGTTTGTGTTTCTGTGGAAAAATAGAGAGGGTTGTTCTTTTTCGTCATGTAGTAACGCGTGTTTCCTAGCTCTGGGATGTATTGTCACTGAAAGTGATTTTAATGGGGGTAACTCAGAAAATTGAGCAACGCTGATGCAACGAAAATTAGCTATTGGTTGATTTGGGTCACGTGACTCGCGAGAGGGCGTGGCGTAGACCTCGAGTAGGAGTGGCGTTGTCTGGTACTGAATTTGTTTTGTGTCGATTCAAATGTTTGCATATTAATAAAATTTTATAGCAAAAAAGTCTTCATTTCCTAGTCGGAACAGTTATTTCTGGGCCTTTCAGTGAGAATCATACTGGAGTACAAGTGCAGTTTTCTTATATATTTTATATATTTTATTACCTTAAATCTATAATATAACAAAACATTTTATTGTCTTAAATAATTAGATAATTCCAATCATATAGTATAGTTTATGATATTTACATACATTTTATTAGGAATTTATTTACAGTCAGCGATTCGCCGTGTTACCAAGAATGCACGGACAACATCCTAGTCAGGATGAATTCCATTCTTTGCAAATATAATTTCACTGCTCACTTGCAAGTGAGATACATTTAAAGAAAAGTAAAATAAAATAATCTACAAAAAACTACAAATAAAGAAATTAAAAATGCAAGTCACGAGTGAACTCGTCTCTCCCGGTCATCAAGTTCATCGAAGTTCATCCACGCGGTTTTATGGCAGAACAAGGTTCGCGTTCGCCTATGAATATTTATCGGGAGATTGTCGCGGCCATTCGCGCGCGGTACGTTCACGGTGCGGCGAATTCGGTATTGTTGGTCGAACGAGCTGGCGGAGGGATGAACGCGGGTTCGAGAATAAAAGCGGCCAAGTCCCCCGGATTACGCGACGTTCGGACAAACGGAGGGTGATAATCGTTTCACGGTGAATTAAGTCTCTTGAGACTTTGAGCCCCGAATTATTTGAAGCGCCGTTTCAATGTTCGCCACCCGCGCCAAATCGCATTTGGATTTTGATTTCGCGCGTTCCGAAGAGATTCGGCTTTGCGCGAATTGGTTTTATTCGAACGTTGCCGTGCCACCGTTCGAATCTGTCGAATCGTCTAACAATTTTAGGGATGATCAAGTTCACATTTCCACTTTCGAAACTGCAATTTAGAAAATGGGAAGTTGCTTCACCTGCAGAGTGTTTTCTTTCAAAAAGCAAAAGCAAAGTGTGTAGAAAGCACTTAATTTTGAATATTTTACACATTCCATTTCGTTCGAAGGAAATTGTACTTTGAAATTTCTTGCGTAATTGTATAAAAACTCGCAATTTTCAGCGTTGAAATTTAGCAAAGTTTTTAAATAAAATATTAAAAAATTTAGTAACATTTAATAAAGTGCTTTTAGAATTATAAAACACGATTGAAATGTTACAGAGTATGTGCAACGCACTGATTAAAATTTCACAGAGGCTAACTAACTGCTGATATATCGACGATTTTGTTGAAAGAATAAGTATCAAAATAATTTAAATGTTGTTAAAGATATCGGTCAGAGAAGTTCATCCACAGTAATTTCAAGACTGGCATATTAAAGCCGTTCCCGGGCCATTACAGATTCTTCCAAGTCGTCCATAGATCATTACAAGTTTATTTGAAGGTTCTTACAAATCATCCAACATTGTTTGCAGTCTGACATTTTCTCCAAGCTCGCGTGCAGATTTTTAAAAATAATTCACTGTCACTTAAGACTCGTTTAAGTATCTCAAGCGGCACACTTGTATCAAGCGATATCGAATAGAGTGATCTTTGAAACAAATCAAATTCAGGGCAGGTACTTTAAGAAAATAGAAGACAAGTTTCGAAAGGTGTCTAAAAAGAGCAAATTTCAAAGCGAAAATGTCGGAAAGTCGACGAGTTACTTTCGGGTTGGGTCGCGGTTACCCGAGAAATTCTAGCTCCTCGAGATATTTCGAATTCTCCGAGAATTTCGGGATTTCGGAGAACTCCGGGACTCCCGACAATTTCGCGGTTCGCGTGAACTTCCGAATTCCCGAGATATATCTCTCTCGCTTTCCCGAGAATCTCCAGCCTCGCAAGGCACATCGGGACGCTCCCGTGAATTCCGAATTTCCCGAGGTGCGTCCGAAGTTGCTCGAAAATTTCGGGTTCCCCGAGACTTTGCGCGTGGTTCATAACCTGAACGCGTAAATTCATTTCCTAGCGGCGGGAGTGGGTTTTCGTGGCTGGTGCACAGTGGCGCTTCGAACAGTACCGAGTGCAGGCTAAAATCGCCGGGCGTCGTCGTTATTAACTTTAATCGAGTTTAGAGTTGTCCGCTGTTCGACGTACTACGTGAATAATTCATGATACCGCGCGTGGACGTTAATTATTGCTCGACAACTTGATTCTTAGCTGGACGCGCTTTCAAACAATTACCAGCAAACCTTGGAAAAGAGTCTGTTAAACGAGGAAAATAACGACGTTGCGCAAAATTAAAATTAAAATTCGTCTAATCGACTGCTGGACTATTCTCCAACAGACTGTTAGGAATTGTGTAATATAAACGTCTTTCTCAGTAAAAATGGTATCGAGAAACTTTTAAAACCAGTGGCGAATTCTAAAAGGTGACTGGTAGTGCAAGGATGGTACGAACGAAAGGTTGGCGGAAGATTTTTGTGAAAATTATTTATTTTAATTTTCATTTGCATCGAACAATCACCGTTAGCACACATTCCATGCACACCGGTAGCGTGACCATTTCTCATCGTCCTCAGAATCTTTCTAGCCGTTTGTAATTATTTTTACGGTATCCTCTTTGTACACCACATTCCCCGTACCAATAATCTCTAGGATGCGGACTTTATGCGTTTGAAAATTTTTACGAAGAAGCAGGACTTAAAAAATGTATACTTTTGTAGGTTTGCATTAAGTCCTACGATTGACTCTATAATTTTCCTGAATTTCACAAGAAATTTGACATTATTCTTTTAAAAGATTGTCGGACATTTTGTTACAAAATACACTTTACCATCTGCTGCCAAAACTAAAAGTAAAATGAAAAAACAAATATTGAGAATAAAAACTAATTTCCAACATTCTCGAGTCAAAACGTAGTAAAAAATACTAATTTGCGTAAGTAGGGTTCAGGATTTAATAATTCCGCTCACAGTTGGTAGATATACAACTGAATTCAGTATATGCAACTAAATTCATTTTCGTATCCACGAAATTTATACCCTTCCAACTCTGTGGGTAAAAGGAGAAGAGAAAAAGAAAAGAACTAAGATAGACGAGCGCGAACGAAATTCTGGCGAGGTTGAAAAATCGAAGCAAGATCTCCACCGGTTGTTGGAGAACGGCTTGGAAAAAAGACGGGAGAAAATGGACGGGGTGAGGTTGCAATGGCCTTGAATTTACCTGATGTACCGGAACAGCTCTCAGTCGAACCGTGAAGGATCTATGTCATCAATCCTCTCGCCGTGGGCCGGATCGATACGTTGGTTTCGAGTTTGGAGTAATAGAGACAGGTTTGTCACTGTCTTGACACTTTTGGTTGGATTTAATCGTCGGGACAACCACGCCGCTTGATTTATCTGCTTCGTTTAATCGACCACGATCTTCCGAACGATCTCTCTTCTGCTCTTTATTTGGCACGAGAAAGTTAACGAGTTGTTCGAAACGATTAAAAAATTGGTAAAATGTGGCAAGTTGGTTCTCGGTAAAAATTTCAGTCCTTTTGTTAATAGATGCGTATTTGTCGAACTTAATCGACATTGTTTAAATTTTGCAAAAATTTAGGAGAATTCTTTTGGGAATTACTTGACGCGGGAATTATTTTAGTAAAATAAAATAGGTTTGTTCTCGGTGAAAGTTTCAGTCAAGATTCTTACACTAATGGACCATTGACTATGCATTTCTCAGATTGCAATCAACATTGATTAAATTTTGCAAAAATTCTGGAGAATCCTTTTAGGAGAAATTCGTGTCGAGTGTTTTTGGACACTCGAATTTAGGAAAATTCACGTACTTTCGGATATTTGAATCTTCTTTATCTGAGTCTACCGGTACGTTGACACGTTTGCTGTGCATTTCACCGATTCGAATCGATATTGGTTGAACATCACGAAAGAGGAAACTTCTTGGAGAAACGTATGCGAAATATTTTTAGATATTTGAATCTTGCGAAGGGTTGCTCCTTGGAAAATGGAGAAGAGAATTCGAGGATTCGTGTGTGCGACAGATGTTGTTTAGAAATTGTTTACATTGAGTTCTCATAGTTGTAAAAACTAAAACTGAGACCCTTGTGAAAATTGAAAGTTGATAATTTAGATTCTTTTTGGCAAGATACTTTTTCTTCGATCATTGACAAAGAAAATCGTTTGCCTTAATTGAACCCAATCTTGCCTGAATCTCATCAGTGTCTCAAAAGCAAGATAACCTAAGGTCTAAAGTATCTTAAAACCTTCGTTAATAATATTCTTTATCGTCAGAAGGGTAATATTAATAATAAGCATCGAATATGTTTGTAAAAATTAAAGCTGGAAATCTAGCCACTTATTGTTATGCTCAACAATTTCGCCAGTAATCAAGTTATTGTTACATTCGTACAACTCAAACCTAACTTAAACTTTTATTCCATTTTTTATTTGTAGAAGCATAGTTATAAATTTGTAAAATATCAGCTTATAATAATTCCAACTAATGTAGCAGCAATCAAAGTACATTTTACGTATCAATAATAAGAAATAGTCAGTGTTTGACAAATATGATGCTTTCCTGTAACTATATCACAAACAAGCTCTCAAACGAAAAAATGAAATCCTATAAAGAATTTAGACTCAACGCGCAAAAATTTCCCGCCCCGCGATTTGTATATACAAAAATCGCCAGCATTCGAATCCCGAAATTTCCATAAATTTCTACAAATCGGGGGAACCTGGACGCTTTCTCGAACGTGTCGGAGCACAAAATTGACGCACTGCATTCGCAAGAACAACTGACACGGTACGTGTACCGTGCGTTGCATTTATCAAAATTCAAAAACTAGCAAACATCGGCAGGCTGATAGCACGCCTCGAGGAAAGTTAATGTTAGGTTGCCTGGTCACGAGTAGCCAATCTGGAGGGAAGAAAAGAAAAGGAAGGAAAAAAACGGGTGGAGAGAAACCTTTCATGGGTTGCCGCAGGATGAACAGGTTGGGTAGTCGAGGGCATTTCCCGAAGAGGCTTTCAATTTTCAATATCTAGAGTATCGGCGAGATGTTTGATAGAGGGCCGCGCGAGGGGCCCTTGCAGCATCCATTCTATTAGGCGAGCCGGCCTCGACCCTAATCTCCTCCGCCGCCGCGAGGTCGGACTACAAGAACTCTGTATTATCGTAATGGAAGGTTGTAGAGTGGCGAAGTAGGTGACGAACGAGGCTGGCGAGGGGGAAAAAAAGGAAGAAGCTGGAGAGGCAGGCAACAGGATGTCGGTTAATGGACTTTCCACTTCGCGAACCGCTCAACTTGCTGCAGTCGCTGTGAAATTATAGTTCAGCGGTGAAATAATGTCAGGATCTATCACCGCGGCTGTCGCGATCCTTCCTCGTTTCCGATTCCCCAATTATTTACAGCTCTGGAGATCAGTTGACAGTCTGACGTCCTCTGGCAGTCAGATTGCTTGGCAAACGTGTTGAGAATATTTAAAAAAAAACACTGAATATTTACACGTTACGTTATCAATTTGTATTGTAAATGTTCGGGCACACTCGTTACGTGCACTTCAGATGTTTTATGTACGATGCACGAAAATTTGCAATCTAGTTGAAAGAAACTTTGCTGTTTCGGATTCAAAATTTTGTAAAGATGTAAATAAAACGATTGGGTCTGTACCAAACGATGAACATTGTAACAAATGGTTTAACTTTAATCGTTTATTTTCGTATTCTCGTTTTTTCCCGTACATTCTTGGAAATAGATAAAAGTAAATTCCTTGCGAGAATAATAATCCCAGAAATCCGTGGATTTGTTGCTGCGTGCAATTTGTGCTGGAAACAGGTGTACGTTTCTGTATGCGAGTGAAATAACGTGAAACTACGTTGATTTCGTCGTAGTAGAAATTTGTTTGAAGCTCTCGACGTTTATAAAATTTTTTTACACTTACATTACGATTATTATCTTGAATTTGACATATATAATGTACCATTTACATTGTTATGTTATATCATTGCAGAGTATTATATTAATATTCTAGACTAATAATATTACTCATGATGCGTAATATAGAACAAAATATTACTCGTACTACATTATTGTAAAATATCTTATTCGCATTTTAAAAAGGAAACGAGGAAATAACTGTTCTAAAAGGCACACTTTTACAACAGACTACAGAATTGGAAAGTTTCCAATACTTAGGAGAAAGGGACAAAGTACGCAAATGAAGAAAGATCCGTAAAAAGATGAAAGTACATCAAGCGAAGAACACTCGACCAACCACGATCGATGGTCAGGCCGATTGACAAATAGCTCCTCGTGTACGAAATCATCGTCTTTATTCTACTCTCGTATTTCAGTTCCCATTCGTCTATTTCTCCGCCTATTTCCCGATACACAAACTTCCCTTAAAAACTTGGGAGTTTGTTTCCTTGACGGAATAAACTGCGCGAGACCGATCGCTGACTATTTCACTGGCCGAGAAAAATCAACGTCATCGTGTACGTAAAATACGTAAAATTGACCAGCACCGTCGTGAACGAAAATTTAACAAAATTCATCCAGCACTTGTAACTTCTCCGTTGCGAATTTTACATTCTTTTTCATTAGAGAGGTTCCTTTTCACGTCCGGTGGCGTTTCAAACTCTCAATTGAAGAACTTTCTGAGAAAAGAGAGCTGGCAAGTTAAAACGGAGAACTGAGTTAATTAAATTAAAAGTTTCTTTCTCCTAGTTTCTCATTATCGAATATTAGCCAGCAACATCGCAGTGTTTTCTCGTTCCTTTTGTACGAACAAAACGAAGAAACAATGAAATTGAAGTATCGGTCCGCGCGTACACACCGTGGACCGATAGTTCTGTTTTTTTCAGAAGGCTGCGCAATATCGTGGAAACAGACATTTCGCCGTGTATTTTTACGACTCGCAACTGACCACGAGTTTCATCTGTCAGAAACAAAGGGGAGAAATGGAACTTTTTCCTGGCAAAAGTGATAAAGAAAAAAAAAAGAGAGAGAGAGAGAGAGAGAAAGGAATAAATATCGCGGTTTTATTTTTCGAAAGATTACTCAGCCGCGAACGTGAAATCTATTTAACCGAGCAATTTCTCGGGCGACTCTTCCCTTCGTCCCGGAAGCGGGACAACCGATCGAAGGATCGATCACGCGGAGACAGAGGCGCCGCAGGAATCGAAACGATTTCTGCTCGACCGATTAAGCGTGCCAATAAAGTAACGATGATTTTGCTGGCCCGCTTCAAAGGGCGGTTTTTTGGCGAAAATTGCTGGCAGCCCCCTCGGGGACGATTTAAAGCGAGCCGTGTCGAAGAAGGAAGTTTGTCCCGGAATTCGATTTCACCGGTTTCGCCTTACTTGCTCTCTCGTTCTTTCTCGCGTCACCTTCTTTCGCCACTCCCCGCCCCTTTCGTCCTCTCACCCCCACGCTCGCCACCCTTGGAGCACGGTGTGTGTTATTTTCACAAACAACAAACGTGGCTTCGGCAGCGAAGACGAATGCCCGGAAAATGCAGGAACAGGAAATAGAAGGAGCCAAAAACAACGAGCAGCTAAATCTCCCGCGCGATAGCCCGACCGATCGATCCAACGAAAGATGTATGTGTGTGTGTATATATATTTAGCTCGCTGCACGGACAGAATATCTTCCTTCGATCTCGCTGATGATCTTTCTAATTAAAATCGTGCGATGAATCGTGAAAAATGGAGTAATTGCGAGCGGGTCATTTTTGACATGGCGAGAGAGAGATTGATCTTGTGATTAAGAGGATTTTATAAAAAAACTGCACGACCCCAGTACAATTCGGCTCACTGAAAGGCCCAGAAGTAGCTGTTCTGACTAGGAAACGAGAAACATTTGAATCGATAGAAAACAAATTACAGGCGCGATCGCTCAGTACCAGACAACGCCACTCCTACTCGAGCTCTACACCACGCCCCCTCGCGAATCACGTGACCCAAATCAACCAATCGCTAATTTTCGTTGCATCAGCGTTGCACCCGAAGAAGCCCGATTTTCTGGGTTACCCCCACTAAAATCTCTTTCAGCGATAATATTCTTTTTCAACTTCTCATCTTTTGTTTTTTCGAAATTATCTCTCCATTTTTTTTTTTTTTAATTGAATTTTTATTTGGGGGGAAGGGAGATGTGAAGCGAGTAACGTTTCGGATAGAGTTCACGTCAAATGAGAATTTTCTTAATGCTAGAATTTTATCAAACAAATGTTTTGTTACACTTGTATTAGTCGATTCTTCGCTCGAATGTCAGAATAACAGATTGACTGTTTAGATTGTTTAATTTTGCATTGCTTTTTGATGTTCGATGTAAAAGTAATATTTAATATTGAAAATAATATTGCCCAGCAGTAAAACAATAAAGTAATAAAACGATTTTATATTTTTGATACAACATAATGCAATTTTTATAAATACTTCCCCGGCAAAAGTCATTGTTTAATCTCCTTTCATCGTTCCCTTTCTCTCGAACAAATTATTCAGTTAATTTACGAAAAAGAAAATGCGACGATTTCTTTCGGAAAAGAATCATATTTCGTTAGTCGAGCGTTAATACCATAATATTGGCGTTAAGGTCGATAGAAATATAACGGATTTCCATAATCGATCACAGAGCCAGCGTTAAAGTATCTTCGTTTCGTGGCAGCCGACGGATATGAAAAAAGAGAGAAAAAAAGAAAATTCTCCGTGATAAAGGAACAAAATAACGTTTCATGGAGTAGAACTTGGTGGAACGGTCCGGATGAAACAATTGTACAAGCTTTGCGTAAAAACTAATTAAACGGCGCATTAAGAAAGATGAGCCGCCGGCCCATCTGGCCGGAGGATGAATAATTATCTTCAGCGTTGGTTCTTTTTCTTTCGCCTGGCGTGTTTTTGTTTAAAGCGAGCTTGAAGATTCAATAAGAAGCGATTCCCTCGGCAAACTTTAATTGTAAATTCTTCCACTGCTCGTCGAGCTAGTTGAGGCTTATAAGGATCGTTTGATAAAGAAGTTTCCAGAGGAGAAGAAATTCGACGAAGGAGAATGTTGCCGGTATCTGGAGTTTCCTCTTCGTAAGATGAGGTAGTCACCTCTCAGATTCCAGGATATTTCGGCGAACGTGGACGAAGCTTTCGACGTCGCGTCTGTTATTATCGAGGAAAAATTTCCAGGAACACACCTGGAGTTTCCTCTTTGAAACGCTCTTTATCGCCTCTCCGTCGGACTTTGATGCCTTGGAAATTCTCCGAATAATTTTTTTTTTTTCTTTTTTAATCATTTACTTTGCGAATTCCCTCGAGCGAACGCGTCACCTCCGTTTATTAGTTCAGAATCCTTTGAAATATTTTTCGGATATATTTCGTCGTTCGAATTAACAAATTTCAAAGATATCGAGGATATTTCAAAATCGCGCGTAAAATCACGGAAGCTGCTTGTTATATTCGTGGTTTGCGTTGGAGGAAACTGCTCTGTGACTCGAATCGACGGCTTCGGCAAAAATTGTGATTCTGTCAGAGCATTCAGGCTTTACGCTTTAAATCTCTTCGCTTTTCTAATCGAACGGTCAAATTTTTCAATAGTAAAACTTTCATCGTTGCTTCGAGAATTGTACAAAAATGTCTGAACGAGGCAATTCATTTTTGCTCGCGTAGAAATAAATTTCACAGTAACTTTGAGAAGTACTTATGTATACTTTCAGAACGATCATCTTAATTTCTACAATTATCTTGAGAACGAAATTAACTCTCTCTCTCTGCGGGTAATCTGGATTGTTCAAATTTCATTCTTTCAAGCGAATTTTTATTTTCACAAATTGTTCCTTCGAATATTTTATTCGATAAGCATCTCAGAAAAAAAAAGTCAGAAACAGTAAGAAAGGAATTAGCCACGCAATTATGAGCTATCATTAATATATTTATACCATTCACGAAAGTGTATTCGCGAAGAGTACGATAGTTTATTGTTTCATATGGGAAAGAAAGTCTCTCTGTTCAAAGATTCAAAGTTGTTTATTACGACAAAATTAATTCTCGCGAATTACAATTAAAATTCGTTCACGTAGTGCCGATCAGCTGGAGAAACAAGTTCTCCGTCAGTTTTTCAGAAATGGAAAAATGCTTGGTCGTTCTCTCGCGTGCGAGATGAGACTCGTCCGAAATATCCCTGAGATGGAAGCACTTTACGTCGGAGTTGTACGTTGGATCGGGGGCATTTGTTTTCGAAACTGTCTCGTCGATTCTCTCGCGAACGTTCGGATAGAAGTTCACGTGGCCTCGTTCGTGCGACGGACTTACGTAGGCCCATGGTAGACGGCGGTGCAAAGTTGTGTGGATGTTGCGACTGAAAGGCGGCCGATAGACACCCATCAACACCTTCCGCATTTCACCTGCGATGTCCAGAACACAATAAATCTTTCTTACTTTCCCTTACACTTTCGGACGAGAAGTTATTAATAATTAAAGATTGATTATTCTTTCCACGCCTTGGATGTAACTCTAATTTTTATTAACGTATGGTTTTATTTATTTTTACTCGACGTTGTTCTGTTTTCCCTTCCTTTCTCTTACACTTGTGACAATAACTACTAAAGGCAATTAAAACACTGACTGTTTTCGATGCCTTGGATCTAATTATCTTCTGAGTTTCTATTTTTTCTTGCTGCTAAAAATACGTGAAAAGTTATTAATAATTATTAAAAATTGATCATCTCGTGTCTCGGATGATTATAATTATCTTCCAAGTTTCATTAATGTATAATTTTACTTCTTTTTGCTTATACTTGCGACAATAACTAAAGATGGATGAGAAATTATTAATAATTGGAAATTAATTATCGCTGTTTGACGATGCGTAATTTTATTATTTTCCTCTTATTTTCTTCCTTTCTTCACCTTTCAATCGCGTGTCATTAACTACCGAATGAATGAACTATTGATGCTAATATGTTACTACTGAATTTCGAAATATAATTGTATCGACGATTTATAATTTTGTCTCGCTTGTAGCAAACTGGTATTAACAGCATTCGAGTTCTACATTATAGAATTACAATTGAACTTGTAACATAGCTGCTAGGAATATTGGCCTTCTACATAATAGAATTATCCTAACAGGCAATATTCCTTGCTGGAAGCTCAAACTCAATCCGACATAATTATACTAACAACTCATTGAACCAATTGCTCACCCGTGAAATTCATAGAATCGAGAGATCGAATAATTTATAACCCAGATCCGAATCTATTAACAACGTCGATGGTTACTTCCTTAAAAAGAAAATAATTATTACGTTCTTGTTGAAATGCTGAAAATCTTGCTCGAACAACACAATCAGATTGGCACGATTAAAAATTGTTAGTTCGAATTAATTTTCGTAGAAATGTAAATGACAAGTTACGCCTGAAAATTAGAAATTTCGTCAACAAATCGATTCCTTCGTCTTGAGAGTTTCTAGACTTTAAAAAATTCAACCAACCCGCAAAAATAAATGGACTTCGAGTATCGAGAAACTGAGAAGTATGATTGTTAAAGATATAATGGCGTTTGAAATCTTTCTGCGTATCCAACAAGTTAAAAAGGGACTCTTGCTTCGCCAGCTAAATCCAAAGATACAACCGGTCCGGATACACGCGGGACCAGAACGAAGTGGAAATGGAAACGTACGCGTGTAGTCGCAGGACGCGAGATCCTCCGGTAATCCGCCGCTCGTTAATCCGCTCCTTCGTAGCTGTTCGTCGGACAGCGTGTCGCGATCGAAAAAGTCCAGCTCGGACAGCGCCCAGATAACCGCGATGTTAACGAACGTGTGAACGTCCGTATCGATTTTCGCGCCCATCACTGTCAAGGTGGCCTGTTTCTGGACCGCTTGAAGGACTACCGAGCTGATCTTCCCACTCAACTGACTTCCATCCGGCTGCCGCGCTAGCTGCGTGGCGCACTTTGACTCCCCGTTTCGTTTTCGTTTTCGTTCCTTGAACGCGGCTCTCAAATTGAACCTACCCGGCAGGATCTTCCTGAAATATAATAGCAGCAACGATTAGAGGGTTGGATGATTATGCAGAGAACTCGGTATCGTTCGATGAATGATTTCGCCTGAAACGTGTTACAGCGGCCTAGGATTCCTCAACTACGAGTTTCGAACACTGACTGGCACAAGTCGCAAGTGGCTGCGCGCCTAGCGTCGAGGTCCTACCGATCTCCAACGTTAAGCAAGCAGTGTTGCGGAACCCTGCTAGGATGGGTGAGCCGGCCAGCCTTAGCGGGGGATAGTTGCAACAAGCGTCTGGGGGTAATAAGGAGTGTAGTCGCTGCCATCAGTCCCACTGATGATGATTATTCTAGGCAGTGACTCCGAGACGAAACGCAACCTTCGCATCTTCCATATCTACCTTCCTTTCCATTCGTCCTTCCAACATCCTCATCTTCCTAACCCTACTTACGGTGTAAAAGTACTTCTCTCAGAGTTTGAGTCAAGGATGTGAGTGTGTTGGCTCTATGTGTGTGAATGCGAGGGTAGTCTGTGGTATAGATGTATGATGTGTATATGTGTGTCGTGTCACGATGAATGAAGATTCACTCGTCGAGAAGGAATCATGATGTGAGGATCTGAGAAAAAGAGAATAGCGATTTTGGACTAATGAAGAGAGAGAGTGGAGGAATCTAAAGCTTTTACTGTGTTTTGTATCTAATTGCGTTTGTTCAATGTACATTTTCAACATTACTTCGTCCCTTATTCCATTCACAATGGACTGGGGTTTAGAATGATTTATTTGAAATTCATTTATTTTTGGAATTTTGTGCACATGAAATTTTGTAGAATTTCGAACAATGTAATTATTACGCGTTACTATTTATTGGTGTTAATTGGAAAATTTTTTCACGTATAATTATTCCATGTCGTTGTCGTAAATTTTAATCGCTATTCCTATTTGTTATCCAGTCCGAATCTCATCTGGAAAGATCTAATCATCTAGAAGTTTATAATACTTAATTGCCCACTGCGAGGAGTAAGTAATATTAAAATACGAAAATAGAATAAAAATTGTACAATAATATAGAAATATTCGCCTCTTTAGAAATAGAATTTTCTAAAATTTCATGTCACGGAAACGAATGAAGTATCGGTAATCGATAAAGTGACTCCCTCTCTAAATGACTACCAAAACTTACGTGTATGAATATTAACCAGGTGCAAAGTGAAAAAAAGAGAAGAGAGGAGCGTTGGGTCAGCTCTTTTGATAATGAATCCCTCCTTGCGTTCCTGCGACGCTTAAAAAATTTACGAGCCTTGCTTTTTACTTGGACAGAAAGGACGGGGGGTTGGGGGTGGAGGAAACGTTGGAGCGAAAGAACGGTGCGCGAGAAATTTGAATAATTTATTTCCTTGGTTCTCCGTTCTTCCGAGGATATCCTCGAAATAAATTCTCGTTAATTTTGAGAATTCGAGGAACGCCGTGAAATGGACGAGGAGGCGTATAACTCACGCGAACGTTTGCGATCTAGGTTTTTATCAAACTAGGTGTTTCTCGAAACGTGCTTCCTTGGAAGCAAACGCGCGAAACGAGTGGTTGTGAATTTAACGTCATCGATCGATCAATTACAAGTTTCCCTATTTTTCGCGATTACTCAGAACGTGCAGGTGACGTTAGTTAAAAATTAATTTTTGAGTTTTATATTAATTTCACGTTGCTTCACTGTAATATTTTATTCAAATTGTTTCGTTTTTTTTTTTATTTAAATTGTACCGAAATTTTATGCTCAAGTGGTAGGTTAAAAGTGTAACAGAGAACAAGTACGAACCTTACAGGTGATCGTGGCCTTCTGTCTAGGCTTTTAAAGCTGTAATCAATATCCAGGCCAACATCTTGGAAATATCGAGCTCTTGGTATTTGTTTGTACGGTATATATCTAAAAAATTCAAGCAAAAAATATACCAATTTTTAAAAGTTGGAAATATAAAGCGTCTGGCCGTTGTCTCCCTATTCTACTGAGTATTAGACATAAAAGTTCGTTTAATTTCTCGAATGTACAATTACTATGTGAAATATGTTTAATACAATTATATTCCACAGACTATTTATATATCGCAAATATTATTTTCAAATTTCCTAAAATTTCACTTTCGATAATTAATTGCCAAATGATAACGTTAAAATATTAATTAATTGTACTTCCGATCGTTCCAAATTTCCTTTATGATTCTGTTATAAGTTTCCATTAATGTTAACATTTCTAGAATATTAATTTTAATCAATTTCCCGGCCTTGCCAAATTTCTATTGGATACGAGATTCGACGAATTTCACATTCACTGTCGTTGTTCAAAATAATTTCACCTTTCGTTCTATCTGTTACTTCCACGCATCCTCCCTCGAGTTCGATCTCAAGAACGACGGAAACCCGATCGCACAAACGAAAATCCGAATCAATTTCGAGACCCGACCGAAAAGAGAAAAAAAACAACCCCTTGGATCATCCGTCCTTCGACGTCAAACTTCACCACCGTTATCCCTCGCGAGCGTCTCCATCTCCGAGCGGTCAACTCGGTACGAAGCTGTTGCAGTTACTTTTCCAGCAATTTCCGTCGAATCCGCCAGGTAGCGAAAGGATCCCGAAGGTTTGAGGGAAACCGGTTCGAGTGGTCAAAGCCCGTGCCGGCCTCTGCGAACGGGCAACCGGAGCGCGTAATTGACCGAGGAGGCCATCGCCTCGAGTTACATTTCCCGCAATTTCCGTCTAGTCGTCGCCCGACGATGGAAAAAGTCGACGGCTGCGGCGAAAACGCATCGTCGTCCTTTCGTTGAACGAAAGGAAAGGAAGCGCCGGTGTACGCTGGAGATTCTCGTTTAAAGATAGCTAAGACCCCGGTGCTTCTATTCTATTCCAGCCGCGCCGCGCTCCGCGTTACAACGGTGTAATACAACTGGGGAACTCGTTTCACGCGGGTAAATAACGGGTCGAATTACCGGGCTTGGAATCCTGCTAAATAAGCCAGCCACTCTCTCCCTTCCGTTCCGATTGTTTAGCGTTTACTTTCGCGGATTAATATTGACTTTATTCGGCGACGACGATTAGCCCCGCGATCGAGCCCGCTTCCTGTCGACGACTTTGTTGTCGCTCGTTGTTTGTCGATCGTTTCCGGTCGGTTTAGACACGGTGGGTTTATCAAGAAGTACGAGCAGCGCGAGATTTTCTTTGGAACTTTGATTGGTAGATCGTGAATTTTCACGCCGTCGTGAGAAACATTTAACGATGGAGAAGTATGTACAGGATGTGTATATGTGTATTCGAAGATACGTTTAACATAATTTAAAAATCGTACACACGAGGTACGAGTGTTGCGATTGTAATCACGAAAAGATACATAACTCGTCTAAAAGTTTATGTATCTTTTTACGTACACTTAATGGAAGTATAATAATGATAATGATAGAGATAAAATGATTAATCATTAAATATTGTAGCTTACTAGTATAGAGAATAATTCGTAATCCTCAAAACAATTTGGTAATCTGCGCTCTCATTGCTATAGAAATCTCAAAATGTTACTGGAATTAACTTGGTCAGAATGACCAATTTTTTCAGATATTTTATAGATATAGAACAGTGTATTTTTGGAGACTTGAGTGATTTTTCGTAAAATACATAAACAGCTTATGTAAACCTTATTATATTATAAAGATTTCCCCGTTCCTTCACTTTGACATTTCTGATGGAAATTTTATGCTCTAGTCGTCGGTAGTTCTGGTGTTGATGATTACGTTTTAGGATAATTTAAATGACGTCATGTTGCGTTGCACGTTAAACATGAGAGAGTTTTGAAACGAAATTTCACAGTGCACAGATACCGTGTACGTCAATTTCCACACTTTCTCTCATTCTCACGACCAGTAGCTAACCAGCGTGAGAACAAAGAGATTAAACCCACGGAGGAATAACTTTTCATTTAATTGCAACATTTTCTGCCACTCTCTCGCGAGAAGCAAGAAAAAATTTGTTGAATTAATTAAGCAGACGATCGCGACAGCCCGGTTACCAATTTTTCTTCCGATTTCGTTCAACAGCCGCGACACTCTGGCTTTCGAACGTACGGACTGGCGCGGAGGTCGATGAACCACGAGAAATTATGAATTCGACGGATGACTCTCGAGTGTATTGCCGTGCGACGAGTATGCCCGCGCGTAGCCCGCGTAAAATATTAGCTATCAAATGTTGGCGGACAGGTTTGCAACGTGTCTCGCCGTGAAACCGCTGGAAACATTATGAAGAATGTTCAAAAATAGACGGAGCGTGTTTGGTATTTGAAACCAGCCGCTCGCCGCTAAAAAGATCGAGAAAACAGATACGTTCACGCGTTTATTTCCACTATTTATGTACTCGCGTCTGCTTAAGGTAGATTTCTTTTTATTTTGTCAATAAAGAAACATTTTCTTTTCAATATCTGTTCCGGAAATCTCAGAGAATATGTACAATACGTATTCCTTGAAAAGAAACATCTTACAAACGTTTACACTCACCGTACCTGTTGATTGTTTCTTTTTGACAAATATACCATGGACGATATTTGAACAAATTCGAATCTAAAATTGAGTAAGAAATCGAAAGATAACGCAACAACAAGAAATTGCACGACTTGTACTCCAGTACAATTCGTCTCACAGACGACTTTTTTGCCATAAAATTTTATCGATATGCAAACATTTGAATCGACACGAAACAAATTCAGTACCAGACAACGCCACTCCTACTCGAGGTCTACGCCACGCCCCCTCGCGAATCACGTGACCCAAATCAACCAATCGTTAATTTTCGTTGCGTCAGCGTTGCACCTGAAGAAGCCTGATTTTCTGGGTTACCACCACTAAAATCACTTTCAGTGATGATATGTCATTAATCTATGCAATAGTGCTTCTAATTTACATAGTAAACAAATGATGTAATTATCGTATGAATAACAAACGTTTAGAACTGTGATACACAAATGGGTAATCATGTGCGCTCAGACAGTCGTAAATACTCACAGTTCGTGAGACACGTACGGCTCCGTGGTATCGGGAGGATCTTCTTCATCGTCAGCGAGCGAAAGCAAATCTTCGCACATGTCTAACCACGGGTGAAGAATTTTTTCTCTTCGTTCCTCCTCTTCCTCCTCCTCCTCCATCTCCTCCTTCTCCTCCTCGTCGACGAGGCCTTCGAACCACTTGTAATCCTCGTCATCGCGAGACTTGAAAACGTCGTCCGCGATTTCCGCAGCGCTGGCTGCAAGCGGAAATGAAAGCCGGTCGCCGGTACACACACACGGGAATCGAAACACGGCGCTCTGTTTTCCCCGCCGACTCGGAAAAACACGATTGCGCTCACTTACCGGGCACCACGCAATCTAAACAATTCAAATCGAGCCCTCCCCCCGTTCGGGCTTCGAGACCAATTCCAACCGATCGAACACGGAGTTTAGATCGAAAGGCCGTACGCAATCGCGTTCGTCGTAAAAAATCCAGCACGTATTCCGCGATCGGATGGAAGAAATAGATCAATTTGGTGAGATTGACGAGATGAAGTTTGATGCAATAAAATATACTAAATCAATAACCGTTACAACTATTTATTTATAATGAATAAAGAAATAAATAAATGAAGAAACGAATGAATTGATGAAGTTCGATGCAATAAGCTTTTACGATTATTTATTTTGTATGAATAAATAAACGAATGAACGAATTTTATTAACAAATTAATCACGATGTTAATCGATACAATGAATTAAATGAATTAAATGAAACTTAAATTAAACTCAAAGAGTTAAATAAACTAAAAAATTCGGGAGATTATATTCCGGCGCGTGCAAAAATTTAATTATCGCGTTTGATTTCTGAACAAATATTACGTTGATCGACGCAACGCGAAGATTCGAATATAACGCGTGAAAATTGCTGGGATCGCGACGGTGAAAATGAACTTGGCCGGTGTTCGAGGCTGTGACAAGATCAGATCACAGACATTAATCTTAATGACTGACTCCTAAGTTGCCTAAATCAATAGGAGCGACACTCGGCTCGTGGAAGTCAATTTCGAAATCCATAATGACGATCGGTAGAAACTGAGATTGACGACCTCCGGCGATGGACGTCAATCTCGATATCCCTATTTCGAAAATACCACCCTTCGCCACCGTGATCCTCGCGGATCCTCCGATCTATTTTCAACGATAACCGAAACCAAAGGATGAGATCAATTTTATTGAAGTTCATCGTTCAGAGTCGGAGTCGGTCTTTGATTGACATCAATCTCAATTCCTCTGCGGGAGAAGTTGGTCCATAGAAAGTTTTAAAAGATAAAAGCAGCTTCATCGCTTCGTTCAACATGTTGCGAGGGATCTTCGATTGATGGATTTATAAACCGTCCATCAAGAATGATATTACCATATTCAAGATGAAAAAATATCTCACAATATTGATAAAGATATTGTGTAAGTCATTTCCGATGCATAGCAAGAACATACTTTTCTTCTTTTGCTTTCCGATATCTTCTCCTGATTTTGAACGATGAACGCGCAGAGATATACCGTGTCATGTATCAGCTGCTCTTTAGAGGCAAGCTGTACGATAAATCCTTTTAAAAGTATTCGTAAAAAGATTTTCGATGCATCTGGCAGATGAAGCATACCTTTCGCAGGGTTTGAAAATTCATTGTACTTGTCTAATAAAACGTCTTTGTCGAATGAAAAATTCTCAGATAGTGAAACCAGACATTGTCTTTGGTAGTTTAGCTCCTTATCAATAGCTGTTACTTGAAAAAATAAATTGAACTTCACCAGGACATTGAGATGATTCTTGCTTCCAAATATTATCGAATCAATCTGAGAGTTTAATGGAAAAATATAGTAAAAGTAAAATTTCTTTTCAAAAATGAGATGAATATAAGAACTATGGAGAACTATATATGGATGATATTTGTCAATTTACAAATCGTAGAAATGAAAGCTGTTTCCTAAAACTTTAACATTGATCGTACATTTTATAATTGTTATTACTATTCTTAATTGTGAAGTTAAAAAATTGACAAAAGATTGAAAAATTATAAATCTACAGAAGATTATTATTCTTAATTGTGAAGTTAAAAAATTGACAAAAGATTGAAAGATTATTCATCTAAAGTCCGTACTTATCTAAAATAAAAAGACACTTAATCGTTCCTTTCGATAAACTCAAAAATTACGTACCAACTCTTACTAACATTTTTTAATATTCGAGACGGTACGGAGATTTTCCCATTAAACTCTTCGCCGACCAAGTTTCTCAATTTAAAGATTTCTTCTCTCCGTTACCACCTTTCTTTTTAAATCTCTCAATTACCAGCATCGCGGCACCACTGTAAATCCTCTTTCCGCTTATCGAAGCAACTGCTCCGGCAATTAAACCTCTTCGTATCGTCGACGAAATGTTCCTCCGATAAAAGGAGAAAACTCGACCTTCGAGGCGGAGGTACAACGAACGGTTTCGCGCGCGAGGCGAGAAACGTTCGCGAAAAAATGTGTAGTGGCCTAGGATTCCTCGACTACGAGTTTCGAACACTGACTGGCACAAGCCGCAAGTGGCTGCGCGCCTAGCGTCGAGGTCCTGCAGATCTCCGACGTTAAGCAGAGCAGTGTGCGGAACCCCGCTAGGATGGGTGGAGGAGTGACCCCAACCGTGTCTTGTCCAGCCTTAGCGCGGGGGTAGTTACAATAATAAACGTCTCTGGGGTATAAGGAAGTCGTCGCTGCCATTAGCTCCTCCCACTGATGGGATGAGTCTAGGGCAGTGACTCCGAGACGAAACGCATTTCGCCTTTCTTCTCCTCTCTCACTCACCTACCCCAAAATCATTCCCATGCATCCTTTCATATCTTTCATATCTTTCATTCTTCAAATGAAATCGTACAGAGGAGAGGGAAGTGTGTGTGACGATTTGAGGGAAAAATTGACGTTGACGAAAGATGGAAACGAAACGGCTGACGGGGGAGAGCAGCAGCGTTTGCGGATCGATACGCGCGGAATCATCGTCGGCCGACGAAATATTCGCGCTGAGCCCGCGTTTAATCCGTCGGACGATCGACGCGCGCGCGTCGACTCTCGAAAAATCGCGTCAAACGTGATCGATGTTGCGCCGATGAATGACGATTGATGACCCGTCGCGCCTGTTTCTGCGAAACAAACGCAGCCCTTGCCCCCGTGAAATCGCGACGCCGCGTTAACCGAATCACGACGATGCGATTCGATTCTTTTTTTTTTCCAACTCTTCCTACCTGCCCATCCGAATGTTATTTTTAATGTGTTTCTCGTGTATAATTACCGCGTGTAATTTCGCGCGCGTACGTTGCACGCGGTCGGATATGAGGATTGATGGTCTCCGTGTTGACTTTGCGATTTTCTTTCGAGTATTTTTTTTTTTTTTTTTTAGCTGACGTCTGGATTTAAATCTACGGGGGAAAGTTACAGGTTGTTGCTCGTACTTTTACGCGCAGATTTTGTTTCGTTGATAACATGTCACGGCGGATCATCGGTGATTTTTGTGGTCATCGAGATCAGAGTCTTTGGATGTTGATCTTTTTATTTTCAAACACTGCACTGAATTTGTCTCTTTTGAGTGAAATTTAAATTTTATTTAGACATCGTACGATCATCAAGGTAGTCCTTTGAAACTATTCTGCCTAAAAGGAAAGAAGATTATTTGTACAGAATCTGCGACAAAATAATTACCACAGCAATATAAGAAAGAAGCAATCAAGTGAATCCAATGTTAAATGTTCTCTTCTTCAAAGAATTGTTTTCTCACAGAACATTCGTCTCTGAAATAATCTTGAAATATCAAACTCCACTTACGAGCAACAACGAACCAAAGAAACATTGAAAATAAATAAAAGAAATTTCACTCGCAAATCAAATCAACTCAACGACGTATGTACGATGGAGACAAATGATCCCCTAGTAATAAAATACAATACCTTAGCTCGCTTCCTCGGACGCTTATAAGCTTCATAAATTCAAATTTTCAACGTACGATGCATAGCCTGTCAGTCGATTCAAATTTCAAGGGGAACGATATTTTTTCTCATAAAATATTCCTCGGGAATAATCCGGAGATGCTAAATTCAACTTGCAGGCAAAGAAATACAAAAAATAAATCGATTGGAACTTCTCACTCGCGAGTGAAGTCAACTCAACGATGCGCGCGCGCGATGGAGACGAATAATCCTGGAGCGATGAAATATCCGAGCTTCGCGCTCGTTCGAACGAAACAAAAGGAACGTTTGAAAAATTGCGAGGGATTCGGCGTGAACACAGAGAACAACGCGAGCCGGGAGTCTCCTCGATTGTAAATAAATTCAAATTTCCAATATACGACGCATAACCTAGAATAAACAGCAAGCTCACTCGCTTCCTCGCGTAAATCCTCGCACGTTAACCCGATCGTTCGGCAGTCGTCCGTGCATCGAACGAGAGGTCTTCCGCCGGTATCTCGAAGATCGGGACTCGGTCGAAGGAAATCGCGTCCGCACACGCTGATATCCTCGGCCGCGTCTGCTTCCGCAAACGCGATGGGTTCCTCGTACTCTAATATCTCGTCCTCCGCGAGATCTTTCGGCGGAGGTTCCTTTCGGAGGAAAGGTGGAAATAGTTCGTATTTCCCGTATCGCCATACTTGTCCCTCCAACCCGTTGTTCGTGCTGAGACTCTGCTCGATCGCGACTTTTGGCTTTCCCATGTCGCTGTGCTTCTCACAAATAATTTAGAATGGAACATCCAGTTTGCGTTACGAGTGATAATTTCGTTCACGTTGATCTGTCATTTTTTTTTTCTTTTTTCTTTTTGGTTACATCGCGTATGTTGCAGAAATGACAAAAACGTGGCGATGCAGTTGATGTGCGAATTAAGCGCACGTTTTGATTGGCCGATCATTTTGATCTGTGGTCGTTGTTGTTGAAGAGTCGAATTTTTGCTACTTCTGCACTCGAAAGATGGAGGGAATTACAAGTGATGGACAAATAATTTTATATCGTTGAAATTCTAAATTGAAATTCTAAAGTAACTACAAATAATCGATTAAAGGAAACGAAAGTTGTGAAGGGTGTGAAGGATGCTGTGGAAGGAATTTTAGGTAAGGAGTGGGAGTGAGAGAGAAAGCGATAGTTTTGCGTTTCGTCTCGGAGTCACTGCCTAGACTCATCCAGTGGGGGGGCTGATGGCAGCGACTCCTTAACCCCAGACGCTTGGTTATAACTAAACCCACTAGGCTGGTCCACCCACCCATCCTAGCGGGGTTCCGCACACTCTGCTGCTTAACGTCGAAAGATCGGTAGGACATCGACGCTAGACGCGCAGCCACTTGCGGCTTGTCCTAGTCGAGTGTTCGAAACCCGTATTTGAGGAATCCTAGGCCGCTACACGATTAATATCAATTAATGAATAATCAGTTAATAAATTGTTAAAAGTTCTTTCTTACATTCGAAAGATGAAGCAACTACGGAATTACAGAATCACGGGGAGAAGTTGCGTGTAAAAGCGAAACTCTCTCGAGTCCGATTTCCAATTTAAAATTTCAATTATTAATAATAAACGATTAATATCAATTGTCAATAATAAACGTAATAAAGGTACAAAGTTGCGTCTTCACACATTCTGTAAGAATTCCTCGGTTCATTTTTCTAAACTTCATGACGTTTTCATAAGATTTGATCGTCGCCTGGAAGAATGCCCGGCGACAGGATATCGCGCGCGGGGACCGCGAATTTCGTGACACTCGAGATCATAGGAACTGTTGGAGATCATGGAAATCCAATAAGAATGACTGCCACCGGTAGAAAGCAATCTCGACGGCTCCAGCCTCGTGGAGAAGCCAATTTCAACGATCTCCACGGTCGTAGAAATCTATAGTGACGACCCTTTCGGCTGTGCGAACCCGCGACGATGACATCGGATTACAGATATCGATCTCGATGACTTCGAAAGTCGTGAGGTTACCGATTGTCGTTAACTCTCGCGTATGCTTCAGAACTATTTTCGACGAGCTATCGCTTTACATTGTTACAAAAACCGAGCCGTTGAACCTTTTTCCGCGAAAATCGAACGTTTCCAATCATGGACGGCGCTTTCAACGATTTTCGGATCAAAGACCATCTTCAGATTGCAGAAATTTACATAATTTCCTTATTTATTAATGTAATAATTACGTTATTTATTTACATAATTGCGCGAAATAATTTACACATTAACTATAATAAATTAAATATTAATAATTAGATTATTATATATTATATATTTTTATTATAATATTAAACATTTAGATTTCACTTATATTATATTTATGGCGCATACGTTAACACATTCAAGATGGATGTCATTCACGCATCATTGCAATATTGTAAGATGTATATGTACATCGTAGATTAGGAATGAAACAATGTCAGCTTTTCATATTCCATTTTATGGAATTTAATTATTTATTTAATTATTTAATTTATTTATATTCTCCACGGAGAATATTCAAATGATAGAACACGTACGATGTCAAACACCTCAAATTCGAATAATCGGCAGATTACAAAATTTCGAATATTTCAAAAGTCAAATTGATCAACTCTCCCTAACAAAATTGTCAATTTCATTAGACTGTACGATTAATGTTCAACAAAATTATTTTTGTAAATATATTCGTCACAGAGAGGCAGCATAAACAATTATATAAATTCCAAGAAAATACGTTTTAGCGAGATTGCAACGCGATCCCGCCCGAGTCCGCTCGTTATCGCCAATTTGCGAAGGCATCGGTCGATCAAGCCTGTTGAAGTGAAACTTTTCAAGAAGCCGACAGTCGATCGTCCCATTAACCGCGACAAATTATTTAAATCCAGCATAAATCATCCAAGTCCATTCCTCTCTCAAGTGAAACTTTTCAGAAAGCCGACAGTCGATCGTCCCATTAACCGCGACAAATTATTTAAATCCAGCATAAATCATCCAAGTCCATTCCTCTCTCCCTCCGTTCGTGAAACATTCCCATTCGCCGATATGAATGGAGATTCGCCACGCGGCCGGCGAAGTGAGATCGGCGAATTGCCGCAATCAGGCCAAACAGAGAAATCGGTATTCCGTGATGGGCATGATCGATCAAAGCGGAATTATCGTTTGATAATTAAGACACGATGCGTGCGTGCGTGGAATTTCATGGATTTCGCGGATTCATAGTGGCGCGAGCGCACGCCTCGGCGATCAGAGAGGAGGGCGGCCGCCGCGATCGAACACCGACGCGGATTACGATCCGTCGTTGCGAATAATTTTTGCGCGAACGCTCGACAACCGCTGCCGGCTGTTTAACAGGACGCACGAAGACCATCAATTAACGGCTGTCCTATTAGCAGGATTGTCCGACGCGGACAATACACGCATTACTAGTCGACGATAACGCGTAAATCGTAATTAAATGCTCCGATTAAACGCGGCGACGACGCCAAGTCTCGGACAGCGAAGCTAGGAGTTTCTTTTCCTTCTGATAACACAAAATATATTGAAAAAAGTTTAATTCAAGTTGTAATACGTATATTGATGGAAGCGCTACGAAGGGGAAGGAATGCATGTGAGAAGGATTTTACATAGTTTGCTTGATAAAAAAGAATATCATTCTATCCCGGGATGTGTGTGCCTAACATACTACATATATATATAAATTACTGTAGTTATCTATGAGCTATTCTAGAAGCACGTACTAGGAGATTTGTAAAGCTTCTAGGTAAGGGTAAAAGAAAAATTCTAAATTGATAGGATCGAGGTAACCGCAGACAATCGATCGACGCAAAATCTTTAAAAATTCAAAGTTTTGAGAAAATGTTGCGTTTCGCGACATCGTTGAATAATTAACGAACAAGTAACATTCAGTTTCATTGAGAGAAAAGCCTTCCGTTTCAATTAATTACACGGAGAATAAGGCAACGAAATAAAAATGTGGGGCGCCCCCGGTTCAATTGCGAGCTTTAGTAAGTGCGCGACATTATTTCGCGGTAATTAAACAGCTCTGCGTTATACCCTCGTTTTCTCGGTTTCAACGTGCACCTCGGGACAGCCACAACTTCCGGTGAGATTTACGCGACTCCGGTGCAAACGAACGAAAGGATATTTAAACAGGAACGCAGTCCAAAGTCAGCCATCTTCTTCGAGTCAGCCTGTTAGCGACACGTGAAATTCGATTGTCTCGTTTTGGAAAAACGCGAGATCGTGGAATTGTATCTTTTTTTTTTTTTTTCCTTTTCTGTGAAAACCCGGAGCATTTCGAATCGAATAAATCAGTGCACAGCGAGTACTTGAGCCGCGTTACGTCCGTGAAAATGAAAATGACGTTAATGAAGCGAAAATGAAATCAATAATAATTGTAAAAGATACCCAATTATTATTCCGTATCAGTGTGTTTGCCTTTGGAATAATGCTCGAGCATTCCGCATAATTAATAAATAATAATACAGACGCGTGTAAACAACGTTGTAAACGATCCGTGCAGTATTCGTGCATCAAGCCTCTTGCACTCGATGATAAAATTAATAACGAAGCGATCGCGTTAATTCTTCGATTATTGCAACTTACAGTATTTACACTACTTATTTTAAAGGAGTAAAATAGTTGTTTTACTTTCCCTCTTGTAAATTTACTCGCCACTTGCTTATTCATTTGTGACGTGTTTTCTTATCTGTGACGTGCACAAAATGTACAAAGTACATTATAAAAGAGACCTTGTTTCTTTTTGTCGATACTCTTTTTCAAAACATTAGCATTTTTATCTTATCCATAGAACGTACTTTAAACGACATTAATTCACCGAAGATTCGTAAATCTAACGATGAAAGTGAAAGAACAAATTTTGGCCAGGCTTGTCAATTTGTAACAATCCCATTCTCGAAAAATTTAGACTTCAAACGACGCGAATTGAAACGCGACAACTATTTTCAAATAGAAAACCAAGTCGCTGTGAAACCTCTGTAGGGTTTGTCCATCTTGTTAACGAAGAAGATTTATACGTGGCTGATTGCAAAACGAGCTGACAAATTCAAGCTGAAGTGCAATGCTGTTTCTCCAAATATCGTTAACTCGCGGCGCAGACAAATATATCATCGGTCAACGTTGCGTGCAAACGTCCTTTATCAAAAAGAGTATCGTTGTGTACTTTGCGATGTGCGCGCAATCTTAAATATCGCCGGGACAAAGATGCGTTTGAAACGCGGCGAGATGCAGAGACGACTGGTATCCCAGTACGATTCGTCTCATTAAAAGGCCCAGAAGCAACTGTTCTGAGTAGGAATTTTATTCATACGCAAACATTTGAATCGATAGAAAACAAATTACAGGCGCGATCGCTCAGTACCAGACAACGCCACTCCTACTCGAGGTCTACGCCACGCCCCCTCGCGAATCACGTGACCCAAATCAACCAATCGCTAATTTTCGTTGCATCAGCGTTGCACCTGAAGTGGCCCGATTTTCTGGGTTACCTCCGCTAAAATCACTTTTAGTGATAAAAACAAATCGAAGAAGGGAGAGAGGAAATATCTGAGAAGAATTGGAAGTCACGCGTCACTGTTAATTGCAGCGTGTCCTGATTTGATCAGCGTTTTGCCGGCACAAAGGCAGGAAAAATCAAGGCCGAGCCTGGCTGGGTTGTCGCTCGTTCGAAACTCCGAGCGCTGCAGCGCTCAATTTATCTCATTAAGGACAGAATCGAGCTTAATTCGCTCTATCAAAAATTGAATTAAGCTTAATTCATAGCGCAACGGGTTTCGGGTTTTCGTGCGCGACGAGCAAATGCAATTAATTAGCCGAAAAAACGGAAGTTCATTGCCCGACGATGAACGCTTGTTCCTCGCAGATTGCGCGTTAAATCAATTCGGCGGGGGGAGGAATTGCGAATGGAAAGATGGAAAAACGGTCCGTCGTCGATCCTCGCGCTTTCGATTGAATTTAGAACGGAAACGGGGAAAAAAAGGACGGAGGGGAAAAAGAAGGAACGCGAAGAATAATTGGACGATACGTTTAAATCGCGAGTTTGTATATACGAAACCTTTTTTTTTTTTTTTTTAATAGTCAGACACGAAAGAAACGCGGAGGAAAATCGACAGATAGGCTAGCGTGTTGCTTCAGCGAATGATAATCGGGTTAGCAGACACTCTCTGTTCGGCGTGAAAATATTTGCCGGCGCTCTCGGGAAAGCACCCCGGCGTTTTCGATCGCGTTCACTTTTCATCCGGCTCGTTTGCTTTTCTTTTATTTTGCCTCCCCTCTCCACCACCTACCCCCTGTTTCGTCACGCTGTTTTACTGCGAAATTAAAGGAAATCGAAGTTTAAACAAAACTGACAGTCAAACAGAGACTCGAGTGCCTCTAGAGAGAGGCATCGATAACACCCGAACGAGGTATCTTCAAAGAGAAACAAAAATGTTTGCGCGAACACGTGAAAAAGGCGAGATATTTTTCGAACAAGTTGAGAACCCAATAAAATCACCCGGTCACAACAGTTTAAGACAGAAATTAATAAATATATTCTTAAAAAGAGGGATTGAAACACTTTGTTCAATCATTTCGTGCACGGAAATGATTTTTAAGTAAATGAAGATAATACGATGGTAATTAGGACGACAAAATATAAATATTAGATTGAACATTCCTTTGTGTGCGAATGAAAGGCGAATTTTTCATGAAAAACATTATTGGACAATTTATCGTTCATTTTATTCGATTGTCTTTTGCCAACTTTCAGTCAACTTCAAAGTTCTTGTCTTTATCGACAAAAATGATTTGACGTTCTCATCAGCCAACGATGAAATTCAATAAACGAATTTTAGTGTTTCAAGGCTTTTTGCCATACGCGTCGGATAATTTCTTGACATGACAATTTCTGTTCGATTGTACAGTGTTATTTCACCTTATGGGTCGGGGCAATATTGCCAGGCTCGTTACATAATTACAAATATTGTTTTATGGGACTGACACCTGCCCGACACTACCTCTTTGTCTTAACATGTCACTTTTCCGATCACGTGATGACAACAGTATAATAAAAAGAGTAAAGAAACGAAAGTTATGAAGGTGTGAAGGATGCTGTGGAAGGACGAATGGAAAGGAATTTTAGGTAAGGAGTGAGAAAGCGTGAGAAGAAAGGCGATAGTGGAGGCAGCGACTCCTTACCTCAGACGCTTGTTGTTATAACTAAACCTACTAAGGCTGGTCACCCATCCCTAGCGGGGTTCCGCACACTCTGTTGCTTAACGTTGAAGATCGGCAGGACATCGACGCTAGGCGTGCAGCCACTTGCGGCTTGTGCTAGTCGAGTGTTCGAAACCCGTATTTGGGGATCCTAGGCCTCTACAAGGGCCAACAGGGTTGGAACAGGGTTCTTTCGGCAAGTTCTTCAGTGCAAAGTGTGCTTCTTGTGTGCCACCATCTCGCGAGTGCATCACTCGCATAATTACAAATTCAACATCCAATCAGTTTCCCACAACAGTGGGTAGTTCTTCGAGCCAAATATATATACGCAAAGTCGAGACTGCCCTTAACAAATAGTTTCGGAGATTAAAATGTCACATCTCGTGTGTATATATATCTGTTAAAAAGGAAGCAGTCAATAACACACCTGCAAAATACCTCTGAATTTGCCAACAATTCTCCATCGTGGAAGTAGCCGCATGAAAATCGAGACGACATCCGCGTTGATAGCAGTAGGCTGTGCGCAAAGTCGGTGCTGGCAACAGACAGACAGTTCCTCCAGATTCTGGCGGAGTTTCAAATTTTCTTACAGCCTCGCGATTTGTCCGTTGTGGCTTCTATCGGCTTACTTACGTGACAATTTTAGTCGGTCGATCGGTTTCGCGGCATTTTCACGACGGATTTGCAAGCTCGTTAACGGGAATAAGTTGCCGGGAATGTAACGCGGTGCCACTGACTCGGCTCGTTCCAGTTCCGAGGACGCAGCGACTCCTTTTAAAATTACGCTTGTCGATGTTCGGGGGTCGCAAGTTCGACCGCGCGCACGCGTTCATTCACCAGGCGGAAACAGTTGCAGCGACGAGCTACATTACTGTTCGTCGGGTTGTTTCCGCGAAGTTTGCGTTTCATTTCTCGGCTTGGTTGCATTAATAAAGGGTGGAAGCATCCTCGGTCGACGCTTGAACAGAATAATTATTACGACTCGTTGAATTGTTAATGTCGCTATATTCGCGATGATTAAAGGCGCTCGAGCGGGATGTTATTCCCATTTAATTGAAACGATTCGCTGGAAGAAAGAAATGGTTTCGTTGATCGTCAACATTATTTTTGGAATAAAGTATTATTTATGAAATAATAGATGTATCTATAGTTGTAGTTTCGGCACGACGAAAGACTCTTTATTAAATTCTTACCATCGAGATCTCTTTGTTAAAATCACTTGTGGCACCAAGTTAAAAGGATTCGTTGATTGTGAACATTATGCTTTTGGAGTAAAATGTGAAATGGCAGAAGTGATGTAATATCTTTGGTGTGACGAGAGGATTTTCATTAAATTGCACCGTCAAATGTTTTTATTAAAATTATTTATATTGTCAAGTTAAAAGGATTCGTTGATTGCGAACATTATTTTTTTTTTTTTGGTAAAACGTGAAATGGCAAAAGTGATGTAATATCGTCAAAGTAAAGTATAGTTGTAGCATCGATGGGACGAGAGAATTTTTATTAAATTGCATCGTCAAGTTTTTTTTATTAAAATTATTTATACTATCAGGTTAAAAGGATTCGCCGAGCGTGAACATTATTTATTTCAGAGTAAAATGTAAAATAATAGAAATACCGTGATATCGCAGCTATGGCGCGATGAAAGAATTTTTATTAAATTATATTTCATCAAATCATTTGTGTCGTCAGGACAGAAGAACATTTACGTTTTTTGGAATAAAACGTAGTATAGACAAAGTTAACATCGTTAAATACGCACAGTGTGTGAGGTTTACAAATCAGGAATAAATTAACAAAATATCGTATTCGTATATATAGAAGCGAATCGATCGATTCCAGCCAGTTTCGTAGTTTCTTCTCTGCGAGAAGTTGATTTTACGACTAAATTGCATCCGTCGGGAAATCCCGAGCTCCATTTCGTCGATAACAAAGGTCTTTGATTCAATTGGTCCGATCGATGGACCGGTGCGCAACAAGCACGCAGTACTCTCCACGACAAAGGAACTCTGATTTCTAACTATACGTATCTACATGCTACACGTTCGGACATTTATCCTCGAAGAACTGCCTTTTCCTCAAATTTTGTCGACAGTTTTAATTACTACCTCTTCGTTGTCGTCAATCGATCACCAATATGACCTATTATACAGTTTAATATGTAAAAAGAATGAAATACTTCTGTAGTTACTTTCCTATTTATGGCGTTTTGTCCGTACGGTTGATAATCTAGACTTTGACTAAAAGTTAACTTTTTAACGCTGGAATTACCGATGGATAAAGTGCCAAATTTGTAACAGAGGAATTCAAGCGCAAGAAACAGGATCGTACATTTAAGTAGTTTAAGTAATTATACATTTAAAAGTAATTAAACCTTATACGTTTAAGTAATTATACCTCTAAAAGTATGTAGCGGCCCTACGATTCCTCAACTACGAGTTTCGAACACTGACTGGCACAGGCCGCAAGTAGCTGCGCGCCTAGCGTCGATGTCCTGTCGATCTTCGATGTTAAGTAAAGCAGTATGCGCAACTCTGCTAGGATGGGTGATCGGGCCGACCCAATAACAAGCGTCTCTGGGGTAAGGAGTCGCTGCCATCAGCGTCCCACTGATGATGAGTCTAGGCAGTGACTCCGAGACGAAACGCAACTTTCTTCTCTCCCACTTAGTTACCCCAAGTCCATTCGTCCTTCCATCATCCTTCCTTCACAGCCACAAGTACACTTTTACAAATGTATAAAATTTGCATGGAAAATTATAAATCAAAATTATCAATTTGATAAGTACTACTGAATTCTACAAACGCTGTGTGGTAGTTCTGCAACAATAAAATCCTGATTTTGAAATTGTATCGTCAACAATGTTTGACAACCGCAAGATAGACTTTATGATCTAAAGCATTGCTAGCAATCTTAGCTGTTTATGGAGTTGTAAGAGACCTAAGGTATCAGAAGTACGCGAAATAATAATCGTCAATGCATAAGAAAATGTCCGATCCCCAAAAATGATACCAACGATCCCTTGATATCTAGATTTCTTGACCAAATACTTGCCTTCGATCAGGACCGAACGAGTAAGTGTCTCGTCACAAAGATGGCATCGAGCGTGTGTTTCTTAGCTCAAAAATGGCGACACCCACGACTCCCGCAACTCCGAAGTGACGCGAACCACGACTCTGTGGTGGCGCTAACTGAAATCCACGACACCATGGTGCCACCAGCAAGGTCCCACGTTCTCGAAAGCAACTCTCTTGAGTGAATCTCTTGCAAGTGTAAAACGAGGGCAGGGATAAATGAACCAATGGCAACTTAAAGGAGCACTCGCGTTTAAAGTGGCACGGCTGAGTGAATTGTTGAAGAATTAATTAAGAAGAGAAATGGAGTGGCTGTTGAATTACGATAACGATTTATTGGCTCTCGAGGGTCTAAGAAACAACGCGACAGCCTCGAGTTTTTCCTTGATACGACACGACATATTCTCGCGCTCTCGAGAAGATTAAAATTTTAACGAAAGGGAACGTAGGAGCATTGATGTTTGAGGAAGTGAAACGCAAAAAGTTTCGTAGCAGTGTACGTTAGAAAGATCGAGGAAGTTCGGGCATCGACATTGGGGGAGAAACTTCTCATTTCTCGGGGAGTTTTATCGTCTCGCGTTTCTGTAACATCGACAAATATACGTAGAGAATCGTTAAATTTCGTCATATTTTATTCACTCGGATATTCTCCGGGTAATAAACCTCCCTCGGCACGCGCAAAGTTGCACTGTATATGTAACGAAGCTCGGAGAACATAGTCTTCCTTTAATAATCCATGTGCGCATGTTTATCATTTAATTAACGAGATGCAAACACGCCTCGTTTTAGAATCTGGCTGTAAAGTTTCCCGGGTTACCTCTCGAAAAGGACGCACACGATAACTCTAACAACGGCTTAATGAACTTTATAATTTCGCATTATGCCCGTTAATCCGGTTTCTCGCGAAACTTTCGCGCGTGATCGATCCTTATTCCAACGTCGGACTTCCTTCCTGAGGATGAACCCCAATATGATCGAGCCAGTCTGCCGGACGAGACGCTGCGCGTTATTCTAGTGGTTTTCTACGGGTAGACAAAATTGTTTTTAGCCTGTGAGATCACCGACGAGTTTAAAAGGTTGGTTGGTTAGTTCAGAAGCGATCGGGGATGAGGTTATTAAGATGAGATTATAATGTTCAAGATTGAAATTTATATGTATAATACAATAGAAGTCTGTGTAGAAAGTAAATTAAATTGTTATGCAAAAATAAGAAAATAGGTTTAGGTTAGGTTAGGTTAGGTTAGGTTTAGGTTTAGGTTAAGGTTAGGTTTCCCAGATTGAACTTTTGTATTAAAGAAGTCAGATTCTGAATTAAATTTTAATATACAAGTAGATGCGTGCAATGTACAAAAGTCTTGAAGTTGTTCGTGGAAATTTGTGTAAAATTCAACAAGTACGGTATTTTTGTTCGAATGTAAATTTCTAGTTTGTATTCTACTGCTTGTAGCGGCCTAGGATTCCTCAAATACGGGTTTCGAACACTCGACTAGCACAAGCCGCAAGTGGCTGCGCGCCTAGCGTCGATGTCTTACCGATCTTCGACGTTAAGCAGCAGAGTGTACGGAACCCCGCTAGGGATGGGTGGTGGCCAGCCTTAGTAGGTTTAGTTACAACAACAAGCGTCTGGGGTAAAGAGTCGCTGCCATCAGCCCCACTGATGATGAGTCTAGGCAGTGACTCCGAGACGAAACGCAAAAACTTATCGCTTTCTCTCGCACTCCTTACCTAAAAATCTTTCCATTCGTCCTTCACAATTTCCATTACCTTTAACTCCACCTCCATTGTGCTTATTATTACTATTAATACAATGGTAATAAAATCCTGTATCGTGTTATCATGTCGACATCTTTCGTCTTTCCATTCATAATTTCTTTTAAAATCTCTAATAATCTCAGTCCGTTGACCCGAAATTTGCAGAAGTACATACGAAATCCCATTGAAATGATCATTTACCGCGAAGAACGATGAAAGCGCTTGCCACCGATTACTCGTCGCAAAGCCTCGTAATACGCCAAACGTCAAACGTGAAACGCGTGCGTTTCCAAAAAGGGAGAAAGAGGAGAGGAAAGACAGGAAAAAATTGTTGCAATTTCCCAGCGGACGATCGGGAACGATCTGTCACGATGCGACATTCATCGAAAACGCGTCTCGTCACGCTGGCGCTCGTTTCGACGAAGAAGCATCGACCGGCATTTTCATTATCGGACATCGGCCGTGGGATCGAAGCGTCGAGCAACCCAAAGAGTTTGCCGCTTCTCTCTCTCTCTCTCTCTCTCTCTCTCTCTCTCTCTCTCTCTCTCTCTCTCTGCGTTGCCTCTGTGCGGCGCAATTAAAAGGCTCTCCACGCAAAACACAGCGTGCCGCGAAGAACTCTTTCACTGTCCTCCGTCGCGACGAGGCTCTGTTTTTCGCGTACGCGGCTTTGCCTCGCGTTTCCGCGCGCTTACCTGCGCGAGAACATCGCTCGAGAGAGAGAGAGAGAGGAGAATTTTTCAGCGCAATTT
>KQ435828.1:1073227-1084573 GCA_001276565.1 Melipona quadrifasciata | reverse complement strand
ATCGATTTAAATGTTTGCATATCGATAAAATTTTATGGCAAAACAGTTGCTTCTGGGCCTTTCAGTGAGACGAATCGTACTGAGGTACAACTCGTGCAGCTTTTATTATATATATGTACATAATTATATTTATTATTTGTTAGAAGAGAGAAAAAATAATTCATATGGAGAGTATTATAGTAGTAGATATTTCAATTGCCTTTTACTTTTTATTACGTATTTTATTTTGTATTTTTACTACGTATTTGATTATACTGAATTAAATACATCACGCGAGATTTTCACGATATCTTTCGATCACAACACTTAGATCGATATTTCTTTCCATTTTGAATTGCAAATTCGGCGCATCTCTTGAAATTATTGCGTACAAAATTTGTATCTCGCACGATGGCCTACGTGACCAGAACTATCGGACGACTCAAAATTGATGCGGACGCAGGAAAATGGGAGTTTTGATAAATTACAGAAGAGAATCGAGTGGATGGCCGTTGCGACGTGACACAGGTTATTCGGAAATTTATTCAAATCTGATAAAACATCGAGCCCATAAACTTGAATCGGACCAATTACCTGATATCCGCCAGACACGTTAGCCACACAGTCAGGAATTTAATCTCCAGGCGAATTCGACTGAATTTTATTCTTCGATCGTATTTTATTCAGCCAAATCGACCGGCTGAATGAAAACAAAGGAGTTACGAGATAAGAGTGAGAATAATTTGGCTTTAATTGTTTGACTTATAATTGGCTGTATTAAAATAATTTTATATCAATTAAAAACCTAATGAGAGGTATAATATAATTAGAATGAACTTAATTTAACTTCAAATGGGAAATGGACACTTGAAATGATAATATACCTAAAATCCAATTTAGATTAATCAGAATTTAAATGGGATTTCAGTTTAATGGAAAACGGATGCTCAAACCGATGGATTATGGATTATATTATAATCCATACATCCGTGATTAAATTATGAATTATAGTACGATCAAGCGCAAAATTTAAAAAAGAATTATCACTCAAGAAATCCACATTAATAAACACGAAATACAATCGTAATCGAGCAATTGTTGTTAAATGGACTTCAACTTTGAAACTTGAAGGAACATCTCAATACCTTCTAGCGCCTAGAAAACAAATTTATTACTAGCAAGAACAAGCAGACAAAATATTCCCATTTCGAGTGAAAAACAGGTTCATCCTGGAAACATCCTCCCAATTCGCTCGGATCCAACCAACACGGGCTCGAAGCAAAACCAGGTTGCCAAAGAAACGTGTAAAAATCCCCTCGAAAATCTCGACGAAATTATCCAACCGGAATTATTGGGACCACATATCAAAAGGAGAATTGCGGCGTTTCAATGGAACGTTAAACCATGGCGTTTAAACGGGGGCGGTTCTTTACACGTATCGTTGCGATGGTATCGAGTTCGCGGATGAAGGTGTGAATGCTTCAAAGGGTACATTATTTCGCGGTGAAACTCCTATAGCGACCTACATTTCGTCCGTACGTGAAATTCCCTTTTCTTCTTTTCTTTTCCCTTTTTTGCCATTTTTTCTTTCTTTTCTTTTTTTCGTTGCCCCTCTTCTCCTTTTCCCCCTATTTTTTTTTTTTTCTCTCTTTTGGCTTTTTCCTTTTTTTCCGCTTCTTTCGTCGGCCTCGTGTTTTCCCTTTTCTTTTTTTATCGAGTGTCGGGAACCCGTCGTTCCCGGCGAAAAAAAAATTCATAGATTTTTATCAACGTGACTATTGATTCGGACGATGGACGTCGAACGAACGGACGGACGCCCGCATCCGACCGTGTCGTTTCCCTCTGACAACGAGAGCCCCGTGCACCGGCCGAGGCCGACGGAAAATCAACGCGGAAAGGATCAAAGGGCTGAAACGAAGGAGCCGGACCGTGTTTGATCGTCGTTTGAATTAAAGATGACCGCCGCTAACCCCGTGCGGTTCGTTAGAGTACGTCGCATGTGCGAGCCGATCGTAATCTTTCGCCTCGGCCGCCCCCCCCGACTCAAACTGATCAATACTCCTAGTGTGAATATCTTTTTTCTTTTCTCTTCTGGTTAGTTGCTCCTCGCGAACGGGAACAGATTGGAAAGTGTTGCACGAATGCACGGCGCCTGGTTTCGGCAGAGGCTTGCAAAATCGAGGTTGTTTGTAAAAGTTCCGAGCGGAGAATCGATGCAAATTTGGGGAGAGCATTTAGATTGCTAGAATATAGTATTTCTTCTCGCTTGAAAAGTGATACAGGGTGTTGCAACCTATCCAAAACCTAGCCTAAACCGGGGAGAAGACGACGCTGCGTTGAAGAAATAAATCGCGGGAGGGAGGAATGAAATTCTTTCGCAAAATGAGAATGCCGCGCGGAATGATAGGCAAACAACGATAGATCGATTGATAAAGTCACTCGATATTTTAATTCACCATATTACGTTGCAACGTCGAAGAATTTTAATGTGAACGAGGTGAACGAGGGGAAAAAATAAAAAACCGAACTGCAGAATTTTCATCGCGTGTAATTTTAAACGACATGCGTGGATCGTATCACGACTGAAATCCTGAAATCTGACGAGAGTTGATAAAATTTATGACGATTTGAATGAATGGATGCGCAAAAGTTTGAAAAAAAATATATTTCCAAACTGAGGAAAAGGGGAGTTGTAAAAGATGTTAGAGATCTTTCTTTACCGAGAAATGATCGAAGACCTCGATCAATGAAGTTGATTGACAATTCAATTTATCACGTTATGTTAAAATATATCTTGGAATTTGGCGTTTGAGCGTTTAAGTAAATAAATCGACGAGATCGTAAGGAAATAAATATCTGCAATTGCGGAGAAGCAACATTTTATTTCCTTCGCTGTTAAAAGATGTAGCTTTAGGTGTAACTTTTAGCTTTAGACGTACCATCGATGCTTTAATCCGGTATATTAAATTATAATCCATTATAAACGGATTACAATAGACGACAGCGCACCGATCGGCCAAGTTGCTCGACGCTTTAATCTATTATATTACATTATAATCTATCATAGATAGCAGGATAAATTTGAACCGTGCTATACAGTTTTCTTTAAAAATTAAGCACTTCTTAACTGTTTCTTTATATGTACGAATACCAATTTTTGAAAATTTATCATCACTTTTTAGATTAGATTGAATTGGAACTCGTTTTAACGATGTGTCGTTCCACTCGTTTTCTTGCAAATTCTTTTTTTTAACTTTATTATCCTTCGAACGAGCTTGTCACGTGAATAATTAATCGATAATTCTTGGTTTCATTTCGTTCCAATCGATTTTATTCCAGAGTTTATCTTAAGAGGCTTTCGAACAAAGGTGCAAAGATGAAATCCTTCAAGGACAAATAGATTCTTGCCAAACTCAATTGCTGCATCTGAAAGAACCGCGCCTGAGAGATTTTACAATATTCCCCTTGAACTTAACTTCCTCTCTTTGTGCCTGATCGTTTCCAAAGAATAGATATATTTACACCAAATGAATCTGCGACGACCGAAGCGTAAAAATTGGCAGACAACGTTGAAACGTTTAAAGCTCGGTGGATACTTAGCGTAAAATATTCCAAGTGATCGGATTGTGCGATTTCCGCTCGTAACTGATGAATTTACATTTTTACAATTTGTAATAATCACGGGGAATATTCGAGATTCGCCGCAGATGACAATATAATTTTAAATCAAAGCTGATATCGGCAATTAATTTATAAATCGAGCAAACGACAATCGAACGATCGACTTGATTAACTGGACGATTCACGGCCGAACGTAATTCTCGAATTGTGCGAATTACGAAATTCTCAAACCAAATCGAACAAAATCACGCGTACGACAAACAAATTAAGAATTCACACAAACGTTAAACATTCTCTCAGCGTTATTTTTTACATTCGCCGATCTCGTTATGGCAGAGATCAAAACCCGGAAACGTGACAGGAAACTGTGCCAAGTAACTTGGACACATACTTGAGCGCATACTAAACACCCTCTCTCTCTCTCTCTCTCTTTTCCTATGGAAAATATTTCCACGTACGTTCTCTAATTTGGAAAGAAAGTGAAGCTGTATTATTCATCACGGCGTTCGATCTTCTTTCAAACCCTGTTCGTCAGCCAAGGTTTCTCAAGGATGCAAACACGCACCAACGGGGCGAGATTTATGAACGTGGAAGATCCTTAAGAGAATTACCCTCGCAGGTGGCTGAGAAGGCGGGACGCGGCACTTCCTTTTGAGAGACGACCTCGATACGAACGGGGCCACGAAGGAAGATTCCCTGACAAACGGGCTAAAAAGGATTAGTTTCTCCTCCCTTGGAGGAGCGCTGTACAAAACTGTGCCGTTAAACCACTCGAATCGACACCTCCCCTTGATAGACGATCCTTGGCTCGCGTTACACACGTGCATTAACCGGGATCTGTTTCATTTGTTTTTTTTTTTTTTTGCTTTTTCGTCTTTAAACGGGGAATTAACATAATATCATAATAATAATGAGTATTTTGTTACTTCTTGCTGTTCCGCGTAGCTTTCGTTTCGATTTCTTTTTAACATGAATTCTTTGGTGCAAATTTTAACTAAATTGTCGTCGGTGTTGGTTTGTTGACGATGGAAATTTTATCATTACTCAACCATCGATAGTTTTTTATACAGCTTTCTTTGTGTATAAATTTTATATTATATCGTTGTTTCAGAGACAACTGGAAATTAAATAAATGTTAACATGATTTAAGATATTTAAAAACATTTAAAGATCCAAAATATAGTACACGTTACAATAGTTTAGTAGGTAAGACAATTTTCCGATTACATAAATATCCACAGTCTGGTGATAATTATTATTAAGTAACGTCCTAGTTATTATATAGCATATTTCACAAAATTTACAGCTAGAAACTACAATACTACGAACTCACACGTTGTAAGATAGTGCGTTGGATTATAGTTGAACGAAATTCGTTACCTACAATAGATCTCTCTGATACAAGTAGAGAGATATTGCTCGCAGCACGATACGAAACGATTAATAAATCATCGAACAACGCGCGCGTTAAGTGAAATTTATCTCGGCAGCTCGCCAACGTGACGACACAACTCGAGTTGTTAAAATTCAACAATTTCAAACGTCGCAGCGCAACGATTCGACTATCGAGATATTCGTCGAAATTTTCATTTTGCCCTTGTTCCGCGCAGAGCGAGGAACCCCTCGAAGAGACAGTTTTCGTTCCGACCATCGGCAAAGGCTTTGTAGCCACGGATGTGCTCTAAAGTTCGCCCAGATGTCGTCCGCTCGAAATCGTTCTACCTTATTTATAAGAGATCCGTGCCATTTTCGTTTCGACGGGGAAACCCCCCCGAGGAAGAGACTGAGGACAAATCCAGCCTGATTACGAATTGAGGATGCACTGGCAATCGGGAGGAGAGGTTTGCTCAGGCTCTTTCCTTCCGTCGGCGAAACTACCCTCGGGCGAGTACGGCTCACAATCGGCTGAATGGCCAACAGGAAGATCTAGAGAGGAGATGATCGACAGAGTTGGAATCGGTCTGGCTGTCCTCCTTGCCTCGTATTCTTTAAATTCGTCTTAACAGCTTGTTGGAAAGTCAGGTTGGTTAAATCAATAGTATCGTGGAGTTGTTGGCGCAAAGAATCGAAGCATCGAACGACGATGTTATTCGGATCAGTACTATGTTCGTTTCAAAATCGAGATGTTATAACTGTATTATGATATTGCAATAAGTCGGAAGTAGTTTCTCGAGCGGGAATGTATTCCTTCTATTACGCTCTGGATAATTTTATTTGCTAGGAGACTATCTTGTTGATTGATTAAAATTAAAATTGTTAAGTCTTGTTAAATAATCAAGATGGAAAGCTTGAAAGTAGAGGAAATATTAATGATTCGATCGAGCTTTTGATCTTGATAAGATATTATTTATGTGCGTTATTTATTGCCAATATTATTAAATAGTATATAATTTAAATACAAATGTTGTAAAATATTATTTGTGTATATTGTTCGCTATTCAAAGAAAGATATGAAGACAGTTGAAGCTTGTTGCAGCTTGAGATGAAGTTAAACTGAAAGTGTGAAATTTGGAAGTAATGAATCGAGATGCTGAGCTGGTTAATGAGGCCAGTGTAGATTACATTACAGACAGATAAATCTGAAATTGACTTGAGTAATCCTGAAAGTTTCGCCTGAGCTTGGTGATCTTGTTATCAATTTTCTAACTAACTTTCTTACTAACGAGGTCGGTAGCACTTTTTAACAAACAAGGATCTTCTTGTATCACGTGGCCGACCGAATTACCATTTAACTATCATTGCACGATAATTTATTAATATTAATCAGTAATAGATATCAACAACATTGATCAATCAGCAAATTATACACTGTAAAAACAGTTTCAACGATCCTACGAATTTCACGTTCCTCGATCACGCGCGAACGATCGAGTTCTAATTTCCAAAACTCTAAAAATCTAAAGAGTCTCCAACCGGACAGTTCTCACTACTGGTATCTCGTTTCATTGCCAGTGCAACTGGCAGCGCATAACTTTCGCTGGCCAGCGAAAATTTCGTTAATTGCACGCGGTAGTCCTGTTCTACTAAATTACCACCTAGCCTAATTCGTCTACCAGCTGTTAACACAGCCGAGGCCAACAACCGCAACACCTATCCCCCGTTAAACAACGTAAATCCAGCGCGGCGAGAACCACCATGTACGCGTGTTTCGACACTTAACAAACAACTCTTGGTTGGCCAAAGCCAAAAGGAAACAAAGAACGGGACAAACGTACGCGTGTCGAAGTTTCCAACATCGGGGGAATCGCTCGCGTGAGCCTGGTTATCCGCTGATGGCCGTACCAATGATTAAATATGCATGACCGGCCACCAACGGAGACCGAAGGAAGCGGAGAATTGTAAATCAGGAGAGGGCCGATGTGCAACTTCCTGAGAAAAGTAACTGAAAACAAATAGACCTACGACGAAGGTCCTTCGTCGTCTCCGTGTTTGTGCCTGAGTGTCCGTGACCAAAGTAGCAGGAGGGCCGTGCGCGCTCGAACTCGCCGCTCGGCTGTTTGCATGGTAGTCGTTGCTCGGGGTTTGGTAGCACCGGGAACACACCAACTGCGACACTTCCGTGAAACTTTCTAACGAACCGGCCGGGAGTTTGCAGCGCTATCGATGTAAATCAGGGTCGACGTTATAATTTAATCCGGCGAGACGCGACGATGGCCTCGTCTATCGGTGTCGAAGCGGAAATTCCATGGCAAAGCCCCCCGGTCGTCGTTCGCTCGTCCCTCGTGGATAGACGTCGCCTCTCCTCGATTTCGCGGGATCTCCTGGCCGTCGATGGCAAATTAAAAATTCCAAATTCTTTCGTTTTTCACGCTTAATCCGATGTTGTTGTAGTTTTCCTTTTTTTTTTTTTCTTTTATCACTGAAAGTGATTTCAGGTGCAACGCTGATGCAACGAAAATTGGCGATTGGTTGATTTGGGTCACGTGATTCGCGAGGGGGCGTGGCGTAGACCTCGAGTAGGAGTGGCGTTGTCTGGTACTGAGCTATTCAAATGTTTGCGTATCAATAAAATTCCTACTCAGAACAGTTGCTTCTGGGCCTTTTAACGAGACGAATCGTACTAGGGTACAAGTCGTGCAGTTTTTTTTTTGTTTTTTTTTTGCTTTTTTCGTACAAAATTCTGTGAAATTGCGTGAAATGAGGCGTGAGATGAAACGGCGATAGGAAATAGCGTGTTTAACGAGCGTGCAATATAGTTTACGCGTGAGATGCCTGGAACAGAGAGTATTATAGAAATTTTATAGACTATACGTGGCAGCGAGTCGCGTGAAATTTGCATTTCTAAAGCTTTATTAAAGGTTATTGAAAAACGGCACGAAACGGGGGTGTCGTGTTTATTAAATGATGGAGATGTTTCCTTCGTCCTCCGTTACTTTTCCGTGATGTAAAAAAACAATTTGAATTCTTTCAGTGGAATTTTCAATTTCCCCTCTGAAAATTAATTTGCTAAATTGATCGTAAATCACCGGATATTTCGACGCGGTGAATAAAACGTGTTATTTACACGCTTTTTACTTTAATAACTACGTTGTTCAACGTAGAGACGTCAGAAGCAAATGTTCCCTTTGATGCTCTCGTTCGTAGAAAAATATAAATCGATATTTCCAGTCTTGGATAACGCGTTAATCGTCTCGCATCGCGAAACTCGAAACGTTCGCGACGCTTCCTGTGTGTTCGATGACTCGTTAAACACGATTGCGGAAATTCGGGCGTGTTCACGCTACGTCGGATTTTCGGATGAAGCTTTTCGAGAAATTCTGACCGATCGGACGGCGAGGTCGAGTGATCACTACCTTTGGTGCAACGTACCCAACAATACTTGCGATGCAGATTTTTTTAGCTTTAACAATGATCGATATAGAAGAAATTTAAAATCAAAATATTCGTTCATCCAGTAGTTTTAACTTAAACTGTGTTTAAACTGAAATTGGACATTCTTAAACGTTCAAAAAATATTTGTTTTCTCGAACAATTAATTACCTTTTATATTTATATCGTTCCTTCCTGTAGCTACATTATATAAATAGCATTTACATCTCTCACGAAACAGTAAAGAATTCAACGTCCATCTCGTTATGCTATTTATGTTACAATTACGTTTATTAAACGCTTCTACGCTCTCTATTATTATTTAAACTCGCACTTACTAACGCGTGACAATGTTGCTTCAAACGCACGGCGTATCAACAATATTATACGTTCCAACATTGAACTTTGAAATTCAATGTTGCTTCAAACGCACGGCGTATCAACAATATTATACGTTCCAAAACTGAACTTTGAAATTTTCAAACGTATCAAAACGATAGTTAACTCGAGCTGCGTAAAAAGAAGGGAAAATTTTCGAGAATCGAAAAAAATTTTTATATATTCTCCCCGCATGGTGTTGCGATATTCGAAGCAATAATTTTCGTATTAAGGTAATCGGATCTTTTTAAAATTTTTAGAGGTGATCAAGGTAACAAAATTTATAGCAAAATTTATAGCAAATTTACAAGAAAATCGAAAGTAAAGTAAACGGTTTTTAGCTATATCGTAGAATAATTGTTTTTCGTTTTTATTAACGGTGGGAATGGAGCGCGTGTGTACATATTGGGTAACATTCCGCTGGTTCGGCGTAACGTGAATATTAAACAAATTTAGGGACAAAATGAAAGCTTCCCGTCGAACATGGGAAAGTGACCACACGATGAATGTTTTTATTTTTGTTGTGTACATTTTCCAATTCTGCACGATCATACATCGCTGAATTTCAATCCATGTTCATTTTCTATTATTTTGTTTCCCTTTTTCTTTTTTTTTTTTTTTTTATTTAATCTCTGTCTGGACATTATTACGATAGGGAAGAATGGCGAAAGTAATTGAAACGAATCAGAGCGTTTCCAATATTGCTGTTCCAATATTTTGTTAGCGCGTACGCGCGTATTTAACAGAAAACGAGACAGACACAGAGAGTACCGTGTGTATCCGTATGTTATCTACATAATATTTCCATCTACATAAAAATGTTTTTAATTTTTATGTTAATGTATGTTTCAACGTTTGAAAGTTATTCAGACAATAAACGAGACAAACGCATGCTCGTATGTCGTCCACAAAATTTATGTTTGCGCCAATGAAAGTTTGTGCCATTTTCCCGTCAATGTCTTTCTTAATATTCAAAAATTTAAATTTATCTCTGTTTCAATTTTTTTTTTTTTTTTTTTTATTGGAAGAAAACACACGTGTTGATTTCTAGACTTGTGCTCGAAATTTTAATTGCGAAATGTGCGTACCGATTCGTAACCTGAAGGTGCGCGTAGGAAAACGTAGAACTGATGAGTTTCGCTATAATTTATCTTATTCTGCTACAATACGCTTGCCCTTACTGATGCAAACGAGACACGTTCCTGTCGCATCAAGCGCGATTCTATTCCACTTGCCCGACTAAAGACGTACCCTTCCCTTTACTCGGCTAATGCAAATACGAGCTCTGCTCCGTTTAATATATGGGAACGATTCCTATTTCACTAGCCTGATCAGGTACAGCTTCCAGATCGCAGTTCTGTTGTATTTGCCCGATCAGACAGGGACTTTTACTACTTACAACATTCGGCGAATTTCATTTCCTACCTTCGAGTGATATTCATTTTGAAGGTATCTTCCCCTCGAGGAAGGTATTAACATACTGAGTGGAACATGGTGGAAAGGAATTGCTTTTTAATAAAGTCGCCATATTTTTATTTAATGCTCTTTCACTTAGGTTTGTTTCATTATTCAGTTACCGTGCGAAAGAGAGATTCCTTTGATACATTTTTCAACGAACACGTAGCTCTTTCGTTTATCTTCGTTATTCCTCAGTTACTTGCAAAACAGAGTTCTTTCGACGCGTTTTTCTTTTCAACAAACAACGAAATTGCAACGACGATAAAGAAAATTTCGTAAGGTTTTTACAAATTTTCGCGGATCTTTCGAAATTGTTCCTACGGTCGTGATTTAATTTCTAAAGATTTGACAAGTTTCGTCGTCGATGTTTACATCTTTCGTCGCTTTAGCATTGAAAGAGAAGAGGACAAAAAGAAGTGGTCCTTTATTGATCCTTGAAGTGGACAGAATCGAAGTTGCGAACCATGAAAAGCTCGCTGCGGCGGCAAACAATTCGCTCAAAACAATACAAGAGTACCGAGCGGCTGAACATTTGTTTAAATATTGAAACACGTCAAATGGTCGAGAATTATTGAAGTTTTTGCGGTCAATCTATCGTCGAGAGAAAGAGCAAGAGAGAAAGAGAAGAAGTTCTCTTGCTGCTATCACGAACAGAATGACTTTCAAGATCGACTTTTCGAACGGGACCTCGTAATCCCCTTAGAACTTCTCGACCTCTCTCTCGCAGATTTTGCCCCCCTGTCCTCCATCCCCCCCCCTTTCTATTTTCTCGATTCGACATCGCCGTCACGTGTTTGTAACTTTCGCAAAACGTTCCGCCTTTTATTTCCACCGCGTCCGGTTTTGCGACCGACCGCTGTTGAAATTTCTAATTGGAATCGTTCTCGTTTGCGAAAATCCTTATATACGTCGCGAACTAACAAAACTGAGCAGAAATTATGCGTATTCGAGTATACGAAACTAACTCTGTGAAATTCAGGCTGTAGGATTAAAATTTATTTTAATTTCAGTAGTTACCGCGATATTTCTAGAAGGGTGTAAACTAGCTACAGCGCCGAATGAAATTATAGTTTGATATATAAACCGGTTTGCTTGCTCATT
>KQ435828.1:1032261-1048299 GCA_001276565.1 Melipona quadrifasciata | reverse complement strand
AAAATTGTTTCAATAACTTCATCGACAAGTTTCATCAATTTCAGTTTAAAAAATCCATCGGGGCGGCAATTTTTCGCGTGAAATTTCACGAAGGAAAGTAAATTAAAATTCACATGAATTGGGAGAGGGAAGGCAATCGACATTATAAAATTCAACGAAATTGAATAAATAAACCAGTGTTTCCACAGAGACGAAAATATTATATCTGAAAAAATCAATGATCATCGACGGAGTCAATTAATTTTTACATCGAACAGAACACCAATTTATACTTTATACTGTTAGAAGAATTTCATATTTAAGTCACGCAATAAATTACAAGTGTAAATTCGAACAACAGTTAAATACCTACTAAGTTTCAAACCTAATTCAAAAGATTGGACGTAGACAACGACAAATTCAATTAATTTCCAAGCCGTAGGAAGATGAATTGAAATCTAAACTGCGTACAGTTGTACAAAAAGAAAAACATCTTTAAATTCGCACAAAATTAGGTACCACGGTATTACACCTAAAGGAGAAATTTTTTCGAGGTCTCCGAGACCTCGTTTTCAGTGAGGAGAGATCGTTCCGTCCTCGTTTCGAGGCGATCCGCGAAATTGCCTCGTCAATTATGAATGGAAACGATACAGCCGCGGCTAGTATCGAGATACAAACGTCGCGGATCTCCTTTTTTATCCCGAACACAGGATAAACGTCGTCCGCGTTCTCGAATTTTTCCGAAGTCGGAGGAAATCGCGAGGCTAATAAACCCGACATTCGTTCGACGTTTATTTTCGACCGGGACTCGATGCAGTCGCAATTTTCGCGCGATAACTCGATCTCCCGCCGGCTGGCTGTTAAAACGTCGATTAAGCGAGATAAACGCTGTTTAAACTCGATCGCCGACATCGCCAAGTTTACGAGCGTTTTCCCCTCCCGTAGCCGAGCTGCGCCGGGGCTATCGATAAAACCGCGTCAAAGTGAAAACCTATTGCCTTTTCACCGGCTCAAAATGCCCGCGTCGAATTTACGAAAGTGAATTCGCCTCGATGGTAACCAGAACGGAGGAAATTTCGATAAAAGCGTTGCTCAGCAAGTTATTCGCTATGCTCCCGGTAATTTCCGCCGTGCGTTCGAGGTTTGTTTTTTTTTTTTTTTAGCGACGAAGCTTTCACGTCGAGAATTTTGCCCATATGCACCGGCGCCGGAAAATAGTGTGTGTCTTTTTTTTTTTTTTGATAGATAACCACTTTAACTTTACATCGGTTACTTAATAAGTAATTTGTAGAAAATTTGTTTGTAAAATGGATACGAGGATTAAAATAAAAGCTGCTTTGCAAAATGAAACTTGAAACACGCTGTTGCGCATGTTCAAAGTGCTGCTCTTTTTACGCTGTCTCTTGATCCAGCGCAACGAATATGCAAAAGTTTAATGTATCGCGTGTATGAAAGTTCCAACAAACTCTTTGCAAAGAAACTGTTTAAAATGTGTTGCTGCAAGTGCATTTGGAACAACGAAATGCTCAAAAGAATTTTTTAAATTAGGTATAAAATAGATAGTTAATTTCCAAACTCATTTATACTCTAGTATTGAAAATACTCTTGCTACAATTAAACAAACGCAGAGACTTACAGACTAATCTGAAATATTTTTTTATCAGAGACCTCAAATTTTTGTGTCATGATCTATCAGATAACTGATAAACGGTGACGCATTGTAGCATCATGACCAACTCTTGAAAAATATATTACAATAAATTAATATTCATTTACACATTTAATAATTTTATCTTTTATCTTAGTAATTCTTTAAAAATCATATTTTCTTAATTCTTAACATCAAAAAAGCACGTCTTCAACGTCCGCTTGAAGCAAGTTGTTAATGCCAACTAGCACGCAAATTGTCCATATGTTTATTATAAAAAGAAAAACTGCATTGAGCTATATTTCGAATTTATACGCGGAATTGATGCACGATCGTCGAGTCTCTTCTCCAGTCATTCTTTTTACCGGATACGCCTGATTTGAATTAACGCGGGAAAATAGAATTTACTGAACGTCATTTTCGGAATTATCGGTCATTGCGGTCCTAACAAGGGAAATAAAAATCCCTCTCGTTCGAGTCATAAACCGCGTTCACACGCAAAATAAGCGGTGAGCAGCCAGCCGGAAGTCCGCGCGACTTGTCAGAATTCCAAAACGTACGCGCTGCCGCGCACAGGTCATCCGACGCGCGAAGCACGAAGCCCGACCGGCGATGGAAAGGAGTTAGAACAAAAATAGCCAGCCTCCCAGCGATTCGGAAATATATTTCTCCGCGCGTGCGCCTCTCTCCCCATTTCCAGATCTCGAAGTAGCTGTCTCGGCCAGCGATAGGTGATAAATTCGTGGAACGCGTTAAATGTCTGGCCGGTGCATGCTCGAGGTAACGATGTATAAGTGATTCGAGGAAACGATCGAGATGTACGTTGCCAGCTAGGGCGAACAAGAGGGAACAGAAGGGAAATGGCCAAACGTAGAGGGATGGAGGAAAGGGGGAGGGGAAATTCTTCTGGCTGACTTTTCGAACGGTCGTAACTACCCCATTGTGGTTTCACGTGGAATCTCGTCCCGACGCCAGGGCCCGTCGATTCGAACGCCGATCGATCGAGATCGCTCTTTGTTGCCGAAGCTGTACTTTCTTCGAGTACATTCCTTTAATACGACCTTTTACCACGCTCGATATTTGGACGCTGGCCAGTCCTCGATGTACGTCAGGAACGACAGGAATTTTTCTTTTCGTTTCTTTTCAACCTCGCGTGTCCCCTCGTGTTCGCACAACAGCAGACCGCGGAGTAACAGACCGCGAATTTGCATTTTTACGAACGCGAATAAGAAGGCGAGAAAGTTGAGTGGTTTGCACAGTTCCATTTGGATTGGATCTTAAGAAATGAAAAATTTCACGAGACTATTGCCAACACGCATCCCTAAATTTGTTTCACACGCATTACCTGCATTTTATGAACTATAAAGGCAATATTGAGATTTATTCGAATATTATCCAGATTCCTTTAGTGTACGTTTTCGCGTTTCCGCATTTTTCATTTCAAAAATCTCGAGCCCAGATACTTTTCCGTGGACACACACACACACACACACACACACACACACACTGTGACGGAGTTAATGAAAAGAGAGAGAGAGAGAACTGCACAAACGTCCTTCACGATCTTTTAATAAAAACGTCCGGTGGATGTAAATTGGGTGGACGATTCCGTATCGATGCTGAATCGCGAGAGATTTTTCGACGCTGAACGAGAACGACATGTAGTCGTCGTAGAAGCTGGCCGATATTGGAATTTCTACGAGGGATTGTTAATCGGGGACAGAGAAGGCAGATCGAAAAGGAGGACTTGTCCCGGATGGAATTCATTTTCGTGGATTCGACGCTGCCACCTGCGCACTTTGATTAAATTTTATTTATGTTTTATGCACGCCTGCCAGTTTCTCGATGATATCGTCGTTTCCACTCGCACCGTAGGAAGAGGCGGTCGATTTCCTGCCAGAAGTGTTTAATCTGCGAAGAAATTATAACAGAATTAAAAAGAAATTATTAAAATTGTTAAAATTGAGGCCTGAATCCTAAATTAATTAAAGTCTGAATTAAAAACCGTGGGATCTGTGAATTCTTTGTCAACCGAATTCGGCAGTTTCTTTTGATGATATTAAAATTTGCATTCAATTAATTAATACTGACGACACTGACTTTGACACCTCGCGGCTATAAAATTCTTGAATTTTAACTCGTGGATACTTAAACTTCAATCTCTAATATCTTTCCAGTTCAGAACTCTTTATTTATATTTTTAAATTTTCCAAATGTTCTGAACTTTTTCTCCTTTATAGAATATTTTAATGGATGTTTTAAATGATCCATCGTCAGAAACGGAATGTAAAATGTTCGCGGAAATCTTCTTAAACAGCGGCGACAGATCGAAATAAAATTTTTACCTTACGGATAATCGCGTAAGAGCGCGGAAAATTCGAAGGTGTACTACTCGGGAACAAGTAGAAAAGCATACGCTGTATCAGACTCTGGCAACGATGTTACCACAGTCGACGGCGAGCAAGTAGTGCAAGTTGCCATTTTGTCAGACACTGAATATACAGCCAAACGACATTGTCCGGTGTTTCTCGTTCTTTCCTGCATACCTCCGTGTTAATCCTTTTAGTATATAAGGTGACTGTAGCGTTCTCAGCGCTATTGTATTCCGTTCGGATTTCATTACTCCGGATCCAGATTTATGTGAGATTTCTTCCTGGTTTTTAATATTCATTTCTCGAGTTATCTACTAGTATCTTGCTAATGGTTAAAATTTATGACGTTAATTTACTAACCCATTAATTTCAAAAATTGGCTAACTTATGGAGAACATGTATGATTTTGATTATAAAAATAATTAACCGGCGTAACATGGAAGAAAAATGAAATTAGATAAGAATAAATGTTACTTTTAATTTTGTATTTTATATTTTCTTAATTCGAGCATGTGCCTCTTATAATTTTACATTCTTCTGGACGAAATTTACGATAGAAAGTCATCGCGTTGTAAAAGATTAGCTTGAGACTTCTTAAATAACAATTGCAGTAATTATTTAATGATTTTTCTTTTAATTCGCAACACACTGTTTCTGCTTTTCGCACTTTACTTCTCCATTTAATGTGCAAGCACGTATCGTAAATTAAATCGCATATTAGGCACGAATCGCAAGATTTTTCAATCTGATTGTATGCAAAAGTTTTCTTGAATATTTCAAGTATAAAGGTATAGTCAGAATATATGTATTTGTTAATCGTGTAAATTTTTGTAATTTCACAACACGCGTTTCTTCAATTTCCATTAAATTATTATGTTTTCCTGAATTACAGGAAGTTAATTTCTATCAAATTATCACGTTTCAGAATTAAGAATTTAACTTGACATAGAAAATTCCTTTTCTACGTTACATGATTGTTAATTCAGTTAGAGTATTCCGGTTGATTATATTTTAGAACTCGATCAATCAATTCAATCGGGAGCGTATAAGTTAAACAGTCGTCAAATGATGATCTCTGCAGTTCCATTCATCTCGGATCTTAATAACATACTAAAATTAAACAACCATTTTGATAAATCAATTAAAATTAATGATCACGATCGCGAGAATTTCTCTCTAAGTTCTAAATAATTTTACGGGAAAAACAAATTTTCCGCGTCTTCGATCGAAGACCGAGCAGAAAGCAGAAACGAAGGACGAACGGAATAATTGGAGAGGTAGGATAAAGCGATCCCTTTTTCTCGTTTCGTGCATTCCAACGCGCTTTGAAAAGCTCGTTCCTTGAACAGACGTCCCGCGAAAAGGAATTCGCGCTCCTTTGACGAGGATCATAAACTATTCAGCTCCTGGAGCCTCGCAATGACAGTTGACCGTGTCCCTCGCAGAATATTTGCAACTCACAGGATGAAACAGTAAATTATTTCTGGACGAAAACATCAAAGCTTTCTCCGGTGTCTCTTCAACTACCGTTGCTCACCTTCAGCTCTTTGGACATCCCGTTTCCCCTCCCCCCTCTCTTTGGGATCCCGAAGCTGAGAATGCGGACGATACTCGGTTGGATTAGCGCGAGACACTTTTGCAGAAGCTGTTACAAGATCCCTCTATTCAAGTGGAAAGTAGTGATCGAAGCAATTTCTGTTTCGCTCGTAATACATTCGTACATCACGAACGTACTGAATGATCAGATTTTAAATATTAATTTTTGCGATTAAATATTCGTATAGATTAATTTTGTGATAATAATATTTATAATTGATAATATTATATTAGTAATAATTATTACTTAATAATATTTTATTTTCACAAGTGTTCTATTTTATAGTGGTAAAGAAAGTTCGAGAAGAACTGTAGCAACTTTTTGTACTTCAATTAATTTCCCGTTGCTAATAAAACTAATTTAGTTTCGTACCTAACAGCAAACCAAACACTAAACGCTTTAGTACAGAAGAAATATTTTATTAAAGAGTTTTTATAATTTGCTAATATATATTTTATTGTTTGTCGTATCTTTCGATCGGATGATAGAAAGAATGTTGGATAGATAGATATCGATCACAGTAGTGCATAACGTACGGTCTCATTCTCGGTTTGACCGTCATAATTGCAAGTTTACATGGTTAACCGCTTGATTGAACTATAGTTTCGATTTGGCGGAGTTTATGGCCGAGAAAGATCTTGGATAACCGAATCTCAGGATCGATGAGGCTTTAATCAAGCTGATGTGTCAGGTAATGGAACGGAAGGGAATTTGGCAGTAATTGGAGAGAAGTGAAATTAATTAGAACACGTTTACAACAGCGTGGATGTTCCGGACGCGTTTTTTTTTTTTTTGTGTGATTTCTTGTGTACAAGTCCATTGATAATCCATTGATAAAGATTGAGTATATTTAAAACTTTCGACAAATGTATCAATTTTCCAGATTAACCTCTTGCGCTGCAGTGACGTGCCACGCACGTCGAGAATTTTTTGTCCCAAATTGCAACATTTTCTCAGTTTTAAATATATTTAAATGTAACAGGCAAAACAAATTATAAGTCTATTATTTCTTAATTAATTTCCATCCAGTGATATCACACCGACGAGTGCAAAAGAAAATTAAAAAAAGTGACGAATTATTGTATACGGTTCGGTCACTCGTTATGGTCCGCGAACCAGTTGCCAGCGCAAGGGGTTAAATTTATTTAATTACATATTCTGTATTAACAAATGTTTGGATATTAATATTTGTTACACAGATATGATTTTTCCCCATTGTTAATAATGGAAACTATCAGAGCTATGAAAATAAAGTAAAAGTTTATTTGTTACCATCAGAGGAATTAAATGAAAAACTTGGTATTTATGGCTCGCGTGATTAACTATAGAACCGTCCCTAATGGCAGCCATAAAGCCATGATCCGCCGGTAAATTGTCGGAATCGTACAGCTGAAACTGAGCTGGAAGGGTCCCAAAACGTAATATCGCCTCGCTACTGGAAAAGGCAGAGGATTCTTCATAAATTCGAGCAGAAAATTTCTCATAACCTATGAAATTATATAATGGATTATACGTGTACGCGTGCCTACATGGGTATTACATAGGCACATATTCATTCAATAATTGGGGAAATTTCGCCCTCGAAATTCAACATTTTCGAAAATATTCACATTTTTCCTATATGCGAAAAAACGCGATATTAATAACCACATCGCTCAATTCTTTCAACGTAATTTGAAATCTAATATTTTACATCTAATATTAATTTTTTAATATCTTCCAAATTTCTACAAAATTTTCTAAATGTTCAACTTCTAATCTTCGAAGGTATAACCTTTAATTTCATTATTACATATTTTTGAATCATTTCCAATCATCTTTAACGTTTCACTTGCCAGACTGTGGATGTTTGTGGAATTTCGTACCTTCTTTTAGAGAAATTAAAGGGTACCGAAGCAAGAATTTGTTTCATTTTCAAAAGATGCAGCGACAAAATTCTTTTGCGTTTATAAATCTGTGGAGAAATTTAAACGTATGAAAATGTCCATCCATCCACATAAAACCACGACCTCCTTCCAATCGGAAACGAGCCGAATGACCAAGTCTCTCTCGCCTTTCAAAAATTTCCCATCTCCGAACTAACTTGCTATTATCATAGTTGTCGGAATGTTCTTCGGTAATTGCTGACCAATCACCAATAATCGAAACGTGGCGTTCCAGCGTGGCGGGCAGAGCGGTGTCTGGACAGCAAGCGTGATCATACTGTCAATCGGAACCTGGGTCGGGAAAGTTGGCCCGCGACCAGCCGATGGCGAGACTGCACACCTGACATCGCCTAGGGATAGGTTGGAGACCGTGCGACAGGTTCTTTCCGAGGTGCCTTTGATCGACGGCCACAATGACCTGCCGTGGAACATTCGGAACTTCGTTCACAATCAACTGGCCGAATTCGACTTTGACAAGGATCTACGACAAGTCGCGCCTTGGAGCAAGAGCGCCTGGAGCCAAACGGACCTGGTTAGGCTTCGTCAAGGCATGGTCGGCGGTCAGGTAACTATCTTGATTGCGAATCGTGACTTACTGACACTGACTACTGCATGCTAACGTACGACAGTGTGTTACGCCGTCCCAATTTAGTTACTAGTTATTATACTTAGATATACAACCTGGTTATTGAAAGACTGAATGACATGAAACAAAAATAACTTTTACAAACGCATGTTTTTCTCAATTTTTTATTATTTTATTTGGAAATATAATTAATGGATTTTTTTCAGTATTACCATTTTGAAAATGAACAAGTTATGACTTTTTCAAACCCTTCAGTTCTTCAGTGGCCACTCTGTATATGTGTGTTTCTTGTTACTGCGTATGTTAACTGGGTTTTGTTTGGGGCAACGTATTGTATTTTTTGAACAATTTTTGATTTCAATCTCTTTTACTAATATAATAATAATAACGAGTTTTCTGTAAGAAGTTCGAAATATATTTTGAAAGAACAATTCAAAGGAAAGTGGGATTATCAAATTAAGGAAGGATTGATCAAATTCTTAAATTCAGCCCTAACAAAATATTAATTTCAACGCGACAAATAATTTCTAAATAGAAAAGACTAATTACTGGTGTTACCAATACACCTCAGTCAGCTTAACGTGTGATTCGTACAAGTAAGGGAGAAGAGAGTAATAAAGAATTCATCAAACCACTCGAGCATACGTTTAAAACTTCAGTTTGAAGAAAACAGCATATTCTTCTCTCGTCCAATCAATCAGTTCCCTCGCTCGTTGCTTAAAAATAGGAAGGCTTAAAAATAGCGAGGTGTCTCAGGAGTGAATCAGTGTTTTCCATACAGCTGAACACGCAGGGGTTACTTCAGGTTACTCGTCTGGGACAAGTTGAATGCATCGATTATCGTCACAAAGCCTTGGAAACTTGTCACGTCCGACCCGTAGTACACAAACACGCCTGTGCAACACGTGTACACACGCGTATGCACACATGTACGGGAATATATACCTCGGCAGCATTACTTATAGCCGACAGGTTAAGGAAAATTGAAGGAGAAATATTTTCACGGCATGTGCTCGTCGCGCATATTTCTCGACAAACTTGAGAACTTGCGGGCGAAAGAGGGAAATAATAAAACAACCGGGCTCGCCGTCCCATGAAATTCGCGTAGCTTTTTATTTAGCCAACTAGAAGGAACGTAATTAATTTGCGACCACCCGCCTCTGAAAACAATTTTTCGAAACTCTCTCGCCTGCCGATTTTCTCACGCGAGTAGATTTGCTCTCACGTATGAAAGTATTTCGAACGTTAACTTTTACGTATTGAGTTATTTGCAGTCAATATTGGGTTTTACTGCATATTGGATATTTCCGTACGTATTGGATGTTTTGTACAAAACATTTTTTGAAGAAATTTTACTAGCATTGTAATGAGACACAAGAGTCGCTATTATATCGGTCAGACTTGGAACTAATTCGACAATGTATGTAAAAATTATATAGAAGGTGTTATACTTTTAATCTCATTCATTAAGATTAATTAACTTTATTTCCAGTCCTGATTAACATTAATAAATATAGGTGCAATAAGTACAGAATACTAGAATATTTATTAAAGACTAGCAATGAATTCATTCTGAGGTAAACAACTAGTAAAATTATTAGAAAATAATTTTTATCGCTATAAATTAAATATTCAAAATACTGTGATTTAATAGGGCGTCCCAACTAGAAGAAGGTATTTTTTAATATTTCCTTCATTTTCCATGACGTGAGAAATATTTGTAGCACAATTTGAGTAGCTTCAACGAAGGTATACCCTGAATCTTTTTTGTCACAACGTTTTTTCTCTGTTCTTTCCAGGTCATTGATATCTTTTTATCTGGAAAACGTGTATTTTCTTTTTTTTTTTTATTGTGTCTTGTAGCGGATATGCACAGTCTACTGAATCCCCTTTCTCGATTCTTAGTCGTGTGAAACACCACGATGATAGGCGTTAACTTCTGTAACATCGACTTCCCTAACCGTAACATATCCAAGGTACCGTCTTTCTAAAACAGCTTGAAATAAATGTATCGATAAAACTAAATTTAATTATACTCTCGATTGTCTTTAGATTGGTAGAAAACAAAAATATTGCGAAGAAGATTAATTAAATATAACATATATAGTAATCATAGACGAATTTTATCCCTTAACTTTAATCCACCATATAAAACAACTCCCTGCTGGCGCGCTGTAGCTTATTGTCTTCCCCATATCTCACGATAGCTTGATCGTTCTTTTTCCCCCCCTTTGATCCTCTAAGCAAGGGTCATCAGCGTCGAACAAAAATTCTGATCAAATTACTTACGTCGGACAATGTGTTCCTATAAAACGAGCATGATCCTTTGGTATCGAGGTAATTTGTCAAAACAGAATATCAAAGATACTGTGAACCTAACAGATTTAATGTATCGATTACTCGTTGAGCCTCAAACACGTATACACACGCACATACACACACACACACACACACACGTACAAGCTAAATCGTGATTTTCAATTTATGCACGAGAATATTCAAAGCTAGACTTTAGCTAAAATTAGGCTAGGAGGTAATAATAAATAAACATGTAGAATCATACTGTGTGCTTCCACTGTAGGCTAACGTTGCGTCAAGGCAACATTTCAATTATTTTTCAATGTTAGACCGTAAAAAGAAATTAATAATAATCTTCAACTGATATCATTGAATATTCAAAGGTAACAAACTTGGTCTTTATTCGGAATTTTTCACTTGATTTAATTTTATTGCCAGTCTCTGTCAAAAAAAAGAAAAAAAAATATAGGTATAAAATATACAAAATAAAATTAAGTAACATGAATTTTCGTAACACAACGCAAATTACATGTCATTAATATTGTTACGTGTTTTACTTAAATTTTACAAATGTGCTTTTCAAGCATATCTCTAACGAGATAATGTAGAAAGCAAGAAAACAACGTCTAAAGACCTGTATAATAAATACAACTTCAAATATATAAATTTTTCAATGGGCTTGGAAATATTAATTAATTTAATCAGCGTAAAGTTCAAACCTTCTACACTTGGTGCGCAACAGAATTTTGTGAAAGTGAATTGCTACCACGGTCGTGTAACGTCAAAGAGCAAATTACTAATGAAACGTTAACGTGAAATTTATAATGAAAAGAGGAACATCGAGCGAACCGCACACGGAATACTTAATTGCAAAAACTGTGAAACTGGAGTCTGCGTATCTGCTTCATTAAATCCCGTTCGACTAATTTCGCTGTAACAAAGGAGCCATTATGAAACAGCGTTGCAAATAACCTTCCGATGTCGATTGAAGGGAATAACTTCTGCAACCCCCCTGCTTACCATTGGATTACCGAGAAAGTCTTTCCCTGTCTCGTTTGCCTACGCTTTAAAAACCTTTCAGGGCTTAAAAGCTGCACCAAAATAAAAGGTAATGCTTCCACCAATTACTACCGGGTATAATAATAAAAGCTGTCTCGGGGAATATTGCAATATTACGCGGAAGACTAAAGGAAAGCTTCCGGTTCGATCGCATCAATAACCGTGCGAAATATTTCCGCTAAATGTCCACGTTTGTTTGAGAGCTGAATTTTCATCGTTCGACTTTTACTATCGAAAGGGAATTACTTGTTTTATTATTTTTACTGTATTTTCATTCATCAACCGGATAGTAAGTAAGTAACTGTATTGTTACATAGTCGTGAGGATGCAAATGGAATTAACAGTAAAAAAGGTAACAAGAAGTTACCACACTGAAATAAAGTAATTTAAATGAAATAAAACGAAAGGAGTACAAACAAGAATGCAGCGACTATAGCACAGTGTTATTGACAGCGTATTTTTACAAGTAGTAACATACTAATTAAAAAAGAAAAAATCGGAAATTATATTTCTGTAATAACAATTCAAACTAAGATCAAAATTCCAGGCAGGTAATAAAACGTGTGACAAATTCTGGCTATTCTGTCGTTATATTTTGCTAGAGGATGTAACATTTACTAAATCATTAACGCTTATAGTGTCTTTTTCGCAAACTTTATGTCATCGCTATGTATCGGAACAAAACGCTACAGGAGATGAACATAAGTTGAGACATGTTATTTTCACAGAGAAAAGGCAAAATTTTAAAATTCAATTATCAATCAATCCCGAGTAATGGAAATTGTCTTTTTTACTTGATTTTGCAGATAAACGCATATGTTTCCCGTACTTCCGAAAATCTTCAAAATATTGCTCGTCACGATATTAAACCCTCGAGCGTTACGATTCATCACTAAAAGTGTACTCCACGGTGACACGAATTTTCCGCCGTTTCCGTGTTTGCGCCGATTATATCCGACGTTCCCGCTGTGAATTGAGTTTGGCCGCGACGTACATACGCGACAGAACCGTTCAACTGCAACGATGATTGCACTCATCTTCTGCCCCTACGAATACTTTAAAACGATCAAAATCATCGACAAATAAATTTTAAGCAACGTCATACTAACTCGATAATAAAATGAAAAAACGCATTTTCGCTTGCGTCTTTGTCGCAACGCGGTGTTTCAATAAAAATCAAACATTCCGTCCTAGGTATATAAAAAAACCGCATCTTTTTACTGCATCTTTGTCATAAAAATTAAATATTCCGTCCCATGTACATAAAAATATACATATATTTACATATTATAAACGTATATAAAAAGATTACAAATATAATGTATTACATATATTACAAATATACAAATATTTTTACCGCATCCTCGTCATAGCGCGATATTTTTAACAAAAATTAAACATTCCGCCCTACACGGACGTGTCGTCAGAGACAAAATATATATTAAGAGCGTAAAATATAATTTCGTTCTCAATTACGTCGTGCTGAAAATGCTAACCACGTTAAAATAAAAAAAGTACGATTTGTCTCACTGAAAGTCCCAACTGTTCTGACTAGGAAATGAAGACGACTTTTTTGCCATAAAATTTTATCGATACGCAAACATTTGAATCGATACGGAACAAATTACAGGCGCGATCGCTCAGTACCAGACAACGCCACTCCTACTCGAGATCTAGTCCACGCCCCCTCACGAATCACGTGACCCAAATCAACCAATCGCTAATTTTCGTTGCATCAGCGTTGCACCTGAAGAGGCCCGATTTTCTGGGTTACACCCGCTAAAATCACTTTCAGTGATAAAAAAATCCACAAAAGTACATTCGTCGCATTTTCTTCGTGTAGTCTTTACAGTTCTTTGCAGTAATTCATCGAACGAAACCACTTGATGTGATTCAGCGTCGCGGCAAGCCAAAGTCGTTCGCGTATTACGCTTAGGAACAGACGAGTCCGCATACAACAACGTTGGCAATTTCGCGTGCGACAGAAGGAGATAGAAATCGGAAAGTCGGGGACGACGTAATATTCGCGCGGGTTCGAGCTCGGTGAGAGTCGTTTCAAATCCGACATCCAACGCAGCGAGGCGGATACCTCGTCGGGAACGGGGATATTAAGAAAGACAACGCGGCCGCGAGATGACACAGAAAACGCTCCAACGTTTCTTTACGAGAGTGGCCGTGGCAACGCGTGGCACACACGTAATGAAACACACGTTCGCGACGCGGTGCTGGCGAAACAGAAAACGACCCGATATTACGTTCTGCCAGGACGTTTCAGAGAACACGAGAGAGAGAGAGAGAGAGAGAGCTTGATATCGCGGCTCTCCGTTTCGCCAGCAGTTTTCGACCGCAAGCTCGTTACCGGTTCTCCTCGGCAAGGTTTTCTGGCTGCTTCTTTTTACGTAGCAGCCACCTAGCCTGGCTGGCTGGCTTCTTTCTTTCCGGGTGTTTCTCGGGTCTTTTTCCTGTCTTCCTTTCGCGCCGGATACGCCATTATCGCGCGGTCCAGACGCGTGCGTTCGCCAAGAGTGAGAACGATCGCGCGAATCGTCAGCGAAATCCAACGTAACGCGCGTGTGTCCTCTCGGTGGTGTGGGGGACTCGGAGAATGAAGCTTTACGGTTTTTTTCAGTCCACATTCAGCTCGCGTTTTAGAAGCTAACAATCAACTGAAACTCTGGTTTATGCTGCCGTGTTAACTCTCCAACTAGGCCGGGCAAAGTAAAAAATATCAGAAAGAGAAAATGACGAAGATGAAGATGAAAAGAAGCAAAGAATGCAGTAAGAATTATATCGAGCTGCAAATATCTATAAAAAAAAAAAGAAATAGGTACATTTAGTTGAAGTGAATTTCCAAAAAGTCGCAGAGAGACCATAGAGATATCAGTGTCTTTCGACATCACAGAGATATCAGTATCTGCCAACGTAACGAAAGAACGATACACCATTACGAAAATTGAATTATTTCCGGCTGTGCTTGTCTCTTCGCCAAAGGAAACAGAACTTTGCCACAAAGAATCATAAGGGAAACCAATCTGGGCAGCCAGGCAAGCACTGCGTAAAAGGAAACGCAGAACGAAAAAATTTTCTGTATTACAGTAGGTGCATCTTCTACCATATTCTGTAACCGCAGCGCAACAGTTTTTTCTTTTTCCTTTCACATTCCTCCCTCTAGCTTCGCAACGTTCCCCCTTTTTTTTCTTCTTCTTCTTCTTCTTTGCGCGACAAGCTCTCGTCTCCAATTTTCTGCAAGTTCAATCCTCTGTCGTTGCAAAAGATAATAATTTCCTACTTATCCGGGAGGAGCAAGCTTCAATTACAACAGAGTCTCTAAACGAAAGGAAAACCGAGTTTTTGAGAATTTAAGTCGATAAAGCTGTTGACCACAAACTTATAAATCGCAATTAATAATAAATTTTTAAGGCGTAGTTATATAAATTAAATCAGAATTTGTTTTCATTAATCGCAATTAATAATAAATTTTTAAGGCGTAGTTATATAAATTAATTGAGAATTTGTTTTCAGATAACAAGCTTATCTTTTCTCCTTTCAATTTCGCACGCGTGTTTAAAAAAGTGTTGACTCGATCTTTTCTATTAATCGTTTAACGAGTGCGACAAAATTTTTACTTGCAATATATTGTGTATGCACTTACTTATAACAGGAAGCTTTCAATCATTCATAAAAATTTATTACGATGAGAATATCAAGCTTGAGAGAGAGAGAGAGAGATTCTGTCATTACAATTTGTAATTTCGCAAAACAAATTTTGGCTGTGTCGCGTTAAAAAACAAAATGAAATTGTAAATCGAGTTTCTAAATTGAATTGAAGTCAAAGGATTGATACAATGAGAGAGAAAGAGGAATTGACCTATATTTTTTTCTTTTTTTTTTCTTTTATTAAATTAAACCTAACATATGATTAGTACAACTATATCGTTGCAATCTTTGCGGCTCGATTAACAGCAAGGTGCAGCGAATTTTCATGCGGACGATTATTTATAGACGCTACGTGATACCATATTTGCGGTACGATAAATCATGAGAGCAGAACCACTCTCATAAAATTTGTCACGGTTTCGCGGGATAAAGTAAATGCATAATAAATTCGAGTGCAGTAATGGACAACGATCTTATTAAACTGCAATAATGAACCAAAATTCGTGCGTAGTTCCCCATCGATCATCAGACGGTTTAGTCGAACGTGTTGCGAACTTCGTTCACCGAACTTTCTCGGCCGAGCGGTGTAATTGATTGCGCGGCAAAAGGGAAAACCCATGGAGTGTGCGTGATAATTTCTAAAAAATTATTAAAATTTTCACGATTCTGCAATGCAGTTAATCGTCGAATTAATAATTAATAAATCGATACAAAAGCAGTCTCTGACTGGATAAATGAAATAAAAAGAAATTAAGAAATAGATATGGTGCTGAAAATTTAAAGAGATATCAAATTAAAATATCGTACTAAAATATTCAAACGATATTGGAATATTGAAACTTTGAAACATTAAAAGCATCTTAGAATATTTTTAAAAATTATCACCTGTAAAAGTAAGAAAATAATACAGGTCCAGG
>KQ435828.1:1020372-1030859 GCA_001276565.1 Melipona quadrifasciata | reverse complement strand
AAGCAGTAGTTCAGGAAATGAATAGGCTGGGAATGTTGATAGACCTTAGTCATACAGCGAGGGCAACCATGAGGGACGCTTTAAGGGCCAGCAAAGCGCCCGTCATTTTTTCTCATTCGTCGGCCTTCGCCATTTGTAATTCCTCGAGGAACGTTCCCGACGACATTTTGAAGCAGCTGGTAAGTAGAAATTACATCGACAATTACACTTCGTCCATGTCGTTGTAATTTTTCGTTCAAATCGATTGTAAAAACTTTTAAACGATAAAAAAAGATTGATCGAATTACATTAATTGATTGAAATTATTCGAACGTGAAAGTTAAAAAGGGAGATACGTGAGTTTCGGTGTTAAATTGAAGAAAAACGGGTGGGAAGTTTGGAAGTTTCATCATTTCAGAACGCGAACAGGTGGAAAAATATTCTCTGTTCGTGCTTTGTGAAATGTTTGTAAGGTAAAATTCACGTTCGAGATAGAAAAGGAAAAGTGGCGGTTTTCGCACTTTTTTTTGAACGAGTGGCTCGTTCTTCTTCCTCCACGGAGGATAGACGTCTCTGGGCTTTCAGTGACACAAAACATTTACTACGGGTTATTCGTTTCTATTGTTGGGCTTTCTGCTCTAATAAAGGGAACCTCCTCGCATCCCTTCGTTAAAGGACAAATTAACAGGGCGAGAAATTAACGGATTTATCTGTGCCTCTGTTTTTCCGTTGGCTTCGTACAAACCCACAGTTCTCTTCCTCTCGAGATTTGGGAGATTGTTTTCCTCTTCTAATTAGAATTCCACGCTGCATCTCATAATACTATCTAAGAACTTTCATGTTTTACACGTTAGCGCGACAAGGAACAAAGTACACGATGTCTGATATCGAGAAAAACAACTTGTTTTTTGAAGTCGTGTTCAAAGAGAAAAAAATAGTAGAAAAGTAGTTTGTTTGTAAGCTTTATAAATATAGAGACAGGACAGAGTATTTTCTTTCACAAAAATTGTATTCAGAGTACAGTAAAGAAATTGAAATTCTTAGACGTACCCACATTAGTACTTTGTCATGCTTGTTTTTTGGTTTTATAGCTATGAAAGAAAGTAGTGCAGAAATCCTTGAAAGATGTAACATTTTATCGAAAAATAATAAAAGAAGAAATCAACAACTTGTTCTTTTAAAAAGTCGTGTTCAAAGAGAAAAAAATAATGGAAAAGTAGTTTGTTTGTAAGCTTCATAAATATAGAGACAGGACAGAGTATTTTCTTTCACAAAAATTGTATTCAGAGTACAGTAAAGAAATTGAAATTCTTAGACGTACCCACATTAGTACTTTGTCATGCTTGTTTTTTGGTTTTATAGCTATGAAAGAAAGTAGTGCAGAAATCCTTGAAAGATGTAACATTTTATCGAAGAATAATAAAAGAAGAAATAGCGTACGTATGACATAAAATAAATAGGAGTATCATAAAATTTACCAAATTCAGTTTATCACGCTGTTAAACTAATCAGCAAGAAGGAGGAAAATCAACAGAACAGGATTCGTAAAATCTAGACAAACAATTAAGGGAGAATCCCAAGGATCAACTCTAGATAAACAATTAAGGGAGGATCCAAGGATCAACTCTAGACAACACAAACAATTAAGGGAGAAGTTCTTCGATGAAATATTAACGAACATCGGAAACAGCTACGGAAAGGGGGGAATGTACGATCCAGACGAAATGCGGTTAGGCGAGAACATTGCAGTAGATTTTGTCGAGGAACGCGCCGCAGTAGTTGCGGTCAGGAACTGCGGTTAACACAGGGCGCAATTAAGATCTGAGACTTGGAGCAAAGTGATCCAATTTTTCATCGATCGGGCGAAAGTTTCTAATTACGGAAATTCTCGCTTCGTTTCTCGAGCTTTCCGCGAATTTTCAAAAATTTCCAAATCTTCAAGTCTCTCGTTCGGTGTTTTCCAAAGATTTCTATATGTCTCGACGATGCGACAAATTAAAATGGCCAATTGGATTGGCAGTTGTTGGCAGTAATTTTTGACGCGGTAAATGAAAATTCTATTTCTAGGCTGCTAACGGTGGACTGGTGATGGTGACGTTTTATAATTACTTCGTGAAATGCGGCTCTCAGGCAACGGTATCAGACGTCGCCGAGCATATTTACTACATTAGAAACCTAATTGGCGTGGACCATATTGGTGTCGGTGGCGACTTCGATGGTATTAACAAGTACGTATATTTTCTTTCTTTTTTTTTTTCTTTAAAATATCCTACTGGACAAATCCATCCTGTATAAATACACAGTTACATATGAATGAACACTTTGAGAAACCTTCCAACGAGCCGACACCTATAACGATTATTGTTTGAAACTTTTTGGATATTATTAGCCTACGAATTTGGATATTATAATCAGTCTACTATTATTAGTAGTAATTTGGATATTATAATTAGCCTACTATTATTAGTAGTAATTTGGATATTATAATTAGTCTACTATTAATAGTAATTTGGATATTACAAGTACTAATTTGGATATTATAATTTGGTATACTAACTTTGGATATTATTAATTCTACTTTAAGAAACTTTCCAACGAGCCGATACTTATAACGATTATTGTTTAAAATTTTTTGGATATTATTAGCCTACGAATTTAGATATTATAATTAGCCTACTATTATTAGTAGTAATTTGGATATTATAATTAGTCTACTATTAATAGTAATTTGGATATTACAAGTACTAATTTGGATGTTATAATTTGGTATACTAATTTTGGATATTATTAATTCTACTTTGAGAAACTTTCGAAACGAGCCGATACCTCTAATAATTGTTACAGTAATATACTTTAGGATAGTCAACATAAACGTCTCAAGCAATAAATATAAATATAAATGATTACTTAACATTGACATTATCATTAATGTAATAAAATGATCGACGTGAAATTAATGTAAAACAATAATAAAATTAATACAAAATAACAATGAAATCAATTAATATAAAATTGGACAAAATAATAAACAGAATAATGTGACAAAAGCTTTTCACATCACCGTGTAAAGACTCCAAAAAATACAGTAATTTCCAAAGTTTTCTATACTTATTCATAAAAAAAGTGTGAAAATGCTAAAATATTTTCCTCTCCTCCCTCCAAAAATGAACGTAGACGCAGCTTATTTTCTGGCATAAATCATTTACACGACATAAATAACAAAATTTCGGTATATAATATCCGAATAGCGAGCATCCCGATCCAATTTGGTCTGTAAATTTAATCAAGAGAGTACAAGAAGACTCTAATTAACCCTTCTCAATGCGGCAGCGTTGGTCGAACAGATTTATAGTCACGAAGGTGCGGCAACGTAAACCTTACTGTGAACACGTTTACCGGTTCGCATCGGATAATTCATCGTGTCTGTACAAGTTATTGTAAACCGATGAACGGAGAATTAACGACACACTGTAAATCTAATTAAAAGACCATAAACTTTCCCTTTTTCTCTTTTCCGATATTCTGTTACGCGGATGGAGACTTCGCGGCTTGTCGTAGCGGTTTATCGATCATCGGAAAGAAACAGAAAGAAAAAGAAATACAGCAAGAGGCAGTTCGAGGTAAAAGAATTACGCGTTGTCCAACTCATTTGGATTCATAGTTGGAAAGATAAACTGCAATTTCACGGTTGGATGTAAATCTTGACGATTGAAGCGTAATTCCTTGATATAAGCCGATGGAACAAAATAAAATAGGTTGTTTTGCGTGTATAAACATACGCTTGATAATCGATGTTTCTAACTTTAAATTAATGAACTTTCCACGAGGAGGGAATGATCGTGCGAATTTCTGACTTTTCGTATCGTATGGAGATACAACAAGAATTAACGTCGAGGCTAGCTATATTTCCAATTTAATCAAACTTCGCGTTTGATACAACGAACCGATTCTGTTGACAGAACGCCCAGAGGACTCGAGGATGTCTCAAAGTATCCGGAACTGTTCGCCGAGCTTCTCCGAAGTGGGCAATGGAACGTGTACGATTTGAAGAAAGTTGCCGGTCTGAACCTGCTGAGAGTCCTTCAAAAGGTTGGAACGCGTTCAAAATCTAAATTCGAATCTTTCTGCACCGCAAGCATCCCAATTTTTCTTTATGTACGAACCGAAGGAAGGCGGCGATAGACTCTAGACTCCCAATCGACTTTCGCTTCGTCGATTGTCAAATGATCATTTAGAAAAAGGGGGGGGAAAAGTTCTCAGAAATGTAAGAACATCAGGCAAGGTGTTGAAGCGAAAACGAACAATAATTTTCGTCCGAAAGAAAAATTGATTTCCCTGAGGAGAAAGCATTCGCACGAATAAAAATATTCTTATCTGGCATTTTTTATTATTTAAGAAAGTTAATTTGCTTTAGGTGGAAAAAGTGAGGGACGACATGAGGACCGCCGGGATGACACCATCCGAGGAATACCTCCAGGATTCTCCCGACGCGACCGGCAGCTGTGCGCTCGATATCAACTCGGTGCAGACGGTCATGGAGATTTGATTGTTCTATCAATATCATCCCCTGTTTCTCGATGGTGTGTAAATCACTTCTCTACGAGCACCCTGCCGTCCTATGCTCGACAAAACGGACAGAATCGCGTCGAAGTCGGGGAACGTCTTAGCAGAACGAGCGATTCAAGAGGAGAAGATGCTTCTCGTTGCTTGATTCTTGCCCGCCTACGAAATCTGTCCCTTTTTAGATGCTCAATCAGGATATAACGTTGAACGAGAGAGAGAAAAGAAATACGATGGAAAACCTACCTCGAACGAAATGCACAGCTTCCGATACGTCTAATTTGCTCGGCCGTAGGTTTCCTTTTTTGTTTGAGAAGCACAAAACGCGATGCGATTACTTTTTCGAAACGGGCCTCCCTTGAAACCGTTTGATTCACCACCGTTTATAATTATTCGAACGATTGAGAAAATATGACGATCGTATTTTTATTACAGAATTTATTTTAGTATCGTTAAGATTAAAGTAACCGTTAAGCTTCATGAAATCCATAATCTAAATTACGAATGTACTTGTCAATAATAATTTAAGGCTTACGTTTTAAGTAGGTAAAAACTGATTGTGAGATCAACCTGTATTTTGAACACTTGTAACAATCATATTTTGGTATCTCGTACATACGTTTCAGAACAGACATGTCCAAGGCAACAATGCTATTTTTAATAGGAGTAATAACGACGCATTGTAACATTTATTATAAAGAAACACGTGTATTCTAATATACAGTCTCTGAATAAAGCTGAAACACATTTTTCTCCATTTCATATTTTTATGGTACAAAAAGTGTTGATTCAAAGAAATGTGTATATCATTGAAAATTTTCATTGTCGTTCGAAGAGTTATAGAGCTGAAGAGCACTGTCGTTCAAGTAAATTTTATTAAATATCAGAAAAGATCCTCCAATTTGTTGTCGTGTATATATATATATATATAATAAATTTAATTTCATATCAGTTGTGATTAACAGTATCGTGTTTCTAGATAATGTTTTTGTCGTATTACAAGTACCAAACTTTATGAAACTGCTGTAAAAAATGATTAGCCAAGCAAAACGATCAATCGTGCGTAAATCAGTACATAAAAGGAGCAATTAAAGAGAACATACTGTGACAATATAGAAATCTTTTCTAAACTGTGTCACTCTTGTATTGTAAAAAAAAAAAAAAAAAAAGTATTATGTGTGAACCCGGCTGTGTACCTTCATATGTCTTCCCCCCTTCGTTGCACCAAGAATACGTGCACTTTAGCGTTAAAAATTTGAAAACTCAAAGTGAGCAAACCCGCATCTGAAATAATTACGGGTTTATTTGAAAAATATTATAATCGTTGGAAAAAAAAAAAGAAACTTTCAGAAGAAAAACATATCTGTTTTAAAGATAAAGAGGAAACGTAAAGAAACACCGTATTTGCAAAATAAATTTTGCTATTAGTGTTATAGAGAGAAGAATACTGTTAAAAAAAAAAGAAAGGAAATGCTTTTCACGAAATAACATATTTGGATAAGATAACAATTGCTCACAGAAAATATTGTCGATAGAGTTCGAACGTGTGTGCGTGTTTGTCAACGTGTTATATCGGATGTAATCTATCACTTATACGCATCCAAAGTTTCTTCGACAAAAGCATCATCTAATATCTTTGACGACTCACTGGAAATTTCTGGGGTTTTGATAAAGATTCACCCCTGCGACTTTCATATGTCACCATTCACTTATCTGTGTCCTGTGTGCACTTACTATGTGATTCATGCGAGTTAAATCTTCAAGAAAAAAAAGAAACTTGATATCGGACGATGAATGAAACGAAAAATGAAGATAACTCGTATGGATTATACCTAACTCCCATACAGGGAGTAGATAAGAAACTTTAGAATATTAAAAATTCCGTTGTACCTTCGCAGCGGATTCTACGAATAAATGTTTCTATTGTATACTTGTCATTGTTCGACTCTTCATTTCCCCATTATAACAAAATCTAGTGAACAATTATTCTCACATTCATATACATACAGAACATTTTACGTGAATTTTATTTTGAAAAACATAGGCAATAATCATACGAATAATATTATTAATATTTTTAATTTCAATCCATGAATGCTTAATGCTTTTATAATAAATAAAACAGCAGGATATTTAGAAAAATACTGTATATTTGAATGCTTCGTTCCTCAATACAAACAAGTACTTCAATTCTACACATTTGTTCCTATAATTTTTTCCTGATTTCTTCAATATAGAGATAAATTATCTAATTTTGAAAGAAGCTGTTGATCTAGTTGACGAAATTCGAAAGAACATTGATTTCGTTCAGTTTTAAAATCGATCTCGTGGTACAGTAAAGATTCTAAACACAAGGTAAGTCTTAATCTTCCATATGCTTCAATTTTAGTAAAATAATTTTTCGCCTTTGAGAGTGCTTTAATGGCTTTTAAGATTACTCCTTTTCGCGTTTTTTCACACATTGGAGCAGTAGCAACTAAACATTTTGCATATAAAACAAACGCTCTACCTTGGTCATAATACCCTCCATGTGCTAAAATTTGCGTAATTGCTTCTTCTACTAAATTTAATGCTAAAGTCGGTATACCCATTATTAACTAAAATATAAATGAAAATCAATATAACATTATTGCATGTTACAGAAATATAACAATATTTTTAATATCTTTAAGTACGCTAATGATATATTAGTTAATTTAATTACCTGAATATTTGCAAGATGCATTTTTATTAATGCTTTATAATAAGATAAATAATTTTTTATTGCCAATTCTAGTGCCCTATTTAAAAGCACCAACGAATTAACTCCTACAATTCCACTCGCTGGTGAAACAGAAGCACACATTATTTGACTTAACAAAATCATAGCTCTTATTTTATTTTGAGGTGTTAATTGTTCATCCTTTTCAATGTTATCAATACATTCTAATCCTCTTGGATAATCCCCTTTCTCCAAACAAACTTCTGCTAATCTAAACATTGAAATTCGTAAAACTACAAATGTTACATAATATAAAAGAGATATTAGGCATATTTTAAAATATTACTATACCTAAATTTACTTTCCAAAGGATCTAAGCTTGAAATATTTAACGCTATTGCTTCAGCCTCACCCCACTTTTCTTGTCTCATTAATTGTGTGAACACATAAAGTTGCTCACTTAATATCCAGATCTATGAAACAAATGTAAAAAAGGAAAATTAAAAAGACTTCATTGTATGATTCATTCAGTTAAATATAGCATTCATTTGTAAATGGTACCTTATTACATGGTTCATTAGGAAATCTCTCTTTAGCATGAGCAAGCACAATGTCAACTAAAAAATATTCTCCAAATTCTACCAAGATATTTGCAATATTAACGACAGCTTGGCAAGTAGATGGCCCATTAAACATATGCTGCTTCTTATCACCTGTATTGTGTAAAAGTAATAACTGAGCACAAATTGAAGACATCTCGGTTTTACCATAATACGCCCATAACGCAGATTTTTCCGCATACGTCATTGACATTAAATCTATCATAGAATGCTGACAATTTAAAACATCAGACTTCATCAACGTCTGCAAGTAAATATTGAAAACAATTTAATCTTGAACAAACATTTAGTTCGCATTAAATGCAACTAGATTGAAAAAATACCTCAAATACTTGGGATGGATTCTTAGCTTCTAAGGCAGAATTATGAGCATATGCGATAAGACCTAATCCAGTTGTATGAGTTATTCCTAACATACTTGCCTTACCAACTGACCTTTCTATCAATGGTCCCCTAAATTATAAAATATGACAATATAATTTATATATGTCAAGAAATATGTTAACTTACTTTTGTTTGGAAGTCAAATGGTACATCCAAGCATGTGCTAATTGCAAACAGACATTGTCTCCAGCTTCTTGTGCCATCATAATAGCTTCTTTTAAAGCAGCTTGCGCTACTTCTCTTAAATGAAAATGAGATGACGACATGAATTCTATACGAAATTCTTAACTTGAAAATTTATATAAAAACGCACTTATGATTAAATTGAGCATGTAAAACTGCTAAATTTAAAGCTGCATATCTGAAAATACGAGATTTATCTTCAGGCGTAGAACGATTTTCCAACGGTGCTAATCTATCAAAGCAATGATAAAGACTATCTATAGCTCCACAATATTCATTGGCCCTTAAACAGTTTAAATAACTTAAATAATGCTGAAACATAGATACACAAGAAACATAAGAAGATGCGCAATTTCTTTTAAAATATAAACAGAGGATATATGATACTCACAGCTTCAGCATAATAAGGACTACAACTTAAAAGTTCTCGTACAAGAGTTTGCAGTTGTGCAGGAGGCATTGCTTTATGTTCATCTGTTTGTATAGTATGTGCCTGCTGTGCAACAAGTAATTCAGCTTGTCTTCCACCCCATGTTGTTTTAATTCTATTAAAGTATAAAGAAATTGTAAAATACATATCCAACAAACAGCAGGTTACAGTTCATAAATATAACAAATAGCGTACTCATTTGAATACAGATTTTCTGTTTTTGAATCTGTAGATATATCAGAACCATCAAAAGTATTAATTCTTTTATCCAAGTATTTCTTCAAAGCTTCGTAAAGAGCTACAACTTGATCGAAAGGCAACTTTTCAAAAAAGATGATAACTCTTCTTATATATAATCCAAGCACCGAGTTTTTATTTAAAGCAGGTAAAGAAAGAGAGTGATCCAATGTTGGTTTCATAAGGCGTCCGACATTATCAAATAAATCTAGTAATCCTTCAACTCCTTTTCCTGTCAACATATTTAATTGCACTTCCATCTGACGTGCAAACCGATGTAGAATATATTCGGGAGAATGTAATATATTCAAAAGTGTATTGAGATCCATGTCAGGCGACTAAAAAAATATCAAGAAATTTCTTTTATTCAATATACTTGAAAAATTAAAATATAGTAGTTTTTACTTTTATAGTAGTGAAATATTTAATTTTGTCTAATGTATCGAATATTATGCTATAATAAAATACTATATTTTAATATTTTAATATTGTTTACCTGAATCAATTTCAATGCAATTAAACAAAAATCACGTCTCTCCACAATTGCTGCAACAAAATATTAACATTAATAGCGACTTTAATAATACGTTATTATTGTATTTGTAATGAATTTACAATCTGATGTTTATAACAATTATACATTACTTTTCGTTGTTTCATTACAATATTCTTTAATCAAAATAACAGTTGCTATTTTATATGGTGTCAAAGTTTCTTTCTGCACTCTTTTTATGTTGCCATCGATATTTATTAAATCCGTAGACATCCTGATTAATGTATTATAACATTTATCTCAACAACTATACAATTCACATTTTAAAATGTGTATTAGTTTGGTACCAATGTATTTTTATGCTTACCATTAATTGAAAATAGAATAGAATGAACATGAAATGGACTTTGTGTTTCAGAATCTGAAATACCGACCAGGAAAAAAATCACTAGTATTTGGCGCACTTTATGCTTAGGTACAGATGAGACAAGGTCTGTGACATGGATACGAAAAAGCATTGGTTGTCCAATGGTGATGAGAATAACAATAAATTCCATTATTTCACTATTACATGGTGCTACTATTTCAGAAATCAATTAAATTTTCATATGTAAAATAAACTGATTAAGAGAGTTCGTTTGTTGATGTACAAGTTGATGTACAAAATACGTACATAAAAATTAAAAAAATTTTATTTAATAAAATGAAATATTCAAATAATATTTAATTTCCCCCATACAATGTCGTAGTCATATCACGTAATCAATGCATTGAATTTTACGTATATTCTATACCTTGTTTGCAGTTGTAAATATTAATAAACGAATTTGCAAGTATATATATATATATATATGTTTGTGTAAAAAATAAAAATAAAAAAAATATACGTATAATGAGAAA
>KQ435828.1:993332-1018400 GCA_001276565.1 Melipona quadrifasciata | reverse complement strand
ATAAAATATATTAAAAAATTATATAATTATTAAAATATTTATAATTATTTATATGAAAATGTTTTTTAAAAAATCTATGAAATAGATAGAATATTCAGAAGATTGTACAATAGTTATTTGTTGTATTCTTTGCAGCATTTGTCTCCTCTGAAATACCATTATATATGCAATTATTGTATATTCATTATGATATATTGATACATACCTGAAGGTTCATTAATTTTCTCCTTTAATAATGATAATTCTACTGGATTTACTATAATTTTAAAAAATAATAAATTTAGATCTGATGTAGTTGAGCACTATATGATCATTCTAAATTGTTATTCGTCTTTTTAAACATTACGATCTTTATAAATATTTTTATAAACATTTTGATTTAAAATCTACTAAGCCGTAGCAAAAAGTTTTAAATTAAATAAACACATTTTATAAGAGTATTTATAAAAATACTTCATAAGAACATAACTTACAGATATATTTAGCCAATATCAAATCATCCTCTGCATGCTTCCTAATTATATCGTTTATGATTCTTTTTAAATGATTAGCTATATTAGATATTTGAATGTTATGAAATCTGCATAATAAATTATGGTCTTCATTCCAAAAATATTTTATCTTGTGTTCATCAAGAGCATAATGTAATTCTTTAAGCATCTAAAACAGCATATAGAGAATGTAATGCTTTATAAATTTTGTGCGTATATTGGTTCTATATCTTGCATATTACTGTAAAAAAAAATAATGTTTGAGTTGTTTTATTAATATCCATGTTGCATTCTGTTAATTTATTTAAACACACAGTTTCGATATAGTAACTTGCTATATTCTTCCAGTTTTGTGTATCCCGTAATTTCTAAAAATAGAATAATATCAGAAATACTCTACGATATACTAAAATTTAAATACTTAATTTATTAAGTAACCTTTATTAAACGTATAATTGGTTTCACAGGACCATACTTTTCAAGCATTTCATTTTCTTGATGACTAAAAGAAAGTCTCCAACGAAAGCTTGTATCAAAATAACTATCCTTTTCTGATATTGGAATTGCAAACCATTCTTTATTTCGGCACTAAAAGTAAAAAATGTTTACAATGCAAGTATCTTTCTTTATCTCAAGAATGAAATGAATACACAAACCTCTTTAAGTATATGAAATTTTGTCGTAAGTCGTTCAGCGACTGCTATATCGAATGATAATGCTGGTACTAAATCAATAGATATATATATACATTCATTTTGATATGGAATATTTATTATTAATGTAATGGCAGGGCCACTTTCACTTTTTTTAATTCTTGCTTTGAAAGAATTATTTAGTAATAATTCACGTCCATTTCCAAATTCTGGTAACTTATCAATAACTTGATCAACAATACTTTTAATCCACCAACGAAAATGATTTGGATTCAGAATGTCATCAGTGATTAATCTGTCAAGTGTCTTTTTTTCCTTATGTGTTAAATGGTGGATTTCTACTCTATCATATGCTCGTTTATCTGTTATAGATAATTCAACATAACCTGGCGAAATTGGATAAAACTAAACAAAAAAAAAAGGCAGATATTGTCATAAAATTAAACATAATTTGAATATTAAATTATACATACATTTATATAATAATAATCAATAGGGATCTTCAAAATAATATTTAAATCAAATTCGTTAGGTTCTCCTATTTTTGTGCCTTTATAAAAACTGCCACAGTAAATAATTTTTTTGTACATTTTTCTAAATAATGAATCATTTTCTTTCATACCTTTAATTAAAGTTTCAATGACCTATTAAATCAAATTATAATAATAAATATAAGTATAAATATCAATAGAAAATTCAACTCATTTTTAAATATTTGATATAATCTGATCAACAATTTAAGCAAGAAAACATACCAGTTGTAAGAAAGCATTAATTGTTTGTACTTTTTGTTGTTGTAGTGATATAAACATTTTATTTATTGTATTAAGCACTCTATCGTCACGAAACATTTTATTTATGCTCTCTAATTCTCTGTTTTCCATCTGCATATGCACAGAAAAATATTTTAAAGTATTGCTTAATCTATAAAAAATTATATGCTTAAATCTATATAAAATTACAATACACATTCACTAACCTTGAAAATATGTTAATGATCTTCCTTTTTGTAAGAAAAAAAGCAGCAAAATGTAGGCTGTTTGAATAGTAACAAAATCATAAATAAGATTATACATCATAATTACATAAAATTTTATAATAAATAGATTATGAATTTTTATGCATTTATGGGAAATTATATACATAATATAAAAAAATATATAAAAAAACCAAAGTACATGTAGTGCTTTCTATATGTACATATAGTTTTTTGATATGTAAAACAATTTTCTATTTAAGTTTCAATTATATTTTCGAAAATATTACGAATTTGCGTAAAAATCCGCAATCTAAAATTTGAATAAAAAACACGTATCTAACTTAAATGAAAAAAACTAATATTCAAATTATAAACAAAAGTATTATACTTCTTAAACATGTACTTAGAACTAAAATATTGAACAAACTTTAAACGTGTAGTATTGCAGGCAATTTAATTGTTACTGATATTGCCAGAGTTCTGTTAGTAATATATAATGAACGTTCAGAAAAAAACTTACTGTCGTCAGCTATTATCGGTATTTCCAGAAACTGCATTAGGAATAAAAATAAAACCGACACAAATGATTAAATTATACATTTTTTAGCCGTAGATTAGATATCAATTAAAATATATTTTTCTAATAATTTTTAATTTTTCAATTGTCACCTGTTATTTTGTTAATTTAACATAAAATATGCTTTTCTTTACATATGCATGCATATAGGTTAGTACATCCTATGCATATACATGCTTATATTTACTTAATATATACAGTTTAGATATACATAGCAGTTATATAAATACATTTATTATATCAATTATTCAATATATTTTTGCATATTGAAATTTGCTATTGGTAATTGTATAGAAGATGATTCAATTTCGATGATTTTTGGATATATTATCGAGGATGAAATACATTTTCCCGTACATATAACTGCCGTTCAATCTCGATTTCTGAGAATTGCATTTGCATACATTACGAATCCATTCGCATAGCATACATAAAAAAAAATTTATTCAGAATGTTGATTTCTATAACACATCCAAAAATCATTAAAATCGGTAAAATTGTAAAAATAATATGTTCTAATAATTATCTTGATATTTAGATTCTTGATAAGTATCATGATATTTGATAAGTATCTATTTAGAAAGCAAAATTTTGATCCAAATTTGTCATTTCGAGGATATTTTGGATCGTTGAAGCCGGAAATCAAAGATATTTTTCACAAAAATGAATAATTTTCGAAATATTCATGCGAACTTATTCTCTCGATATAAAAAAAGATTACAATTTATTATTCAAAATATGTTAAAATAAAATTTATTTTTATTCAGTTAGATCCAAAAACTTCGCGCAAATTAATCTTAATCTTTGTAACATGTGACTTCCGATGTCGTTATGTTTTTTAAAAATATCATTTAATTCGTCACATATTTTGCTCACGTGTTCATCGAGATCATTTAAACACGAATTTTCATCGAAACTTTCGATGGACTCGATTTCCAATTTAGCAAGCTTTTCGTCCCTCTGAGAGTCATCGTAATTGTTGCAAATATGGCAAACATTTTTTGCATGCTTAGCTATTTGCTCCAAATAGCCTTCGATATCCGTGAAATCTTGAAGCTCGTAATAAGTCGTGCCAGAAAGATAAGCTGGTAAAGAATCTCTCAATGATGATTTTTTTGTAATCGCAGCTGCCATTTTAGTGACGAGATCTTCGTTCGGGCACATATGAGCTACATAATCAAACGATTCAAAAGCTTCTTGTCGTACCCATGGATTTTCATCTTCCAGAAGTCGACAATTAAGCTCTGATAAGGCATTGACCGTTTTAATTCCACAACAGTCAAGAGAGTCAATATTATTCTTCAAATAGTATGACGCTATCGCCTTCACATATGACGGAAAATACGAAAGTGACGTTAAAACTGCATCTAGAATCTGAAATCGTTAAATGTAATTGTTGATGGCCACTAACTACAAAACTGCACGCTATGACTTAATACACTTAATACGATTTATCAAAAAAATTATTTAATTTTATTAGTGATATCAAGTAATAAATCAAGTATTAATTAACGAAAAGTACGAAAAAGATAATATTTTTAGAATAAGATTTTTTACTAAAAAATAAATAAAAAATGAATTTAAAGAGATATATCAAATAGATTGAAAGGATAATTATAACTAAATTAAAAGATTTATGTATTTTATGTAACATATTTTGAAATATAGAATACATTTCATCTTTCATTTTCTATTTCTATACCTTCCTAAATTCGTATAACTACAGTTTTCTAAATTCATATAAGTTTTATCTGCATGAAATAATATTTAAAATTTAAATACTTGATTTATCTAAAAAAAAAGAAAAGAAAAAGAAATATATATACCGAGAAGAAAGTATCGTCCTGAATTTTTTCAGGTTGCGTAGCACTGAACAGTTTCAACATAAATTCCGATAATATATCCAATTGTCTGCCTTCGAAAATTTCGATCGTGCTTGCAACAGAATTCCATATCTGAGATAGAATATCAATAGTATTTCTCTCACCCGTGTAATTGAGTTTTCCGATCAATAGCATCAGCGTTGTCTTTTGACGAGGAAAATTATTATTAAAATTTATTATAACATAAAATTTACTATAAAAAGAGAATCAATCGAAAATTTATTTGTTACTCTGGAATATAGCTTACGATACGATTCCAATTTTGTACAGTGGGTTGCCGCTGTAATTCTGCGAAAGTGCGCGGGATCTCGTTTGATACGCACGCCAGTCGATTCTGCAAGAATAGTTTTGTTTTCGAAGGTAAAAATCGCGCGACAGGCAACCAGAATGGATTTTCGAGATCATCGAGCTCCATGATAAGAATGTGCTTCGCTTCCTCCGACAGTAAATTATACAATCTTCCAATTAAGCTTTCCAACATGACGACTTCAAAACTGTTACTACGTTTCATTAAAACGGCATAAACGTTCAATAGGTATTTCACGTGATTAGCACAAAGTTCTGAAGAACCAATACTGGAAAAAAGTATTACGTTCAAGAAGCAGATAACGCTCAGAAAATTCATTTACATCAAGGAAAATGGTTTTCAGTTAATGAAATGTAACGCACAGTATTTTATAAATAACTATTTCTGAATTAGAAGATCAATTATATCAAGAACGTATTTGCTACTTTAAAGATAAAGATCAAGTATAAAAATTAAGATTACGATTTATTCGATTTACAAACCGATCAACAAAGCACCAAATATCTGAGCTAAGCAAAGAACTCCAAAATTGATTGCTTAGCAAATACTTCAATAAAATTAATTCGATAGCATGAAATCCATCTGGAGGTATTTGACTGATCAGTCCACAAATTGGTACTATCGTAGCCTCATATATCGAAGCAGATCTCGGTCTTTCTCCAATATCGTGTATACCTGGTAATCTCACTTGACCCACACAAATCTCTTCCTGCACTTTTAACGGTACAAACATAAATATTTTCGAACTTGTTTTAAAATCTTTCTATATATGGTTTATGTATTTTTCAATGTATGAGTATGATTAAAACTAATAAGATTTATTTATTTGAAAATTAAACATTTCTTTTTTATTTCATAAATACTAAACGACCTTCAAAGTGGAATACTTACAATAGTTAATGTTGCTTAATGCGATATCGATAATCGATTCAGCACCTAACGTCCATTTACAATGATGCTCGTATGGCATATTAATTAATTTTCTCATGATATTAATTGTTAACAAATGGTAGCCTAATTTGTCAACATTTGTTTGATTTCCATAATCGAAGAAAACCTAAAATATTTTAGTAATATCGAATAACATACAATACATACTAATTTGTCAATTATATTTCGTAGACAAACCTGCTTGAAATTAGAAGATTTGAAAATGGTATTTAAAAGTGGCTCGGATCCCTTTGAGATTTGAACGTTTATCAATTCGATTAAATTGCTGTCGATCTGCGATCTTTTTAAACATAATGGAGAGCACCTAATTGCAAAGAACGACGTAGAAATATTTTAAATCGATCGAAAGAAAATAAATGAAATAAAAAATACTACCTGTGCATTTTTAATAAAAGTTCGATTGCAAACGAAAGGATTTCATTATTTATGTGTGAACAATAGACGGCAAATAATCTATCCAAAATTTTTAACGAAAGACCAATAACTTTTATTTTTCTTTCTTCGACTCGATCAGTTGAATCCTAAGTAAATGTAATAGAAAAAAATTTATAAAAAGACATTTATTCATTTATACGATGTACAGTTTGGATATTCATTTTGTTTTCAACTTTTTAATATTCGATTTAGTGGCAAATAATCGCATTTGTAATTATAAATAATTTCAACGACTTTAACCATGAAAATCCAAACGCTGCAACATTATAACAGAAAGTAAAATGTTTTCCATGCAACTATAGAATTTGATTTTAAAACGTACCTGGCAAAATAAAAGCATGGATGATATATCTTTTGTTAATTGGGCAAGATGCAATGTGGCGCTCGTGACATTTGTTTGTTTCACGTGATATTCGTTTGTAATCGCTAATTTGCCAAATATTCTCAACGTTTCTATAAACGTTTTAAGATCCAATTTGTGCGCAATGGTAGCAAACAATCCGATCGAATCGATTACTGTTTTTAATAGAAAAACGTTTGAACAAAATGCATCGATTTTATTATAATTGAGATAGCAATTTACAATTGTATAATCTATGTATTAAGAACAGAAGAGTGAAATAATGTAATTTCAATGCAAAATTATTACACAACAATTCTGAAAATCTGAAAGTCTAAAAGTCTAAACTACTTCTAAATTAGAAATTGTACAGTCTAACAATCTGAGAATTTGACTTGAAAATGAAATGTTACGTTAATGTAACATTAACCTTTAATTAAATAGAGCAACGGTGTCTTCTTCCCTTGACGTACTCGATAAAGATGAAGATAGTCCGGGTTAAAGAATCGTTAAGACATAATAGGATCGCTCACCTTTTATCAACAGTTCCGTTTCCGATTCCGTATCCGTGTCGAAGACTATTACACCGTCTAAAGTGGCCAGAAATAGATTCAAGATCGTTTTCACCTTGCGAAAGAGATTCGTTAATTCTTCCGATACGTCCTCGAATAAAGTACCGTATAATGTTTTACTGTAATCGTTTTCGAATCAGAAATAATATCATTTATATTTGCTAAATGCTAGGTATTCGATAAGAAATAAAATTACTATGTAATATCTAAATTGCCGATGTTAATGTAAATTCATATTTTTGTGAATACAATTAAAGAAGTTACGCATCATATAAATAATAATCAGAATATTACGATGAGCATTCTATTTCAAATTTGCATCTCTAAATATTTTAATAATAAATGCATACAAAATTACAATTTAATAATTAAATTAACCGGAAAATTAAAAAATAACTAATCAGACAATTAAAAAAAAAGGAAAGATCCTTGAACGTTTGTCTCACCTTGCTCTACAGTGTTCGAATATTAATTTAACCGTAAGAAGCACGTTCTCCACTATGCACTTGAGATCAACGGCAGTTGTTTTATGAAGTTTCGACACGCGTTCCATAGATTTTTCCCATACGCTCAATAATTCATGACACACGAGAAATTGTCGTTTCACGTCCTCCACCGTATCTCCATCCAGATTTGCATTTACTATCCCATCAATTTTCTTTAGAATCTTCGAATGAGCACAAATTTGAAAAGATACAACGATTAGTTATACCACACGTTGATCAACCAAATATTAATGCTCAAGTATATTTTGAAATTCTCAACAGGACAAGAGAATCTAATTTCGTACAAAAGATTTTCTTTGAAAATTAGAAATTTTGCCTTTATTGAGGCATGAAAATTCCAATGGGGTACTCGGGTTCTTTACCTCGGATAAAAGATTATAGGCGAAAGGAAGCGTTTCAATGAAAATTTTCTTATCCAGTAGATTATCCGAACACGAAGACAAAGATTGTTGCAGAGCTTGCTGCAATGATTCCGTGTCGTATCTCTCAATCAAATTCTCCAAGGCATCGTGACCATAATTACGTTAAGAAAAATCAACAACAACATTAAAGACAACAATATTAAAAATTAGAATGTAACGTTATTCTAAAGGATATTTTCAACTTGGACGAGTAATCCTCGATACTTTTGTCGTTATCCGAAAGCGAATCATCTAACAAAGAGGTAAAAGAAGTCTTGCTTGCCATTTTTCTGAAAACAGAGTTGCGATGTTAATTTTGAAGAAAATTTTTACGAAAGATTGCACAATTATGATCGTACAATTTAAAAAATAGAGAAACATTGAAATAATTGTATTTTTTTAATATGAAAGTAATTATTTTCCCCCTTTCTTTGTTAATTAACTGCCTAATTAATTAAGACAATTGTAGCTTTTTTAATCTTTTTTAGAATAGAATTTTCGTGAATATACAAAAAATCATATTTTAAACAAGCGAAATAATTTATAATTCCGTTTCTCGTGTCGCGGGCAAATCAAGCGTCCATCAATCGCGACGAGACGGCTCGATCGTGAAACGGGGCCTCGAAAATTTCTTGGCAAGCCTCGCAAATCGAACTTTCCAGTCCTGATCGAGCACGATAGACAGTCGTACCTCGAGAAACCGGAACAGGGATGGACACACAGAACTCGATTTATCGAATTACAGAAATCAAATGTTTAACGAAAGGAAGTTCATCGTCGAAGCATTTTCAATGTAAAATGACACTTATTATGAATCTCAATTCACTCAAAAAAGGAAAGAATAATTTCGAAAGACAACGTGACAAATAAAACAATAATGTTACGTACGATCATCTTAAATTTATTAAAATTACGCTCGTTGTTTAAACTACACAACTAGCTATGAAATAAATAAAATTATATTTCTCAACACAGACTATCGTGTTCCAATTGTGTAAGCAGGTAAATTCCTTGCTTGCGATAATAAATAAAGCATTGGAGAGAAAAATAAACTAAATCACATTTTTTTTAAATGTACGAAGAATCTGAATCTGAGAATCTGGAACCTAAACGTGTGAGAAGAACCTAAAGTAGAGTTAAAGAAACAAAAGAAAAAAAAAAAAACGAAACAGATTGCTAAGTTTGACGGGCGAGTTATCCATCGGTGTTGCCCATCCCTGGCCCGAACACGTCGAAGTCGCTGATAAGAGGGGCAATTAGGGTTGCAAGCGCTAATGGCTGGGCTCTCTTAATTTTCGGGGATTCGACGTGGCCGAGTTCCCGGGCGAAAGTTTCTCGTTTAAATCCTCCCGTACCGGTGAAAAGTGATTTCGCGAAGGAAAGGAGGAAGAAAGAGACGAACGAGAGGAGAACGGATTCGAATGATCGCCGATGCCATGGTAACACCGGACAACAAGCTGTCAGATAATGGGTAAAGTTTTGATCAATAATACCAGGTGACTACCGGTGAAAATTCGAATTGGCCGCTCGTATGACACGTTCCCGCCCGAAATTGAGCTTTTTAGTCGAACTCGAACACGCTTGCAACACCTTCAGGAGGAACAATATCGAGTAGATGGGCTCTCCTCCGGTAAGAAGAGGCGTGGAGGGTTCGCCTCTGGGGAAACTTGGAATATTATAATTTTATCATATTTATTTATAGTATTGTTAAAATATAAAAATATGGTATAAATATATATTGACCGGAGGTTTTACATTATGCATACATAATTCAATTATATTCTAAATTATTCGTTCAAATTTTTCATTCTTTTACTTCGTTGTTAAAGGGTAGACAGAGATCATGATTATAAAATACAGGTTTTTAAATGTTCGTTTTGAAAATGTATATACTATTTGATATTTTAAAATTTGGATTATGTAGGAGATATTTCTTTTGTTTTGTAAAAGATATTATGAGCGTTTAAGAAAAATCCTTGTAATTAAATTATAAGGAATTGTGCGTATAAAAAGATGAAACGCGCGTTTCAATTAAATATTTGTTCAATCACAGCAAACATTTGTATAACGTTCTAATAAATATCTTCTGTATTCCACACTTCTAAATACCCTTATCAACAATCAATGTCTTCAACGTTACCAAAATGTATACTTACAGACAATTTTGACTGATATCATTGAGTCGTAAGTAATGTTCAACTATTATATTGATTTATTTAAATCTAAGAATCTTCATTTCACATTGGTAAACACCAACAATGATTGATAAATCATTATATATTTTCTTATTAATTAAATTCGGAACCTTATCTCCTAAATGTCCTACATATGATTTTTCAAGATATGTTGAATTTTTAATATATTGGAAACTTAATTTGAATGAAAAGGAAAAAAGAAAAACGGCATGAAAGAATGATAGACAGATAAACTTCAAGAATCTCCGAATATTTCTCGAAAAGCAGCACCCGATCATTACCATTAGGGTGTCTCGCGTTACGCCACTGATTGCGAATCAGAGGGTAATGCATGTTGAGTTATCGTACGTGAGTGAGTTCGACTACCCTAGCATTCCTTCTAACACATATTGTGCTATGATCCAAGTACAGGCGTGGTAGTGTCGAGCGTCGTTCGAATTAAAGGGAGCAATACATCGTTCAACCACCCCTTCGTTGGGTGAGAGGGTGGAAACGACAGCGTGTTAGTGAGCTCTGTGAGTGCACACGGGCAACGATTGCTGGTGGTTGGCCAAGTAGCACGAAGGTAGATCGGTGAAATGGCAGTGGTGGTGAACGATCGTGTCAGAGGGCAATGGATGAAGTTAGTCAGTCAGCGTTTGCTCGCGCCGCCACCACGATGGAAGTTCATCCATCGTGCTTACCTTACGATCTTTCGTATGACTCGTGAACACGTCGAGTAAGTACCAATCGCTTCAATTGATGCCAATTAATTTATTGATACTTCGAAATGATTGAAAGGTATTATAAACCTTTCATTCATTTTATTGTATGTAATATACGAGACAGTGTAGAGAGATGGTGTAAAATTATTGTAGAATGTAGCCTTAGTGGCTAGATTGCCAGCAGCGGAATGTCAGGATCCGAAAAATCGGTCAGACCGATCAGACAATTGTCTTTGCAACCACCTGCGCCTCGTCGCCAGCAAGTCAGGCGACAAAGATCCGCGGAGGATGACAAATCGCTGCAGATCTGTGTGAGTCCTTTCGCACGTGGCAAGCGTGGAACGAGCGGTAAAACCGGCTCTGAAAGACCTAAGGTATCCCTCTGACTTCACTCGATTTCTTTCTTTTTTAACTTCGCTCAATCCTTTCGCTTAACTAATATCGTTAAAAATTTATGTGATCGCCTACACTGTGAATTTTTACATGAATTTATATTTTTAAAGAAGAAATTTGATCATTCGATGACTTAATCTATCATCTTCGAGAGTAATGATGTCAATTAAAAGTCAATTGTACGATGTGGTCGACATCAATTTCAGGATCGCGTTGCCTGGAAGGAAAACCGTCGAAAGAACGAAAAGAACGATGAGGAGCTCGCACAAGTTGAAGTGGTGGCTCGTCAAATTCCAGGACGATCCAGATCTACCACCAGAGGAAGATCGAGAGGCTTCGTTGGGACCGAGAAACCCACGATCCTTTATTCTAGATTGGAACTAGCGGAGAGGCTGAGGCTCGCTTGGAAATATCGCGAGAAGAATAAAGCCAATATTAATATTTTTCTAGCTCGTGAGACTGTGGATGAGAGATGCGAGTCTGAAATGTCCAATCACACCAACGCATCGTCTCCTGTACGAAAGAAAGACGAGTCTAAAATCGAAATATCTCTTGACGACTATAAAATACAAAATGAAAAGGAAGAAAGAGAAATCGAAAAAATTATTATTGATAAGTCAATAGAAGATTTATCAAAGAATGATAATTCGATTACCACGTCAAGGAAAGGCGATGAAAAATTTTTACACTTTTCCAGTGACGACAAACAAGTTTTGGAAGAAAACGAAGTTTCTGTAAATACGCAGAATAAGGCAAGAGAAAAGGCTGATGTAGAAAAGGAACAATCGAACGAGGTACAATTGCTACGTCTGATCAAAATTCCATAGAATTGATTATTTTTTTGTAAATTTTTTGTTTCGTTTGAAATTTAAACATAATCACTTTCTTTTGTTTTCTGCTCTATCAAGATTATTTTTTCTTGTTTTAAGCAAATATCGAAGGACGCGAGCATCGACGATACCAATACGAAGAAAAAATCCTCAGCAAGTATCGACTGCTCGAGTTATCGCGTTACCTCCACAACGTTGCCATCGATCAAAATCGAAAACTCGACCCTGGGAGTTATGAAGGTGTCGAAGGAGGATTTTTCATTGGCGAAGCAAAAGCGTGCGAGCTTTCACAGCGGCACCAACCGAGCTTTCCTCGACCCAATTAGATCGCCAACGGAGTTCAGATGGAATTCCACGTCGGATAAAAACGTGCCGCAAAAATCACCGATTAATAACCGTGCCACCGTAGAGAGAAGTCCTTTGATTCGAACGACCGTAGAAAATAAAGAGAATGTCACCAATGAAAGAGCCGTGACAGAAGAAAACGTTCCTGAATTTCGATGCGATTTGACTGACGGAAAGAGCATGATGGAAAAAATGGTTACAAATGGTAAACTGTCTTGCGTAACGGAGAAGAACGAGCGGATCAAAACAGTGGTCGAAAGCAAGAATGCTCCGGCAGACGATAAAACGACGACTCGGAAAACGGACGAAGCAGACGAATTTAATTTGATTGAAAAAACTCTGTCGAGCAGCACTGTGGCTGAGGATAAGGGCAGTTCTACGATCGATAAAGCTACATTTTCGAAGAATTCGTCAGAAGTGAGATGTAGCTCGGTGAACGAGAGGGATCTACCGTTGAAGAAAACGACAGAAAACCAGAAGATCGATCAGAAATCTAGAAGGACTAGCTCTGCGCCGCCACAACGACGCTTCGAATCAACTTCGGCCAATAATCGAGTTCACGTTAACATTGTGATCGATTCATCGGGGAAGAACAAGAATCAGGGGAAACAAGATGCGGATTGTAAAGATAACGCGATGGAAAAAGTGGATATAACTTCGACGAAGGTATATTTTATTTTCTCTTTTCCTTTTTAATATATATTTTTCTACAAACGATAAAAACAATTCGATATCGAGATTTTTAATGCGAAAGGAAATCTCTGCGATAAGAAAAATAAAACAGAAACACTTAATATTTTCCACGAAAACGATTTTACAACGCGGCGATTCTTTAAAATTATTATTTAAAAAATAAATATTTGTTTAATATCGACGATTATACTGAGTTTCTATTTTGCATGATTAACATGTTAGATATCGTCAAATCGGGCTGTAAGATCGGCGCCGTTAAAGAGACGATCCAGAAGCGCGAGAAGACGTTTCTCTAAAAATGACGAAGATGGGAAATCGGGTAACAGATCGGCTGGTCGTGCAAAGAATTCGATCGATTCCAGAACGATGGACATCGTTACGATGGTGTCCCTCGTCAGTTCTACTGATAGCGATAGCGATACCGAGAATTCGCCCAGGGATGACAAGTTAATCGACGAGCTACGTAGCAAACTACCCACAACATCGATCATTAAAACATCGATTAATTCCGCTTTGAGTAGCGCAAGGAAACCTATCAAATCAGGTATCAATGCATAGTTTAAATTAAAGTTTTCTTAGTTCTAGAAAATATAGAATCTGCTCGAAAGCAATTGACCATTAAAGTATTAACTTCAGTAAGGTACTTCCCTCGCTACGAGTGGTTTCGTAAATTGAGTTTATTTTCTAAATCAAAATTCTGTTTTTATCGTTATTTTGCTGCAAATAAACAAACATTTTTTTGTGATAATACGCTATTCTATAGGGCTTCCGATAAAAAGGTATACGACTTGTAAAAGTTATCAATTCAATACGTCTCAATTCGTGAAATCATTCACATCGTATAAGCATGATTAGATTAATGTACCAAGCCACGAATGACAATATCTTCTCTCGATGTTTGCGAGGAGATCACGTGCAAGAATTTAATAACACACGTGCGCAAGTGTGACGATCGTGGAATGATAATTGAACGAGTTAATTAGAAACGACGCAAGACACGCGAGCTGCGCATGCCGCGAATTATTTCGAAATATCCATCTTTGTCTACCAGTTCTGCCTCCAAGTATGAAGAAAAGAACACGTATAAAACGCGGTGTTAACTTTTTTTCTTCATTATCCGCACGAATCTCTACGTAATCACCTGTAAACTTTCAAAGGTTTTCTCACGCGAAAGATTTACAACTTCGATCGCGATAATACCATTTTAAAATACATACGATGAAATTTTATTTCTAAAGAAACTGAAAAACTCTTGACAAAAACAACGCTCGTTCATACGCTTCACTAAAAAAAAAAAAAAACAAAAAAATTTAAGTATCTTTAATATCTGTCCACAAATCATTCGTCATGTTATATCTAATTTAATTAAATGAGACAGTTGCACATCTCGTATCAATAATTACTTTTATAAAAATGATTAATTTCCATTCGACGATAAGTGGAATATTTACCTTGACATAAATTATTTTCAAAGAAACGGAATATTTCAAAAATCGTATTTATCATGAGTTCCTCATTTGTAAAGAGAAACACACTTAATGCTATAATGAATGCTCTCGAAGCTAATACATGATGAATGTTGCCTTTACCTATCTCGACGAGTAAACCAAAATTTAACTTCACATAAATTTTCATTTAAAGGCATTTTTAGCGCAAGCGAAATCATCTCTATTTTCATTCCGATCCGTTTCATCTTCGCACGTATTATACGTAGATATACCTCTCGCAATCTCTTATCACAGGGATTCTTGTTGCACGAAATCTGGAGTGGAAATTTCTTCCGGTGTACTTCGCACTCGAACCGTTTTAACAGGGACTTGGTTATTTTAATACGTGGGTATATCGTCGCTAATTAAAGGAAACTTCTATCGTGGAACGACATGAAACCGGTGAAGACAATAAGAGGATCGAACACGTTAAATCGACCAAACTTCTTCTCTATTACGCCACTGACCCTGAAGCAAAATATTCCATTGAAACTCGCCACGTAATCGGGTTTTAATAATTGCACTTCTATTGATGGCTCATTGTTCGGTCAGGGTAAACGCCGATACGATTTAACGATGAAACTTCTAAGAACGATTGTTCGCGAAGTATGTAGGTATATCTAGTACGTATTTTAAGGATCGTGAGAAGTGTCGGTTGAGTCGAACTTCGTTGGCTGATTAGACACTATTGAATAAACGATATCAAAACGAGTGATGTTGTATCTCCTATTTTTATAGTTATCAAAAATATCCAAAAAATGTTTTCTGGTAATGTTTCTGGTAACGTTTAGAAAAATAAGAAAGATAAAAAGAACTGTGCAATAAATTGGTTATTCTGAGGTTTTTTGTAATTTTCTGGAGTTCACGAATGAGGTTTGATAATGAAATGGCATGGAGGAAAAAAGATAGATATGAAATACGATTCGTGGAAAAATATTGGATAGCTCATTTAAGTCCTGTAAAACCGAATCGATGACACGAGATATCGTTTGGCCCAGTTTTCGGTAAATGGCCAAGTGTTGCGAATACCGGCCTATTAAATCAGGTTACTTGGTAAACATACTTATCGTGACTATAAAATTCCCTTTGGTTTGAATGTTACCTTGATTCAATTGAATAAACTAGAAAATCTGGCAGTAATCGAATAAAAACGCCATCGAATGAATTTATTCAAATGCAACCGATTAGATAACGTATCGTGACTATCATCGTTCGCGAACAAATTTAATTTCGATTTAACCAGATAATATTAGGAAACTATCGTTTGTGTGTATTTTTAAGCTTTGAAATTGTTTTAGTGCTGGTTTAAACAGTTTTCAATTATTTTTTACTATCGTTTAATATGTTTTTAATATTTTTAAAAAATAAAACATTATAGAAATAAATGAAAATTCTCCGTATAGATCTTTTTAAATATTTCGGATGTAATTATGTATTTGTAAATGAAATTGAATCTGTAAAATTTCAAAACATCAGGTGCGAATTCGTCGATAAAGTAAAATCGTTGCTCATCAGTTTCCTTTCAGAAAGATTCCTTCGACGAGAATGCTCCGCCGAAAGAGCATCAACCCTTGTCACGGGAGGAGAAAAAAACGATACAACCGTGGTTGGCGATCGTTAACCAGCGTGGAAACGCAGCAACCTCGTCGAGCGAGGAAACAGTGTCCTGGAGAACGGACATTACCAACAGTTCAGCCCTACCTATTCTGGCATTGATTCACGACGTTGAAGAGCCGCTCGACGTTCCGTTGACTGATCGCGAAAAGAGATGCCTGGCCGTGCCTATTGGTGATCTACACGATAAAAAACGGAAGTTACTAAAAACTCGTAGCACGCCATCACGATCGTGAGTATAAAAAACGGAAATAGAATTTTATGATTCTTTAATAGCACCTTGATGGAGAGTATAATACCTACAAATCGCTACATAAACTATATAAGTATACATTATACGTTATGTACTCTTATATTCTGATCGATTAAACTGAGTCAATGGTTCTTAAATGAATGTGTATGTGCTTTTTTTTTCTCCGCATATTGTACACGTGACAATTTGTTTATTAAAAAGTCGTTATATAACAAATACGCAATTCCATAATTTTGTTAATCTTTTATTTTTATTTTATTTAATAAATATTTGTAATTGTATTTTTAATTACACAATTTTTTTTTTTGTAAAGAGAACACTTAACTAATGGAATAATGGATAGCCTTTAAATCTTTTTAAAACTTATTTATTAGGGAATTGGCTAGATTATAAAGCAAATGAAGCTAAATTATACTGCAAGTACACATATATTTACTAAAATTACATTTTTATGAAATCAGCAAAATTAAAAATCCTGCGATAGTATAATAAAATTATCTTGATAAACCAAAAATTTACTAAAAAGAAAAACGTAAATTTTTGTAACAAAGAAATAATGTTACAACACGTTTCTGTATTCAACTGTATTATCTATTCAGGGGAATTTAATCGTGATAACACATACGATAGCTATTTTTATTCTAACAGTGCTTGAAAATCACGGCACGATTTCAATTATCCGAGAATTTATACGATATCGATAAAAAAAAGAAACGGAACGATAAAAGTGATCCTATAATAATCGAAATAGAAGAAACGATCGTGAACGAACGTGTATTTAGTTATTATGATGCGTTTTCTCTTTATTCAAGGTAACAAGATCACGCGATCGATAGATTTCTCAATAAGTTTGCTAAAATATCCAACAGAAATACATTTCATTTTACTATTTCTTTTTCTTCCTTCTATAATTATTTTTTCATTGAATTGAGTAATAAACTTGTTCATTTTTCACATTTCGTATTTTCAACTGTGTAAATAATGTAAACATACACGCATCCCAATTTTTTTTTGAAAAATATAAATTTATGTAGAAAATCATTAAGTTATTCTTTATGATTGGCTACATTTTACATGAATACTATAACACTTAATGCATTTTTTTATGAAAACGTAATTTATTATTCAATTTTTTAAAATAAATTGTAGCGGAATGTAAAAATGCAGGACTCGCCGAGGATGATCTCACAGAAAATGGAGGTTCCCGCCCAACAAACTAAAACACCCATAAATAATTCCCCTGCGAATGTAAAGCAAATTTTTCATTGTTTTGTATAAAAATAGATTTATCTTCAATTATTAAAAAACAATTTATGAAAATTGCAGATAAAATCTGCATTTACACCATCTTCAAAGGAAACTTTTCAACATGTACAGTTCATATCCACGGAACCACACTTTCAAACCAACAAAGAGAAAGAATGTTGGCATCTTTATAAAAAAATGTGCGACAAAGGCGTTTGTGTCTCTTTTGATACGGTTTTAAGGTGTGAATGTGTAATTACGATAATCGAATTAATTTTTTTTATATTATTTCTCCTAAGTATTATAGATAATTAATTAATTTTATAAGAAAGAAAAAATTATTTTTTAGGGGCATGCTTACACCAACAGAATATCGATTAAGACAGAGGGAAGTTTCACAAAATTTACAATAAACAGCATAATCGATGGGAGATCCTTTTTTTATATACTGTTGGTATTTTTGTAGGAAATCGTAATTTATTATTTTTATCTAAAAACATGGGTTTAAGAAAGTAACATGGATACAGGTCAAAACAAAAATGTTCAAAATCGAATAGCGATTTGAGCTTGTGTTGTATTAAATTAATATTTTTAGAATTTAGATACGAATCGAATAGGGCGTACTTACGAGAGATCTTTACTTTTCCAGTGAATAAAATATTTGAATTAGTTTTATTGAATTTTAGATGTACATATACTAACTGCCTATTTTTTAAGAATATTTATTAACATATTCAAATTAAATACACAACAGCGTTTCAGGAATTAAAAGGAAGAAATTTATGAAACGAATAAAAATTACAAACATAGCAAAAAGTTAAGTTACTGTTACATTACATTACTGTATTACGAATTAAAATACACGAGAATTCATAAACATAAAACAAAGTTAATTATTAGACTTCTATATTATATGTTTTGAACAACATTTATAATTTGTTTCTTTGTATAAAAATGTATAGCTTAATAAAATATTTAAGTTATCTTAATTATTTAAAACGAAGTTAATTATTAGATCTATTAAATGCTGTGTATCATGATTTACAATACATAATACAATAAAATATATAAATGGTAGAGTAATATATCTTCCATTTAATATATGTAAAGAATAAAATTCATAAATATCCGAGATTTAATTTCCAATAATAATAAAAGCTGTATATCTTTTAGCCATTTTAATGAAAACAAACAAATCAAAATTTGAATAATAATGATATCAATAAAAATTATTCTTTTTTAAGTAATGTGTTTCGTATCTACAGGAAGTTAAAATGTTAAGGTACGTCACTGTTTTATCCGTTTTATCACACAACCAACTGTCAAATTAAGAAGACACTGATTAGCGTTTTATAAACTATGTATGTGAAATCGTATGTTGGAGGTTGAAGGGAAACCGAGAGCAGGATGATCTGCATTCGTAATGTTCATTTATTGTCATGACATATACGATTAATAATGTCTCTACCGCATGGGAGCAAGGTTAACGTCGATTACAAAGCACGACTAGAACACAAGTTATACCTGGTATGTCTCTTAATGAATGGAGGTTAATCATTTCATAGCCTTATGTAATAAATGTATAACTTGATTTTTTAGCTTTATACTTTTTGTTTTATATAAAACAATCTTCATATAATATATTTGATAGATATTTGATATTTACACACTTTAGATATCTGATATCATTTTTGTTTATTTGATATTGATTTAATTATTTCATTAATAGAAAAATATTTAAGTTCTTTTAATAATAAAAACAAAATATTGATATTAATTATATCACATTGTTATAATACACAAAACTATTCTTTATCTGTAGGCTAGAGAAAATCCAGAACCAATATTTGATGTGTCTGAATGTGCTTTAAAACATGTACCTTCTGGTATCTATTCATTATGTAAGGTATTTAGAAAGAGGGTGCTACTGATGTATAATAACAAGTTAACTTCACTTTCGGCTGGAGGTGCCTTAAGCGATTTATCATTACTTGCTGTATTAGATATTCATGGAAACGAATTTACTCATTTACCATCAGACATAATGTGTCTTGCTTCTCTCAAGGTATATGTTATTCTAATATTAAACTTATTATTGAAGTAATATAAATTAAAATTATCTGAAGTTTTAAATCATATTTTAATTGAATATATTTTAGGAACTTTATTTACAAGACAACAATATACGAAAACTGCCAAATGAAATAGTAAATTTAAGTAAATTAAACATATTAAATGTTGCAAAAAACAAATTGAAACAGTTGCCAGAGGCAATGGGAAATTTAAAGCATCTTGCTACATTGGATATTAGTTATAATAAACTTCATAAACTTCCAAAATCTTTGGGTTATGCACAACAATTAACAGAATTAAACATTAATGGATTAAACTTGTTATATCCACCTCAAGATATTTTAAATGGAGGCACAATAGTAATTATAGCATTTTTAGCGAATGAAATTGGAATTAAATATTTACCAGAAGAGCCTGATTCCAAAACAGACTTATCAAGAAATATAAGTTTTGAAGATATACAAGGAATATATCAAAATAAAAATAATGATGTACAGGTATCATATATTATAGGATCAAAATTTTGATGTTGCATTCACAGTGTATCTTAAATGTTTTGATTTTTATTTTTAGGCTGCATTGCAGAAGGTAGAAAAAATGAAGGCATGTGGATGCTTCTTTTATTTTAGCATGCTTTCAAATGTATTTCACTGTATATTTATTATCGTTTATTGTGAGATTTAATTTTTACTTGTAAAATACTTATTACGTGTTTAAAAATTAATTTACGTATTTATTTGCTTGTATTATTCTGAAATAACTATATTTCTGCAATATTTTATTAAATAAAGAAAATTATTTAGAATTTAAAGGTTAATTATATTTTGTAGGAACATCGCCAAAATGCATTATTGGAAGTAGAAAAGCATATCAAACAACAACAAGAATATGAGATGGAGATGCAATTAATGTTAAAAAAACATAAGAAAAAAGTATCTAAAACTAGAACTATTTATTTACAATTAATATTTTTCATTTCCATATAAAATCAAATTTATTATAATTACTTTAAAATATCTTCATTTCTAGCTTTTAGAAGATCTTGCTCTACAGCAAACTCAATTACAACATGAATTACAAAAAGTGCAACAAGAAAAAGATTCTAACAGAGCACGTTTACTTTCCTACATTTACAATGGTATAATTGAAATATTTCTCTACTATAATAAAAAGAAATATTTCTTAACAAAATTGAAAAAATGTTTTCTTTGAAATTTTCTTTAGCTGAAAAAGAAGCAGATAATGTTATCAAAGAATTTTTAAGAAATAGTGAAGAAGAAAGACAAACTCAGGCTGAATTATTAGAACAAGAAAAACAAGAAGAAATGCAATTATTATCTTCTTGTCACACAGAACAATTTATGTTTCGTACAAAGGATACTCTGCGTGAGTATTAAATATTTAAAATGATGTATATATTTCATTATGTAATTATAATATCATATTTATGTATTTATGTATACTATTTTAATAGTTTCAATGGAGAAATTACTTGAAGAAGAACTTCATAAAACTAGAAAGTTTGAAGAACATAGCAAGTATAGAGATTATACTGCGCAGTCTTTGCTCACACTGTTAGTAACATACTAATATTTACATATTTTACATAAAGCTATAAAAATGTCTAATATTAAACAAATATTTCAGAGAAGTAAGGAATAACGACCATTTAGCACAAATAATGCAAAATCAAGAAGAGAAAAGACAGGATTTGATTGACACATTAAAACAAGATGAAGTTTTGCAGAAGGCTGCTGTTGCAGCATTATTAGAACGTAGCGATGCACGTTGTTGGAGTATTGTGCAACAAGTCAATTTGGTACAATCGCAATTAGCTGCACTTACGAACATTGAACTAGAGAGGAGAAAATTAGAAATTAACCAGCAACTTGTATGTAGTATCTATAACCATTAAATTTTTCATATATACATTTCTATATTATGAAGATATATTTTACTATTTTACTAAATAGAATGAAATAGCTGAAAAAAGAGAAGCCTTGAGTGCTATTCTAATGAACTTGTTAGAACAACAGAAAAACAGAAGAGATCAACTTCTAGAAACAATTAATACGATAGAACAACAACGTTGTATTAATGTAAGTATGGGTTTATTTTTTTTTTTTTTTTTTTTTTTTTTTTTTTTTTTTGAGGTAATTTTTATAAAATTATTATTTCATTTTTTAAGAACTCTAGAAAACAAAGTCAATTTTGGTTAATGCAATATCAATCTTTAATGGAAACACGTCCTCAAGGTTTATTGGAAATGTTAGAGCCGACATTAGTGCGACATGTTGCAATAGCGGGCGCATTACATTGTTTGCCATTTCTAGCTTCCTTGCCATCATTACTTCCAGACCTTAGTGATGAACAATTAAAAACTGTATGTGAAGTATCAATTCATTTTTACTATCCACTATCACTCAATTTATAATTTACAATAGTCTATGTTTTGGTATTCTAGATTGGAATACATTGTGAAAATGATCGCACTGCTATAAGACTTGCAGTTGAAAATTATTTAGCAGAATTAAAACTCAATGAATCTGGAACACCTATAACACCTTCTGCACCACCAGAAGAAGCTTGTACAAGTTCTAACTATCAAGAATATAATGCTACTCAGAGCATCAATACTGCCGAATGTGTAATTTGCCTTGATTTACAAGTAAGCAAAATTTTTGTCTTATTTAAAAAATTTTTGGTTTATAATATAATTATATAATCTTTCACTTCATTTTTCTTATAGTGTGAAGTAATTTTTCTACCATGTGGACACCTTTGTTGCTGTTCAGGTTGTGCAAATATGATTTCTGCAGATTGTCCAATGTGTAGAAGTGTGATAGATCATAAAATTCACATTGTAAAGCCTTAAAATATGAATATTTTTTGTAAACAATTCCAGTTAAATATTATTTATCTATTAGTTTAACAGTACGTTAACAAATTACTATTTCAAAATTTGTATAAAAGAATGTAACGATATATATCCAAATACTTTAGATATTTCCATCTACAAAAAGAACATTTCATAAAAGTATAAAATTTAGCCAATAAAATTTTTTTTAATTACATATTTCTTCCATTTAGTAAATTATTTTTGTATTATATTATTTTTTTTTAAATTACAATTATTATTGAAAAAAAATGTTAGAAACAAAATTTGGTTATACAAACAATACAATAATGATATTTTATAGAAATACAAAATGTATAATAATATTTAAGATAGATTAAAATTATCTAACTTTTTTATTGTATCTACAACATAAATAAGAAAATATTTTAAATATTTGAAAATGAAAAAATAGAATGAGTTGCATTTATTAACACTTGACTACAAATATTCACTTTTATATAAAATGATCATTGACATATCTGTAAATACTATAGCCTCACAGTATTGTGAAAATTACAATTTTAATCTATAATGGTAGTTAAGAGTTAATAATGCAAAAAATAAAAATAATAAGCAAGCTTTTGTAAATGATAGTTTATATAAGAAAATTTTTTTATAAAAATTTACTTTTCAAATGCAGTATCTTAAAAGCATTCATTAATAAAACATTTACATTTTACCAATGTATATATACTCTTTAAGCAAATATTGTTAAGCTTAATGAATAAAAAATTTAAAAAAGATTTGTTTTGAAGAGTTAAGAAAATCTAAGGAATATTTGAATTGTTTAAAACATTACAATCTCTTTTATACTAATATATTTCACTTTTTATTTTATAATAATAAATAGAGACATGTGACAAATTTGATAGACTTATACAATAGTTGTGTAAAATATATGCTTACTTTTATGCATTATAATTTATATACTTAATATGTATTAAAAAACCATAACTTCTCTTCCTCCATCCTCCTCCTCTATTACATCATCTCCATCCTTTTTCTGTTGCTTTTTTTTAGATGTTGCATCTTTCTTTTCTTTTTGAACTTTTCGAAAATTCTCTAATGATTCCTGTAGTGGATCAACAAACTGGTCAAAGTCAATATCATTCATTGCTTGAATAACATCTTGACCACTTATTGTTTTACGATTCCCTTTCTTAGCTATTATATTTGCAGATGATGTTAAATACAATATAAAAATTGAAGATGCTTTTGCTACTGCAGTTCTAGCATCTTTGGCAATTGTAACTCCTTCTGGTAATGCTTCTTTTATAATCCTTGTTACAACTGCATTTGGTAAATTAAGATCTTCGAGTCTTTCTGCCATCTGATTTACTTATTTATTCTACAGAGACACAATATTTAAGATTGTAAAATGCTATAAAAAATGAAAAACTTAATTACTCACAATAAACTACATTGTAAACAATTACATGTGTACATTACAAGGTTATGATGCAGTTGATAAATGAAGAATATAAACCAAATGCATTAAGAATTACGAATTAAATTACCTTCTAAAAATTTTCTAAAAATTTTGTTTTAAAAATTTTGTTACGTTTTAGCTATTTAATAATCGATTTAATAAAAATTTTAGTATGCAATTTCTTCTTATTTCCCGCCAATATGTCCAACTGCATATATATTCAACACAAATTGAAAATATAATGCACGTGTAATAATTCACATAGGAAAGAAACAATAAAATGTCACAGGCATGTGAAATTTTGCAGCATTTGTACTATTAAATTCGAACAAATAATGTCAACAATCATACTTCTAATTTCAAGTGCTGCAACTACAACTCAAGTTTTCAAGTGGTGTAACGTGTAATACATCACATCTAGATCCTTTATTCACGCTGCCATCCACACAAAATAAAAACCCCAAAAATCTAGTATGTCTTCAACCGCATAATTAAATAAATAATTGTTAATTAAATAAATAAACCTTGTTAACAGAATTTCGCACAACTTAAAACATTACATTACGTTGCAAAACATATTAATATTAAAAACATCAATTCTCTTGAATACAAATAAGCTATGAATTGCACTGTATGTTTAATATATTTCATAAAATTAATAAAATTTAATTTTTTTGCGATTTAATTTCGTTTTAGTTATTAGTTGACTTCTTTATATTTTAGTATTTAGTATTTTGTTTCCTTTAGTAATATAATGAAATAATAAAAAAAGATTATATACTATGTCTGTTTGCTTTATACTTAATGTTACTT
>KQ435828.1:966784-986191 GCA_001276565.1 Melipona quadrifasciata | reverse complement strand
TTTTCATGATTTTTATGCTTTTTCTATATAATATATTCAAATTTAGTATCTTTTAAATGTTATATTTACTTTTATTCTTATTGTAACAAAAATAAATAAAAACAAAGAAAATTAATTTTTTAATATAAACAATTGTTGAAAATCTATGTATATAAAATATTTAGAACATTTATAAATTATAAAAGAGTTGTGTATATTTAAATTTAATAATTGCTAAAAATGTAGTATTAAAATGGACCAGTTGCAATTTCAAAATAATAGTTATAATACTTCAAAACAGTACAATTCAAGTAATTATTATTTACATAGTGTAATAGGCACTAAACAGTAGCAAATTCAATAACATTTAAAAAAACTTATATATCAAAAAATTATAAATAAATGAATGAATTGTATATAAATATTTCAATATATAGAAATTTAAAAGAACAATTTAGATAACTAGAAGAATTTTAAGATATTGCCAAATATTTCAGGGCATGTATCAAAGTAAAAAAAAGTAGCACAAGTAATTTGTGCCTGAAAAAATTTCAATGTCATAGATTTATAGATAGATACATATAGACATACTATTAGAGAAACATTTCCAATATGTTTTAAATCTTCTGATACTTCTACTTCCAATGTATACAACATGTGATATTAATATATTGATTAAAGCATAGACGCAAACAGTTTAGGATCCAGTAGTATGAAATATTCATATGATATTGTGAAAATACCAGTCAGTGTGTAATGAATGTAAATGAAAATATAAAGTTTAAAAAGAAATGTTGAAGGGAAAGAAGAGAAAAATTATTTGTACGTATGGTGATTGTTGATTGTTTCTCAATGCGAATGAAATCGTTCATAAGTACTATGAAATTTAGTGACTGTAGATAATCTGAAGTTCTTCTCCATAAGAAAACAAAAAGTAATAAAATGAGTTAAAAATTAGAAACTAAATCGTTTATTCATTGTTAGAACAGTGTTGATAATATAATGTTGTGAGTTCATATATAAAAAAGAAATTGTTTATTCTAGTTTGTATTTAAAAACTAAAAGAAAGAATTATACTTTATTATTTCACATAAATGACCAATTGTGAAGACATACTGATAAATAAAATTTAAGACTTTATTTATACTGTACATGTTACTGCAAAGTACCACAAACTCCCATCCATTCAAGCAATAATTACAACAGTATTATATAAAGAATTTGTTATAAATTGAATTCTGTGCTTGAGAGATAGCGATGAATAATTGTTATTGAAAGAAATTTTCAGTAACACCCAGAATATTTATAGAATCAATATAAAATCTCTCAATCGTGGAATATGATTTTTTTCACTTAAAATATGTTTATAAATGTAAGTGTTATAGATATGTCATTCTTTTCTAATTTTTGCTTTTATACGTTTATGCGACAATAATTTGATTCGTATGTTTGTGAAATTTTCAAAAGATAAATATAAAAATTATTATTTTAGTGCTTTTGTAATTTAATAATTGTTACAATTACTGCTTATTATATATAAACAAGATAAACTCAAAATGTAGCTTTAGAAATCATTTAAATTGCTAAATTAGCTTATAATATTGATTCTTTGCACTCTCAATATTATTAAAGCATGTAATGAATGTGACAAATATCTTTTAAAATGTATAAAAAATTAAATCTTTTTCTTATACCCTGTAATATATATTGTTTTTTTAATATTTTGATGCTTACCAAACTTAGTATTTGAGTGCAGAGTACCAATATAAAAAATTAGTAAAAAATTAGTTACAATAGCATTATGAAATGCTTGTTAAAGAATGCACGTTGAAAATAATATATAATATTTACTGTCTGAAGAAGGGCCAAATACACAATTATTAATTTTTCTTATATAATATGCCACATATGACTCATTTAATTTTACCGTCATTCAATGAATGATGATAAAATCTTTTGATTCTGACTACTTTCTTTATAAGTGACGCATGTGATGTTACTTTCCGTTTGTTTTAGATCGGAGACAATGGGTAGCCATTGGAGTGTTGACCGCTATATTGGTGTTTCTAATAATTTTATTTATAATTAAGTGAATCATTTAATTTCTTAGTTTTCTTAAGAATTTATTGGTTCTTCTTCATAGCATTTAGTCGAATGCGTTACATTCTGTTTTAATGAATTATTAATAGCGATATTCTATGATCTATTATAATAAATATTTACAGTTATTATATTTTTGACAGGATCTTTATGAATTCCCTTTCCCAAATGCAGGTAATAGTTAAATTAAAATATTCATATATTTTATATACGTACATTATATCGATTTCGATATTTAACGATGTTTCACAAAAGTAAGTATCTTTTTTATCTTATTTTTTAGGTTTTGGTAGATATATTAATACATTAGATATTCTCCGACGATTGTATTTTTTATTCATATTAGATATGTATCAATATTTTTATAAAAATGTTACATTGCATATAAAAATGTTATATGATGATACATATTCGAAAATATATTTGAATTTCTGTTCTCCTTTCGATTCTAAGAATGTTTCTCTGGTCTTTGATATTCCATAAATAAGATATACAATGTATTACATTCGATTTTGCATATTAGAAATTAAAAGAATTGTCTTCTTTCGAAGGAACTTTTGATGCTTTCTTCGAACTTAAAAGGAGGCTTAAAAATATGACAATTACAATAAAATGATTGTATATAGATACTATATACATGTTTGTACATACGTACAAATAAGTTGTATTACAAAAAATGTTGAATAAATTGAATAATGCAAGTGGTCTGGTAATGATAGGAAGACATGTCTACTATATAAAATCTTTGGTATGACCATTACTTCAGTCGCTTGTATATATAACATTAATCAAGAAAAAAATACAAGATTACATTATAAATGAAATGTTAAATAAAATTTAAGTGTAAATATACAGATAATATCATCCTGCTCGTAAAGTATATTTAGTTTTACCATAAGTTGATGATCAAAATATACTTCATAATATACAATATATATTTTAGATTTAGATATATAATTAATTTTCCAATTATTATTTCGAACATATGTTTATGCGTTTCTTATTTTTTAAAATCTTTTTTTTTTCAATGCATATAAGGCACTTCTAGCTATGAAATGAAATGATCGTACTTAACTTTATAATATGGTTTAGGGTTCGAGCCGTAGACGTTTGTTACAAACAGTAGGCAAAACTTTTCTTATGTCATCAATGTTATCAACTTCCATTCTTAGTCTACTAACTTCATCTTCATAATTCTTTACCCATTGTGTTTGTAAATTTTTTGCATCCGTTAAATTACGAATTCTTTGATCTAGATTTGCAGCTATGATTTCTTTTTCATTTGCAGCTAAGCGTTCTTCTAATGGATTTAAGTAAGAATCATCTAAAATATAAAATTTTTAATCTGTAGAGTTTTAAATACTGATATATTTTAAATAATGAATTTAAGATGAAAAGGATAGAGAAAATTAAAAAATTACGAAATTTACGAAACCTACCAATTTCCGGTAAATTTTCAAGTTCTTTTATTATTTTAGCTACTTCATCTAGAGCTTTATCGACTTGCTGTGACGCTAATGTTACATTACTTTTAGCTAAACCAACATTGTGATTCGCCTAAAAATGATTAAATTACAATAATTATATTATTACAACATAACAGTTATATTACTATATAGTTATTACAAAAAATATCAGGTGCAACTAAAAATCTTACTTCATTTGTAATATTAGTATCATGACTACTTTGATTTTCATATTCCTTCATCATAGAATCTGTGATATCAACTCTTTGATGTAATTTTTCAGCTTCGTTTCCTACACGAAGCGCTATTATTTTAGTTTTATTTGCTTCAGTTCTAATAGTGTTCGCTTTCGCACTAGCCTTTTCCGCATATGCCTAATGTATACATATTTCATATTAAGCGCATAATAAATTATATTTTATTATACACATGAAATAAATTACACCAACCTGAGCATCTTGCGCTATCTTACGTGCACGTTCGGCTTTATCTTCAGAACCATTTAATATATTTTCAGCTTGTAAAGCTTTCTCCGTGGCATCCACGATTAACGACTCAATGTCTTTTATGTTCTTTAGAGCATCTTGAGCTTTTACACGTTCCCTCTCTACTTCAGCATGAAATTCTAAAAATAATATTATAATTGAGAAATATATTCATTTCATCTTTTTGATGGAGGAAATTTATTAATAAAAGTAATTGATATAATGTATACCGCTCAATTTCTGTAATGTTTCCTGAGCTTCTTTTAAAGTCTGATCTCCCCGTTTGACAGCATCATCCACTTTTTCATTTGCTTTATCCAATTCGGCTAAAAGTTCGGCAGTAGCCGCTTGTTGATCTTGTGCTCGTTCTATTAACTCGTCGCTTTTTTTTACTTTTTCTACTATTTCATTTATAAAATTTTCATTCTGATCTAACAGCAATTGTGCTTGTTCTTTCAATCGTAATCCCTATAACATATTTTACTACAGATTTTTGAATTATTTTTCGTAAATAATAATATTTGTAATAGTTTAAATTTACCTCATTATTTACGTCTTCAACTTGATTTCTCAATTGTTCAATGTCAACAGGTGGAAGTGCTAAATCGAGAATCAGTAAATCTATTGCTTCTTGTGAAACAGCGGTTGATTTAGTGGCTGCTATGCTGGTAAGATTTTTCACCTCGTTCATGCGATGCTCTAACAACTCCAATTTATTTTCTAATCCTCTAATATCATCACTAAATACAAAATAAATTTTTAAAGGAAATGTAATACGGATAACAGTCAATATAGATATCAGTTAATAAATAAGTACGTACGTCATGTTAGAATATTTTGCTATAGCTTTTTTTGCAAGACTATAAGCTTCTATTGTTGTATTTCGAGCTTGTTCTGCTAGCGCATGAATTTTTTTTGCTTCATTAACATTTCTGCGAAACGATAGATATTGATTATGAAAAAATACAAAAAGAAATATAAAATCAAATTACTTACAATTCGGCCAACAGACGCGCGTCCTGTGCGATTGAAGTCATTTGTATATTCTGCTGGCCAACTTGATCTGCACGTGATTTCGCTTTTGACAATGCAGTTGCTCCGTCTGTGGCTAAATAATCTTCTGTATCCTAGCAAGTGTAAAAATGTATTTATTTGAATATTTATCTTCGTGAATTTAATTTCACAAAATCGTATCGATATTATTCTTACAGTTAATTGAGCGTGTATCTTATCCAGCACTTTTTCTGCTTCGTCAATGTTCATCAAACCCTCTGAAGTAGTTTTATGTGCGTCGAAAGCAGTCAGATTTACAGTTTGTGCAATTTCTTCAATTTCATTCAGCTGATCACGTAATTCATCAAGCTGTTCCACCAAAGTTTTATTTTCACCTGAAATATTTTTTTATAAAATTCCATTTAAAAAATATGAATTGATATACTGAATAATTATTACACTTACTGCCAGAGCCTTGTTTAGCAATTTGTAAAAGACTTTTTACTTTATCCTGCACATTTTTCAATTCTTTCTCGAAGTCCGAATCTTTTATAACTGTCGGGCTGCTGTTAATTTTTTTAAGTGTATTTTCTAACTCTGTTAAACGTTCCCTATGGCTATTAGCCGCAACTTGAACAAGATTATAACAATCAGGACAATCGACGCATCCATTTTGTCTATTATGTTTGTTTTCTTTACAACGATCACAGCGTCTTCCTTCTACATTGGGGAAGCACTATAATACAGCAATAATTATTCTAATTAATCTGTATAAATTAAACTTTTCATTGTATAATACAGCATTTCAGAAACGTACCGGACATTGTCCACTAGCGTCACACTGCAAATCTTGAGAACCGATATTATCACAATCACAAGGCTTACAACCTTCTCTGCTGAATCCGTATTGATAAGAAACGCATACATCACAATGTTGCCCAGTAATACCAGGTCTACATTCACATTGACCAGTAACAGGATTGCAAGTACGATTGTAGGATCCTTCAGCATCACAATTGCAAGGCACGCATCCCTAAAATATACTTATGTAATCATTTAACTTACTGCTCTATTATCTATTATCTATTGTAATAATTTGAAATACCTCTCCACTAAGTATATGATAATATCCTTCTTCACATTTATCACAATTTCGACCGGTTACGTGAGGCTTGCAAGTACAATGTCCTGTTAACTGTTCACAAGGTGCTACTCTACCATCGTTGAGTTCAACTGTGCCTGGCGGGAAACACTGACATAATTTACATCCATCTTCTTTACGATCAGACAATGCGTCTCCGTAATAACCTGTTAAATGTGCATTATAAATATTGTTATTCACAGTTTCGAAAAAGAGCGTGAAATATAAGAAAATTTTATATCACTTACCTGAAAGACATTCTTCGCAATGAAAACCAGCAGTGTTGTTCACACACTTCAAACATTCACCAGTTTCATGATTGCAATTTCTTACAGCGTTTAAGTCAATGTTATTGTTACAATCGCAAGGTCTGCAAGCTATACCCTTTTCAGGATTTCCAAAGTAGCCATCCGAACATGTTTCACACCTAGGTCCTAAAATAAAAAGCAATACGAATAATAGAACTATTTAGACACTTTTCTTCAAAAATATTTACCTGTTCTACCCAGTGGACACTCGGAGCAAATTGGATCTGGATTATTGCCAAGCAATATACAAGGTCCATTGTCAGGACAGGGACATGGTTTACAATCATCGGATGTACCCTTTAATGGGTGACCGTAATATCCACGTTTACACAATTCACAATTACTACCGGCCGTATTATGTTCGCAAATACATTGTCCTAAAATAAATCGGAAGACAGAATAAACTTTCGTATCAATCCTTTTAAATGTGCATAATAAATTCACTCTAAAAGAAAGTACCAGTTTCAGCTTCGCAAATATCTGCATGATTGTTGCAATTACAAGGGACGCAGAGTGCAAAAGGACCACCGTTCGGTGGATCGTGATGGAATCCAGGTGCACAGGATTCACAAAATTGGCCTACATAACCGTGGGGACATTGGCAATGTTCCACCCAATCGGCAATTTCACCCGCAGCACCACGAAGAGCTGTCTCCAACTTAACATCGTCTAAGAATCCTCGACCTGCGGGGGAAAAACTACATGCATTGGAAACGTCATAAATACAATTTTATCTACGAATTTTAATTAAGATACCTTGATGCGTATAGGTGCCACGAATTTTAATAGCTGTTAAGTTTGACAAGATAGACATGAATGCTCGAGAAGAAAGGCGAGGTTCCCAAACGTATTTAGGATGTTCGTGCAATTTGAAACGATATTCATGCGGCTGAAATCATATTTTTAATAATTAGTGACCTGTTAATATGATTATTACGTTACCTTACTTACTGTCACTGAAGGTAAATAATTATTTTGCCCGAAAATTGGCTGTGTGATTTGTTCTCCGTTTGCTCCCTCGAGTATTATATCACGAATAGTGGGTGCTGGGCCAGCTTCCCCAATTCTTAGTGTAAATGATAAGTCTTGGTTATAAGATGCGCGTTGATCACCGAGGAATCTATCTGCATTTAATTAAATTCCTTATCAATAAGAAGTACGTATATTTAGTCAGACAAAGAAACTACAAATCTTTATTGTGCTTATTTTTCGTAATTCAAATTTTATTTTCTCTAATTCCTATAAAAGATCTATATTTACCGGGTGCAATAAAATAAACATTATCTCGATCCAGTGCCGTGGCATATATCGTTTGAGTAAGAGGATCGTAATGAAGTGGTATCGAGTTACCAGCCACAGTAGCTCTCCATCGTTCAGCTCCTCTCACAAACATACTCTCGATTACAACTTTAGAATAGCCGGTCGCCGGCCTGCATACTGAGGAATGACCGTAACAGAAGCACGGTGTACAACCGAATTCGTTGTCCGTTGCAAGATTGAAAAATCCTGGTTTACATCTGTATTTTATAATAAAATAAAAATGGTATTGCTACTTAGTCTGTTACATTTGCAATGCTGTAAAAAAAAGATGATATACATAAATATACTAACACTCGGCATCGCTTTCCTTCAACATTTTCTTTACAGATACAAACACCGCTAACAGGATCGCAGTTTGGTGTATTCATAAGGGAACCGGCTGGATTACATTCACATGAAATACAACCGTATGAACCAAAGTTATAATAATTCGCTGCACAACGATCGCACTTGTCACCCGTTACACCAGGTTTGCATTGACATTTCCCTTCGCTGTTACATTGTAAACTTCTTGAACCTATAAAACAGTATCGAACATTTATTAATTTGTTATATTTTTAATAAAGTAGAACATCGAAATTATTTTTAAAGTTTTAATTGTCTCTTTTAAATGTATTTCAAACCAATTGACAAATAATGATTAGATTGACAAAAAATGGTAAGATAAGATAATTTACCGATTTCGTTGCAATTGCAAGCGACACAATAATTGTTTTCCGGGTGTTGATAGTAGTTTTCTCTGCAACGTTCGCAATTTGGGCCATCACGATTGGCTCGACAATCCAAACAGTGGCCACCATGACCAGTAATCTTGTATAGTTCCTTATCGAAGAAACATCTCTCCGAATAACCGTTGCAATTACAAGCTAAAAAATAAGGTAACATAATGAATTTTTTTTATAATTGTTTAATAAATAATAGGCTAAACGATGAATAATATCATAAACAATAGTATGTTACATATTTTAATATGAATAATAACATTGTCTAGATATTTACTGGATCCTGAATACCACGGAAGAATTCCATCCCACCGTGATGATGTACTAATCATTACATTTACAAGTACCAAATACCAAATTAATTTCATTTTAGATGAACAGTCCATTACACAATTTATAACTTATAGAGGTAAAAAGAGAGAGAATAATTTTTTTTTTTTAATTATTATTACTTTTCGTCAGAATCTAAAATTCATTTTGGAAATCACACGTTCAATGAATGTTTTATATGTATATATATAGTCAATGATTCACAACATGTGTAAAATATATAAAAGTAACTTGATACGACATAATTACAACATTCAATAAGTTGTAGTATATATTCAACACCTTTATCACTTTTAACAATAAATTACAAAAGTGATAAATTATAAATTAAGATAGAATACTATTAATGACATAAATACTATTAATAGTAAACAGTATATTTAATTGTGCACTGAATAAAATCAAGATCATCTTGATTTTTTTTCAAAAAACTTCGCACAGTTGCCACGATCTAATCAACGCGATGTAATAAATATCTGCTTGTGTCGTAGTATCGTGATCACTGAGCTCGCGATCTACAGAAAAGCTGCATTGTGTGCCCCTGCATTGCCAACGTCCCCACTTCAGAACAAGCAATGAACGTAAAAGGTAAAGCTGGTTAGGTAATGCCAACGTGATCGTGAACGCAAACTCTCTTCAACTGCTTGAGAAAGTAATACAATATCGGAGAAATCTTTCTCCCTTGCAGAAGAAATTTTTCTCCCTTACCTTCATACGTACATTTTTTCCACAAACAGAAGCTTTGATCGTTAATGATATCGATATCGCAGTTCATGCAAGAGATACGTGTAATTTGAAAATGTAGCAATAGAAATTTCATTTGTTAATTCAACTGATCTTTTTCGATAATAACTGATATATTCAACGAGAATGTAATGAGATATAATTATCGTGTTTTCAAGCGTATAAAACGGATGTTTGAATAGCAAGTTTAAAGAGCCAAGGCCCACCTACGTACTAGGAGGCCCTTCAAAGATATTCTCTCATCATTTATACGCGTGTAAATTTATAGATATGTATCTCTTGACTTTTTAACAACTTATTTTTTAATGATATCTCTCTGTAAATTGTGTTACACAAGACTATTGCAAACTTAATACATACGTTTACATTCGTGCGCATCTTTAGTAGTGGCACGTCCCCAAGGTGCATCGTTATAAAAAGGCAAACACTCGTTGCAATCTGGACCTGCGGTATTGTGCTCGCATCTGTAAAAAATTGAATTTTGTCCTTTCAGTGAAACTGAAGTTGATAAGGTCACGTTTGATTTTTTTTTTTTTAATCTTGGATATACAAAATGATACAAAAATATTACTCTGAATGAAAATTTAAAAAATTACGAGTACACGTTTACCATGATATTTTAGATCGCAGATATTGTCAACACTTCATTTAAAATTAACCAGTTACAGCGTATTAAAAGAGCACGCATCTCTATAAATTATCTTACCTACATACTCTGCGAGTTTTTCCATCTACGCTGGTACTGTTTACACATTCTCCAGCGTGGCCATTGCAAGCACAACGTGCTCCAACGGCGACGTCAGCGATCGCATAGTAGTAGGACTTTAATACATGATCATCGCCAAAAACTTCGTCTCCGAAGGTGTTTAATCTATCTAGAGTGATCCTTAAATCTGTCGCTTGTACCCATTCCTAAGATACACGTGTTATTTTAAAATAATCATTTTATTGCACAACTCTTTTCCAAGCTTGCATCTTTATTGAAAAGAATCAATCACAAATGAAACGTGATTTATTTGATTTATGAAGCGAAAACTGTACCTGCAATGCTGGATTTGCTTCAAAATTGTACGCCGAAGGTCGACCTTCTAAAGTGGAGAATGCAACAGTACCCTTTGTCAATGGCGATATATCGGAGTAGTCGGAAGTACACAATACTCTGGTATCGTCGCCTCCTACCGTTTCCTTTAAATCGGGTAAGTCGTAGGTATCTCTACAAGTCGCGGAATAGAACTGATAAGGCTCCCATGACGATTTCTCGTTTCTTCTCTTGTAAATACCCCAACTTTCCGGACGCGGCGACTCGAAAAGCACTCGAACGTAAGTTATATCGAACGTTTTGCCTATAATAATTTAAATTTTTTATTAAAAACACTATATATATAATAAAAACAAGGAAAATTATAAAAAAATACACACAAACACTTATTACTATATAATACGTGATTGTAAATAAATGTCACGTGAGAAGAGAATGAAATATCGAAATTATTATGAAATAAAGGGATTCTACGCCATTGTAATTCTTCACTGTAAAGCCAGCGGGAAGTAAGTGGCTGATTCTTTCGTAAATGAACATGTGGTGCACAGACAAAGATTCTATGCTCTTCATATTTTTAAGAAGCTTCCACTGTTATCTGGATTTTCATGTTGAAACTAGTTTACACACGTACGATGGAACTGTTTTACGATGAACATCGTTCGAAATTTATGATACTAGCAATGTTCAATAGAAGAAAATGTAAGGGTTCCAAAGAATATCTTATAATCCAACTATTAGAGAAAATTGCAACATTAGCATGAAGTTTCACACGTTGCAACCCTCTAGTTTCAATAATAAATATTGCGTGTTTCATATTTGTATAATTTCAATCGCACAATATATTTTGACAACGATTCTCAAAGTTACTTTTTAAAAAAAATTTTCTGCAAAATTTTGCTACGAATAACAATTGGAAGAGAGAGACTTAGAAAATAAAATATTAATACAAGAATGAATGCTAGCTTATACATTTCTCCACCGGTTCGTAGTTCCGAGAATTATCTCATCGCACACGCATCCTGATAGATAAGAGCGTGAAATGGTAAAAAGAATAGAAGGAGGGAGAAGGAAGCGACAAATATTGAGGACATGTTAAGAGTTCATCGCGAAAACCGATGAATGAACTCTCTTTCTTTATCTATGGTGTAAGATTCATCGACATTATCTACTATAATTCCACGACGAACAAATCTCGATTAAAGTGCTCCACAGCTACCATTTGAATTAAACAACGATACTCGATGCATCGCGGACGAATTTGAGTAAAACAAAACGTTCGCTTTATTACAATAGTACAATGAAATCCATTCATTTAAAATTCCATTTGTTGAAATGAATTTCCACGATGAGTTTGAACAAATGGAATTTTATTGCAACTAAAATATGAACGTAACATTTTCTAAGTCATACCTAAATGTAGTGTGAGATTAACTTGGTTCGGATATTCGATACCCTCGTACATTGTTTCCGACTGCCACCATGTTGCATTGTCGTTATTGTCATGATCAGTAAGAAACAAAGCCTCGTGATCACCGTATCGACATATCTCGCAAGATTTCTTTTGGACACCAGTCTGTTTGCAAAATTCTGTTGGCCGATCTTGGCCACAGGTGTTCGTTGCTTCCATAAGCACGTTAAATGCGGCATTCTCAAAAGGTGGTATACACCTCTATAACACAAGCATTTAAAATAAATAGAATCGCAAACTTTTTATTGAAAAACTTAAAAAAAGTTTAATTCTGTTTTTTTCAGACATTTTTTTTTAGACTAGTTTTCTTGGAAAAAGATTTTAAAGTATAAATTTCTTAATGCTAATAAGTACAACAGCGGACAAAATTTTTTAGGATGTTAATGTTCATTATATTTCTGGCTTAGGTAGTTTCTACTACATTTCTTACAAAATTCTTGTAAGGTTATTTTAACAAAGGAATTTTACTAAAATTTTGAATTTTTCCTAGCAATAAATACAATGAAAATGAAATACAAAAAAATCATTACTTCAGAATTTTTTAAATCCTTTCATACTTAGAGCGTCTATATATTTAACTTTATCTCTCTAGTTATCGTCGAAAGTTTATATAACTTCGAATCTTTGTGGTGATAACCTAATGTAGAAATATCCTCTAAAAACGAAACTGAAATTCTGGTGACTAAGAACAAACAGCAGTTCGTATTTATATTCCTAGAATAGTACAATCGTAAAAAATGATTTATGCTTATCGAATAACTTAAATCAGTTACTGTGTAACAAATCAGAAATGCATAATAAATTAACATCCATGAAATTTTCTTTTTACATTAAAAATTTTCACAGGATTATATATTTGAAAATCATAAGAGAAATTGATTTTACATTTATATTTGAAAAACCAGAAAAAATTAATTTTTGATTAATAAAATTTATTTGCACTGTTGTTTCAAATTTTTTTAAATATAATAAATAATATGAACGAAAGTACGAACCTGTGGTCTTCCATTGTCATCGTAACATTTGTCTTCATCCCGATTTTTTGGAAATCGGCTGTACAGTTCGTCTGGTGAAGATTCAGGCTCTGCGAATACTGTCACCAAGCAGATTGCAATTAACATTAACATCTTCTTGTGTCTTCCTCTGGTCATGTCTCAATTTTTTATTTTTCTACGAAAAACAAGTTTCTTCTTTCTCGTAATTTCGATTCACTTTTCTTCAGTAGAAAAATCGTAAATCAGTCAAACTCTCACTGTCTTGAATTTTTTGGAAGATTAAAATAAACACTGATCCTCGATCGAATCCATCGATGAGAAAATCTTCGACAATAATGTTTTTTACTTTTTATTGCCGAGGTCGCATTCCGCCAACAGTTTTCACCTTCTTATCTACCTAATCATTAATTTTAATTCATTGAATTTGATACAAAAAAAGAGTTATGTATAACTTTTGTAAAAATTGAAAGCTAAAAGGGATTTTACACGTTACATTCCATAAATTTATAAAAATTTAAACAGAAGCTTCTATATTCTGTTCTCGCGAATTTTTCTATTAATCATAAAAAAATGCAACTTAAAAATAAAAATTACATCGTTTGATTAACGCTCGCGAAAAATTTGCCACATAAAGTGAAAACTATTTTTAATGTATTAAAATACAAATAGATATAAAATATAAAAAAAATAAAATCATCAGCGATCTGAATAATTTTTAATTCAAATTAAAAATACTTCGGTAATATCACACAGATGGCGTTTGTTTGAATAAAATATAATTCCACTTTTCACTGTTTAAAAATCTGAAAAATTGAGAAATTATGTTCAACTATCCGTTCACTAAAATCTATTCTTTTTTCTACCTACTTAAAATATTATAAATACGTTCTTTACAAATACACAATTCCGCGCACGAATCAGGAACTTTAATTCAAATAAACATTTATAAATTGCAACTAAAAAGTTAAACTGTCAATTTGTATATTTGCACAACTCCCTTAAAATATAAAATAAAATATTGACCAAAAAAAGAATAAAATAATCTACTGTCTTTACTAATCTTTTAGTAAAGCAACAGTAACATTTTGACATTCACAATTCCATGTACGTAAATCACAAATTGACTGCAATGTGTTCACTGCTTATGTATCACGTAAGTATCGCGAATTTTTAAAACAGAGGAATGAATTCTTATATTCTAACCTCTTCGACCGACGGAAGATTGAAAAACCATGAAGAAAGCCTCTCTCCATGCAACAGCTTAGCGAGAAACTGAAGGAGAGGGAGTCTGTGAGTGAGGCTGTGGGAAGTCGAACATGCCGAGTGTTCGTGGTGGTAACATGCCGCCACTCCTCGTAGAAAGTGCAGACTAAGAGAAATGTAACGTTCAAATCGTTAGGATTATATTTCGCATTTTAATATTATTGATAATGCATACAAATGTACAATAACAAATTGGTAACATCATTCTGAATTAAAATTATTAAATTGAAAAAACATTTTTAAGAATTTGGGAAATGTACATTCTATAAATATCATCGTGTTCGTTTATATTCATTCGAAATTTTTTTTTATTAAAATCGATGATTATGAGAATGACAGATTATTTTATTAAAGCTCGCGACCAGTAATTCATATCTTGCTAGAACGGAAGTGAAAAATAGATTATTCAGGAAATGACTTCTTCCTATCGCTATCAATGTTCCATTAGAGTATATTTCAGTTTACAGTTTTTAATTCTTTTGAATAAGATATACAGAAATGTAGAATTTCATTAAGAACATTGTTATAAGAACTTGTAATTAATATTATGATAATTAATGTATTGAGGATAAAAATAACAAAATCTTAGTAGTTAAGTTGACATCAAATAAAATGTACAATGATAAATTTTTCATATATAAAAAATTATGCACTATTTATAATTCAATGCTCGTTATTTGAAGAATGCTGACTATAAGATAATTATCTTTCTAAATGAGAAGAGATATCATAAGTCCACCCATACATTTGTAGTTCTTAAATCAAAAATTATTTAATTATTAATAATATGGTCTGATTTACAATTGATAGAAGGTAATTTAGTTAATTTATAAATGAACACAAATAGATATACAAGTTTAATATTTTGAACGAAAATGATAACGAGTTATACATTTAAAAATAGAAAGTTATACATTTAAAAATCATGTTCGTATAAAAATATAAATATATTACATAATAAACTGTGTCTCTTCTTTACAATCATATAGACCTAGAGATAATTACTGCTTTTTTGTTTAACTTAGTCAATATCGTAAGTTATTGTTAACATTTATATATACATAAAACAAAAATATATGGCATCAGAATTATCACTTCAGTTATTTTAAATTATTATCATAATCTGACATGTTCACTGTACATAACTTAAACGTGTATGGTTTTAAAAAATACATTACGATGTAAATATATATTTATCGATTTTATGTTACAATTTAATAATGAACTCTATTATAATTTGAATTTTGTAAAATCTACGATATAAAAAATTCTATTCGGCACTTAATTTTTTCTATTATTTATTTTGTCATAGGTAAAATTTTGGAGCGCCTAATTTCTTGACGATTATGATATTAGCTTTTAATTTCGTTAAATTACATATGCTATATATTTTTGTCTAAAAATGTAGAAAGATGTAGTTTTAAATCTTGAAGATTCGTAAACGTGTCTTGCGGAGAGATTTTTTCTTTATTCTCACTATCGCTATGTTGAATGAGAATTGCATTCCAATTTGCGTTTTTTGCTCCAATATAGTCACAACTGATAGAATCGCCAATATGTATCGCTTCTTGGGGACTTATATCGATACTATGTCGTTCCTTTGTTAATCTGAGTGCCTCGTCGAATATCAGAGTATCCGGTTTCTCCACGCCGAAATCGTAAGATGTTAAAACAAAAGAAAAATAAAAACGTATCTTCGTATCCTCGAGTATCGATTCCAATCTCTCGTCGAAATTTGATATTACCCCTAAAATCAGGTTCTTTTTCCGAAGATACTCCAGTAACTCGATCGTGCCTGGATACTTGTGCCAGCACGTACTAGTGCTATAGGATTTTATCAAACTGTTAGCAACCTATGGGTCATAATGATAAAAAAAAGGTCATCGATAATAGGTATGAGAGGTCTCTCGCTTTTCGTTAATAGTTCCGCCATAAAATATAATTTTTCTTTTTCATTAATTAGAGAATTGAAATGGAAAATTGTAACAAAATTTGTGTAAGACAACGATAAAGGGATGATTTCTATTCATTTAAAATATGGAACGGTTGTCAAACTTAATTAATTTTTAAAAGTACTGATCTTATTCACGATAAATAATATCTTAGTTGTGTTGAGATATGACTAATATTTTTGCAAAATAGTATATATAAATGATTATTTACTACAATTCAATATGAAAAATTTTATTTATGTCATAGTAAAATATAAGTTCCCAGCATCGTGATAGTTTTTATCACCTTATCCAAAGTGGCATCCGGAACGTAATTATGTTGGTCCTTGAAAACATTATGAACTATTTGCCTCCACCAATTTTCCCATCCGATGCCAGTGTGTTTGCCGTAAATAGGATGTTCTATATTAAGTTTATGAATACTATTTTTGAAGCTTCGCGCCAATTTGCATCGATCAACTGACAAGCCGTGCTGAGAACCAATTTCAACGTAATGTTCCAACTTCGTCATCAGCAGTGTACCAGTGACATCAAACGTTATTAAACGCGGTCGGATGAGTTTTATCATTATTAAATTTTGTCTATAAAGAAATATCAAACCAAATATCTAGCACATTGTATATCTGTGACAACAGTACGCAACCAACAAAAAAAAAATAACACTCGTTTCACGTCGCGAATAATACCACCAATGTCGACCTTGTGTAACACAGCTCTTTTTTTCAGCGCCACCGGAAGATAACGAAATCATTCGAATTTGTTTTTGCATATTTAACGTGTGAAATACATATAAACGTATTTAACGTTTTTATGCTACCTCGAATGATCACATTTTCTTATATGCAATTGATATCTACTTTATCGTTTCTATGTGACGTTAGTATTGAAAAATCTATTTACATTATAATTACGTAAATTTTACATATGATATATTCTAAATAATATATGATCTAATATATTTTATATGTAGTAACTCTTTACTTGCAACACTACGCAATATCAGTATTTACTTGTAAAACTTATAAGAACATTTTAACGATAATTGTAAATTAAGAAATAAATTGAAAACAGAAGACTCACCTATGAAATGACAGTCGTATGAAGAAAAACAAACTATATGATAAGAGGTATATGAGGTATATGAAAATCGTGAACCTTATTGTAACTATGAGAATATGACTATTCTCACGCCGTCGTCAGCACGTGACATTTTCTTGAGAAAAAAAAAAAAAAAAAAAAAACATGTATAACATAGAAATATCAACCGTTAGAATTGAGAATACATTTAATACTACTATTTAAAATTATAATATGTTATGATGATATTGTTTTGAATCGACGAAATAACACATACACATATATAAATAAAAATTCTTAATTATCACCTGTTCACTGAGACAATTTACCATATATTGCATGTTTTGAATATGCACAGTTTGTATTTTTGATGTAACTAAATAGTTATAGATTGTTAAAATAAATACTATTGTTAACACAAATTTCAAAGTAATATTATACAAAAATAAAATAGATTTTATGTGTCTCAATCTACATAACAATACATACCTGATTTATGTAAAAAGGAATCCTTATATATTAAAACCTTTCAATGTACTATTGTAAAAATATAATAGTAATGTAATAATAACCACAAAAATAATAAAAATAACCAGATAAGATTCAAAACTATCACAAAAAAAAAAAAACAAAGACAAAATTCTTAAGCACTTGCATTTCAAAAATTGAGATGAGAAATGTAAGAAACTAATACAAAGGTTGCTAAAATTATTTCTACTTACTGAGTATACAATGGATAAAGTTACAAAAGTAGATAACATAAATACAGAGAATAAATTGCTAAAAGGCAAACATATAATAAATTTGCCAATTGAGTATACTCGTACATTAATATTACTGGCATAAAAGTGAAGTTTGATGAATCAAATAATAACGTTTAATATTAAAAATATCTTGCAGGATTTGTGAATTATCTAAATTTTATCGAAAAATGTATATTTTGTATAATCCAATGATTTATGAAAAGTTGTATGAATTTTATATTCAATATTTTAATCAATATGTAACAATTCAAATAAGTACACGTTGTTTCTGGCTTCGTTTCTCACGCAATAGATAAAAATGTTTATCCAATATGCAATATACATAAGCATTATTTTGTAAGATGCATGTAAATATATATGTATATATGTACCAGATTGTAGTTATAATGTAAAAAATTTTCATTATCTCTATGTACAGTTGTACCTATTGTATATGTATGTATATAGACATGTAAATATATATAAATTACAAAACATTACTATGTATTTAATGTATCTAAGAATAATAATAGTAACATGTGCTCCTTATATTCTCTATTGGCACATATGGAAAATTGTAAGATGTTATTGCGTTCACTTATAGTTATCTCGTATTGAGAAAAGAAATATTCAGAGAAAGTTTGGCCATTTAACGATCATTACATTAATAAAATCTAATTATTGCGTGTGTATAGTTTTTTAGTCGTTTTAGTTAGTTACGCATTTGTTTGGCTTTGATTCCGCGATTTGAAAATTTATTTTTTACCATTCTAATTACGAGACAATTATGAAAATATTCCACTAGTATTGCTATCTGGTTCATATAAAAATAAATAATTAATAAATTTTTGTTTTAAAACTTAAGAAAAATGGCTTAAAATTTATTCGTAGAGCAGGGTTTCTCAAACTTCCTGGTACCGCATAAATGTTTTTATTTATTTCCATGATAATAATTTTGTGTCTGCTCTTTTTTTAATTTTTTTCAAATTAGAAATTTTTGTTATTCTTATATTTTTCTTTTTTTTATTATTATTAAGTAAGACATGGATACAAAGAATTTCTACAAAAAAACTATCAATATGAATTCATATATAATATTTTGAATAAGCATTTTGCACTTTCATTCGATATTCAATTTTTGTTAGAATTCTCTTGGTCTTAAAGAAATATACTTTTTCACCACAGCGTATTAATTGCACTTTTACAATTTCCTTTCTTTTTTTTATTTTTTTTTTTTGTTTTGTTAAATATTTACAATAAGATACAAGAGCTTCCTAAT